>SJXQ01000217.1:0-307691 GCA_006408695.1 Aepyceros melampus | reverse complement strand
TTTTTTTTTTTTTTTTTTTTTGCCATTATCCAGCCCAGTACTGGAAATACTCTATTTCTTCTACCGGAAATACTGTATTTCTTCAAAGAGAAATAGAGCTGGATGGTTGCTAATGATGGCATGATGCTACTGCAGTAGGGGAGAGAGACATATAAACTAAACTCAACTCCACTGAAACAAAAGGTGAGAGGCTTTGTTAATGCTGGAGAGTGCTAAAGGACAAGTACTGAAGGACATTGTAGGTGTGGTGTGGGGCTGGGGGTGGTGGTGGTTGATGTGATTAGGGCATCTGGTTCACTAACTGGTGCTTAGCAAAGTTAGGCTCCTACTCACTAGAGAATGGGCAACAGGACCCCTCCCTTTCCTGATGATTTCATTTCAAAGGGATGGCTCCTTGAAAAATATATATCTGGACTGTGGAAGATACATCTCAGAGGGACAGAGAAAGAATTTTTAATCTCAAGTTTGCTAAAGAAAATGCCCAAAGAAGAGGAAGTTGAGAGGTCTGTAGTCAGATTTTGGCTAAAGCAGTGAATTCTTGTGACAGTGTTGATCCTTCTCAGCTAGGCATTCTAAGGGACTGAAGTCATCCTAGGCATATATGCTCGGGCTGGTAGAAGTCATATTAGAGTTTGTTTAAGTGTCCTAGTGTGTAGGGGTGGACAATATTGTTTGGGCTGAGAGTCTGCAGTTCCCATTAGTCAAGGTTGAGGACCAGTTGAGGAAGCAGTTCAGAGGAACCTGACTAAAATTTGATCAAGGAGAGAATACCCTTCTGTAGCTCTTTCCTACCATATGACATCTAATGGCCCCTTGCTTCATTTTCTAGATCCTTCAAAATCTGGTCCCATCTGCCTGGGAAACCTAATCAATTAGTCTCCCATACAGTTTGTATTGTGTGCTCAAGTACAGCTTGGAACAGCCCCTCCCATGTCTCGTTCTCATTTTCATCTCTGGGTTTTGCTTCTGTTGTTCCCGTTCTCCCCTCCCTCTGCATCCTTTTCACCCTTCAAAGGCTAATTCAGTGAAGGCCCTGAATCTCCAGAGTCTTATTTGAAATCTTTAGGTCTTTTTAAATGAACTTTAAAACTTAGTCTTCTTGCCACACAAATTAGCATTTAATTATCTTGCATATTGTGTTTGGAACACATGGAAGTTTTTTTCCAGAATTATGGCCTTTATTTTTTCCCTTAATTATTCAATAAAGGTTCCTTAAGAAAGGTAATGACTTCATTCAGTGAGGAACATGTGGAACTTTGAAAAGATACTAGGCCTAGAGTTCAGAGGGATTTGATTCTCAACTTTTCTACTGACAGCTGTTTGAATATGTCTTATCTCTGAGCTTTAATTTCTTTATCTGTAAAATAGTGAGGATTCATCCCAATTATGGTTATGATTAAGTTTGATGACATTATATTTGCAAAAGTGCCTAACACTGTGCATGGCCCAAGGTTCATTTATAATAGATATTTATTGAATTTTTTAAAATCATTTTTATGTATATTAATTGTCTCTCTAATTTAATTTTAGATTTGTTTAGAGCCAACAAACATGGCCTATATTCTTTCCCACAGTTTCAGAGTGTTGAGTGCATAGTAGGCACCCAATAAACTCTGGCTGAAGGAACTGATTAATTGCACACTTAGAAGGAAATGGTTGATTGTGTGGTGTATTCCGTGAAGAGTTTAACAGATGCTCAGTAGGGAAATGAGTCCTCCAGATACCTACCAAATAGAGGCTGAAATCACACAGTTCTAGGAAGTACTAGTTTAGATTAATGACCTTTTGATCTTCAAAGACTCCCCAACAACCTTTAAAACACTAGGGCATTCTAAGCAGAAGTCAGGAAAAAAGCTAGGAACCAGATACAACTATGAGTAGCCCTGAAAAAACTAAAAGCCAGGCCCAGTATAAAAATGCAATCAGAACTGGGGTTCCTCATCCCCTCACTCCCTTTTTGTTGCGCTTCCTCAGAGTAATTTGCTTCTAAACATCCCCATGTTATAAATGAACAGAACAGCAGATGCTGAGAGTGATTTATTATTCATCATGAATAGCAAGTGAATGAAATAATTTAACAACCACTAATCTCTAAAAGGGACCCACTCATTTTTAATCATCTCATATGACATGTGATCACTCATTCACATACATCCCCCTGAGCTCATCCCTCTGCAAGGAAGCCTTAGCGGGCAGCGGAATGCTGTGTATGTACTTCTGTGACATGAGTATATCATTAGGTGAATATTACGGCCTGTGGGATCAGGACTATGTTTTTGTGCGGTGTGACAACTTGACACAATCCATACACATGTCACCTTTTGCATCCCATTAGTTCGAGGGAGCCCACAAATGCTAATACGGCATAGTGATAATTATACAGCTCACAGTTCTGAGGCTAGGATTAGAAATGGCAGCCGTGTTGATGGATATAAATTGCACTGGTTTTGTCACATGAGAGAGGCTACTAAGGGAATGGTAGCTTGAAGATAATTTTTGTCCTGAGAATGAGTCTAAAGCACTTAGAATAGGAAGCATTTCCTATCCTAATTATAATCGTGCTGGGGAATATTGTACTAGTTATTTTTGAGGCACAGGAGAGTGTAGAATGTCTGGCACATTTGGCGAATATCTTTTTTCTAGACTCATCATTTGTATATCTAGGAATTTAAGGGAGGTAAAATCAAGTTTTGTTGTGATTATTAATCCACACATCCTGTGATAAAGGGCAGAGGAGAAAATAAAATTGATTAGGAGGCCAGTTAAATTGGCCAGTTAATCTACTTGGGTTCTGGTACAAAAATTAATAATGATAGTTAACAGTGCCTACTACTTTTGACTGCCCCCTGTATGCTAGGCGCTATTCACACATTATCATATTTAATTCTCATCACAGTTCTGTGGGGTAGGCAATGTTATCACTATGTACAATTGAAGAAATGCATTCACTCAGCCTTTGGCTATATCAGTGTCAACAAAACAGTTTAGGAAAAAGCTTTGAATGCAATCATATAACTTATCTTGAAGATAGTAAGTTTAAAATCATCTCCATTAAAAGAAAATCTGTGCTTTCAGGTATAATTCCAGTAGAATTATTATTCTAGAGAGATTATTGTTTATATTATTCTATTATTATTATTCTTATTTTAGTGGAATTATTACTGCTAGCATAATCTCTAATAAATGGAATACTCCTCTGTGCTGAGGTTCAATAGATCAATGTATATAAGTGTGTATCTGAATCCCTTGAGAGGAGAGGACTTCTTCATATGTGGATTTCTGATTCATCAGGTCTGTGGTGGGGGCAGGATGAGATTCTGCACTTCTCATCACTTCCACAGTCATGCTGATACTGCTGTCCAAACACTCAGATGGGTGGGACTGTTAAGTGAGAGAGACTGAAAGCAATCCCTTCTGTGAAGCAGCCATCATTTTGGTTTTGAAATTAAAAAAGCAATAGCTTTTTAAAAAACTTCTTGTTTAATGAGAGTGGAGTAAATTCTTTTTTTCTCGGTGAGTCCTGTTTACCAAGGTGGAATCAGTATTTTTTAAAACTGCTCTTCAGAATCGTCCACATTTAATCCAGATTCTCATTGGTGTTTCACGTTAGACCATTCCTGATGAGCTACATTGGTCTTTAGTTTGATCTTGAGTGAAGTAAAAAAGTAACCAACACTCTTCCAAATTTCTAAGACGTATACTCAGATTAAAGTAATTTGGAAAAAAAAGAATAGGTGATAAAATGGGCAGGACAGGAAAGACCATTCTGTTGGTTGTTGCTAAGGCATATGATTGGCACTTTGATGGAGAGCACTAAGGATTGTAGACCATGTATTACCTAGAATGTTTGGAAGTTATACTTTGTGTGAAAAATGGTAAATATGTATGGCTATATGGTTCCCAGGAATGGTTCCACCTTTGATTGAACGTTTATCTTCAATGGAATGAAGGCTTTATATGTGTCAGAATGAGAAGTCGTGTCGTTATGGAAGGCATTTCTATTAGCACATACTGCTGGGGGGAACCACAAACCCTTTTATTCCTCCTTCTCATGAAAGACTTTGTATTTCATAAGAATTTTATAAGAATTCTTGGCATTTTATACAAATGTTTTTCATTATGAGACCAGTGGAGAAGGTCTGATCTTATCAAACCTTAGATAATGTCATATGCCCACTGGAAGCCAGTCAGTCGCCTGGAGGCAGCTGATGGTCAACAAAGAGAAGTTCTGGCATCAAGCTGAGCTGGGCTTGCATTGTGACTCTGCCTCTCTTTGGCCAGGAAACCTTGGAGAGTCACCATCTCTGAGCCCCAGTATTCTTCTCTTCAAAACAAGGACAAAAATCAATCTCAAAAGATTAGTGTAAGGGTAAATGCTGTCCCAGAGTAAAGGACCTCATTCCAAGTAAACACTGTAAAGGTTGTTTTCTTTTCTCCTTTGCATGCACCAAATATGTGAGCGTTTCAGACATAACTACAAGCCACACTTTTCCTGGTCGACCATGGCAGCTTTATGAGAGGCTGCTATTGATATACTTTATTAACAATGTTTAAACTATGTGTTCTGACCCTCTGTTATATCAAAGTCAACAAAAGCTAGTTTAGAAAAGGAAATTTGGAGTTCAGTCACACAGCTTTTTGAAAATAAAAAGCTTGAGACTCCTTCTCCTGTTTCCTTCTTTTCCTCCCTTGTTCTCTCCTCCTCTTCCTCTTCTTCTTTACCTCCTTTCCCTGTCCCTCTTCTCTCTTCATCTTTTCCATTTTTCAATGTCAACCTTTATATTGAGATAAAAATTTGGTGGAATTATTTAATTTATAACTACAATCTATAAGAAAACAAATTATCTTCTGTTCAAAAACCAAAGAAAGCTAAAAACCTTCATTAGCTTTCTAATGTATTTAGTTATATATATTTTTGTTCATTCAAAAATTATGCCCACATCATGCAGTTCCTCACAGCAGGCAAATTCCAGTCTTGTGATACACAAGAGCACTTCTCTCAAAGGTTTGTTTCAGATTTAAGAAGACTTAAATATGAAAAGCCAATATGGTGGAATAAATTCTTTTTCCTCCTTAAAAAAGTGTATACCAGAGGATCCAAGATCATTCTTTCCATTTAAAGAACAACTATGAAATCAGTTTTCCCAAGATTAGTGATTCAATGAGGCAAAAAACCTTAGTCTGATTTTGTTTTAGTCTTTTGCCATGCCTTTGTCATAGGTTTTCTTTTTTAGAAAACTTGAGTGATTCTGAAAATAGTCTCTAATCTGTCTTTTCTCTTTGCCCCAAAACTTTCAGTTTGATAATTCAAAATGCTTGTTTAAAATGTGGACCACTTATGGAACTAGGGGAGAATTAGTAATTGGAAAAGAGGTTAAAAGCTTAAGATTTCGTTTTCTGAATTACTTTGAAAGGTCGAGTCAGAGCAAGAATCTGACCCCTATCTGTATTTCTTTAACTTGGCAACCACATTGCCTCTAAGTGAACACTATAGCGTGCTGGATCACCAAATAGGGTAAAGGCGTGGCATTTTATAGGTGAAGACTAAGATAAGAGTCTAGGAGTTCAAAGGAAAGGAAAAGGAAAGTGTTCAAAGAATTCATTACATCCTGTATGTGTTTGGGAATCTTTACTCTCTCATGACATATACATCTTTTAAACTTCTAATGGTCTAGGACACTTTCAATTTCTCACCTTCAAGATCACAAGCCAAATTTTAGACCTTCATTTGCATGACCAGGAAAACTACTTTCCTCTATATGTGGCTTGTCCCTGGCTTACCATCTCTTAATTTGAATGAACTAGTTTGCATATAAGAATTCTCCCTTATAGGTGAACATTTTGTCATGTTTTCATATTTTCCTTTTTGATGAGCCTCTACATTTTCTCCTCCCTGTTTCTCCATGAAAACTTGCCTTTTCTACCTCTATTGTGGACTTCCTGGACAGCTTTCGAATTCCTGGCTGCCTCTTTGAGAACAGGGGTCTGCCAGAGGCAGCCTATAGTCTCATCTGCTTCTGTGAATTAAAGTTCCCTTAGACAGTTTTTCTTTCCTATTTCTATTATCCCAAACCAGTGTTTACCTAGTCCAAGATTTTCTCCATCCAGGCAGATCAGTGCAAGAGGGGAAATCGCTCTTCTCCGGGCTTCCTGGTAGCTCAGAGGGTAAAGGATTTGTGTGGAATGTAGGAGACCTAGGTTCAGTCCCTGGGTTGGGAAGATCCCCAGGATAAAGGAACAGCCACCCACTCCAGTATTCTTGCCTGGAGAATTCCAGAGACAGAGAAGCCCGGTGGGCTCTAGCCCATGGAGTCGCTAAGAGTCAGACACTACTGAGCAACTTTCACACACACACACACACACACACACACACGAATCATGATGTAGTTTTCTTAGGTCCTTTGCATTTCTCCCAAAAGTTTCTTTTTCCTTGCTTATTTGCTTTTCTGTTTTTAAATCAAGAACAGATGCTGAGACTTTTTCAAGAATAAATAAATAAAAAGGTAGTCTTCTACCATACATCATGGCCTTCCTAGGTGGCTCAGTGGTAGAGAATCTGCCTGCCAATGCAGGAGACACAGGAGACACAGGTTTCATCCACTGGATCAAGAAGGTCTCCTGGAGGAGGAAATGGCAACCCACTCAAGTATTCTTGCCTGAAAAATCCCATGGACAGAGGAGCCTGGTGGGCCACAGTCCATAGGGTCACAAAGAGTTGGACAAGACTAAGCATGCACGCAAGCACCATTCATTGTAAGGAGACCCTAAAGCCTACATTTTGACTGCTAGCAAACAGATGTTAAAATAATCTGGAACTTTCCCCACATGTAAGTTAAAGCACTACAGACAATTCTAATATTGAAAGTTCCCTGTGTTGCTGTCACAGTTACGACTTTGCAGCATTTGTGTTTGACCCTTACTGAATACTTTACTTTTCCAGTATTATTTGGCAAATCTAGTTAATTAATAGTCTTATCTTCATGGGAGTTGAGTCTGTCCTCCTCAGGCTTTATTAAGAGATCAGCTAAGAAAAGAATAAGAAAAAAGTCTGCTTCGGGCACCGAGAAATATAAAGGATTATGACATTACTTTGAAGATGTTAAGTGGCCTTTTTTTCAGTTCCTATTTTTCCCAAATAGTACATTACCTTTTAATGGATAAGTAAGAAAATAGTAGGTAGTATTGAAGACACTTCTATTTGGGCCAGATTTTTTTTTTTCTATAGTAGCTGTAGGGCTTTTAAATAATTCAAATTGCATGTGCTTCTCTTTACAATATGTTCTCCTTTCCAAATCATCTGGCTATTATGAGAGAAATATTTGGATAACCAGCTGCTCTTCTTCTTTTTGAAAGGGTGAATTTCCTTTGTAAGCAGAGCACCTCTAATATTCCTGTGAGGAAATACAAAAATGTTCATGCCAACTGTAAAGCTTCCAACTTAAAATTCTTAGAGTATTATACAAAGCAAGAAGAAATGTATATAGGAAAAACAGCAGTGTTTTGGACAAAGGTTAATATGATTGTTCTTATTCTGGGCTTACCCTTGGGTTTCTAGGGTAAAAAGGTTGCTTATGAACTGTCCATTTGAATTCTAACAATTCCTAAGAATATTCCTAGGCTAATTTATTATTATAAAATTAGCCAAACAGTCTCACTTAGTGATACTTGAAATTAGGTGCTGTATTAGATTCTGGAAGGAGGTAGATTGCATTGTTTCTTAAAAAATTATCTTTTTGTTAACAGAAGCTTTCATATTCCTGGTTTCTCTACACTCTTTTATGTTTCCTGTAAAACTCCAGATGAGCCCTTCTCACTTATTATAGGACTCTTTTGCTTACTTACAATTTAGAGATCTAACTTGCTGGGTTGAATGCATCACAGATACGTCCTCTAGTGATCAACCCTGTGGTTTACTCTGGAGCAATACAGCTCTAAGCTTTGTGGTTGAACTTTCCAGTTGACAAGGAAGGAAGGACAAGGTTGGCTTGTGGAGATATTTTCATGTATTACACAGGCAGCCTCAGTTTGCGTAAATATTAAAAACTCTTCTACTACTCATGGTTGTTTTTGGAGTTAGGTTATTTCCTCCTCTCAAGGAATAAATATAAGATTATCGATGCATTTTGCCATTAAATAAAGACAAATTTACTAACACTTTTATATTAACCTATTCTCATCCTCAGCATTATCATATTAGTTGCAAAACATATTAATTAATGATCCTTTTTGCTCATTATGTTGAGAGAAACCTGTTAGAAGAGGACTATGTCTTAAAATATTTGATGCACTGTTCTTTCCTGTCTCTGAATTGCTTCTTCACTTCAAGCCTGATGACAAAGGTAGAAACTGCAGCTTCTAGCATTCTTTCACTGATTTTTACTTCACTAGGTCACAATAAACTGTGGAAAACTCTTCAAGAGATGGGAATACCAGACCACCTGACCTGCCTCTTGAGAAACCTATATGCANAGTAGAGGACTTTAAAAATTAAAAAAAAAAGGAGAAGAAAAAATAGGAAGAAAAACCAATCAAAAACATCTACCAGAAAAAGTAATAATACTAAAAATAATAATAATAAAAACGAAAGAGAATGGTCGAAAAAATAGTAACGATATTTCTGGGACTTTTTCTGGTGTTGTAGGCAGTGTGGGGTCACTTCCAAGGCAGTTCCCGCTGTTCAGCTTCCTCTGTTTGCTGGTCTCTTCAGTGTCCTATTTCCGCCCTGACACAGAGGGGCGGTGGCAGTCACTCTTTTTTTTTTTTTTTTTCTTTTTTAGGCTGACTTGGTCAGTCACGCTGTGGGGAGGGAGGGATGCTGCTACCAAATAGCTCTGGCGTATATTTGCAGTGTCTCAGCCCCGCTGGGCCTGCCTCTACACCCAGTGCACAATGCTCAGGCTCTGCGTTTCTCCGCTGGGACCGTCTGAGGCAGGCCCTAGGCTGCCTGCACCTCCCTGGTCTAAGCCTCTCTGGCTCGGCGCCCAGGTAGTCGCAAACTCAATTGGGCCCGCGCTTTGTGCCCTTCCCAAGACCGAGCAGCTCAGGTGTTTGGCGAGCACAGTCGCGCGGCTTATCGCCCTCTTCTGCTGCTCAGTTTTCCGGATGTAACCCTCTTTGTTAGGTAAATTGTTATCTGTCCAGCACCCTGGGAAGTCTCAGTTAGCAAAGAAGCCTGCTTGAGTTTGATCAGCAAAGTCCCTTCAAAGCTGCCCTGTAGAATTTACCCAGCATTGAGATGTTCTTTTGATGAATTTGTGCAGGAGAAAGTGGTCTCTCCTTCCTATTCCTCCGCCATCTTAGGCGCCCATATCCATAAGATTACTTTAAATGGTGAATTGTTTGTAGACATTAACTTAACCAAAAGGATGTTTAAAATGCCTATTTGCCAGGAATGTGTGATATGCACAAAGTTAAGTATATCTGCACCTTAATAGAATGTGTTTTTCATGCCTGCAAGATTTTCCTTAAATTTTAGAAGCATAGGATATATTTCAGAAATATTATATATTATTTCAACTAAAATTTTCAAAGTGGAATTGATTGCCATGACTACTTCAACCAATATGGGGAAATTGGAAGAATGTCTCAACAGGAAAAAAGCAGAAACTGCCAAAGCCCAAAATAAGTTCCTCAGAGAATTGGGGAGTCTTGGCCTTGACAGGATGTAGAACAGGAATTTTCTCTTTGCTTAGCAATTTGGGCTACATCCAAAACTGTGGGCAACTAGTGATAGCGGTTTCACATTCTAAAGAGAGACACTAACATGTCCTTCATAGAATGTGGTAAGATGTGGTCTAGTCATCAACTGCTGTCACGTCAAAGAACACATTTAACATTCTGGAGATTCATTAGAGGCTAATTTCTTACGGAAATTTGTAGGAATAGAGAGAGCATTGTGGTGTGGGAGGGTAAGCAGCTGTGACCTCATATTTAGTCAAGTGAGGAGACTGCAGGACACATCTTTCAAGAAAAGATAGTGAGGAGAGACATGCTTGCTAGCTGGGAAAATGCTATTAACAACAGAATGTGAGAAATTCCTTGGGAGAGTTTGAAATGTGTCCTCCAGGGCAATGTTTCACAATGGACTGTTACTTGGATAAAATGTAATAAAACTGAATTTCAAAAAAAAAAAAAGAAATAACAAAACTTCACTGATTATACACCCTGTGTACTTGGGTCAAATTGTTATAAACATTTCTAAAGAGTATAGTACTTTTAATTTCTCTCTTATTTTTTCATGAATTGGTAACAGACTATTCAGGGAACAGCATGGGATATCCAGACCTCAGGTTAAGTAGCACTGCTCTAGATCAGAGCTTTACCTGGAAAGCCAGTTAAAATGCTCAATCTGAGCTCTGAAGAGAAGCTTTGAGTTGGAGGAGAGATTAAAGTTTTGATATTTGATTAGATGGTTTTTTTTTTTTTTTTTAGTTCCCCAAAAGTTCTATCGTCCCTGAAATAAAGCAAAAAGTTGTGGAATATGCCCAAGATTCACTGAGTGGTAGAGAAGGTAAACATGACAGCAAGTTTGAGAAACTGGAATTTTGTTTGTTCCCCATCCTTCCGATCTCATTTCATAAACTGGCTCATAGTGCATGAACGATGGTCATTTGAATGCCCCGTTTGTCACATCTTTACTCAGCAGCCTGACACTGGCTACATCGCCGGGAAATGCCAACCGACTTTTCCAAGACACATTTCAGAATTTAATATATCCATATCATTAAATTATCTTTTTAAAAACTTTCTGTATGTTTATCTTGATACTTTGTTTATGGCAGAAAATTTCAAGACATTAGCTTTGGAATCTCTCTTGTTCTGAATGGAATGGGCTCAGAAGGTGGAGATGATGGAAGAAAATTGGTTAGCATGCTACTGATTGTAAGTAGTAGAAACCCAGGTGCCAAATGTCTTAAATGACAGTAATAACTCACTTGCTAAATCCTAAGAAGAGTGGGCCTCGGGGCTATTGTACCATGCTGTGCTGTGCTTAGTCACTCAATAATGTCCGACTCTATACATCTGTATCTCTTTTGCTGTCTTGCGAGGGAGAGGGTGGGATGATTTGGCAGAGTGGCAGTGTAACATGTATGATATCATAAGTGAAACGAATCGCCGGTCTAGGTTCGATGCAGGATGCAGGATGCTTGGGACTGATGCATGGGGATAATCCAGAGAGAAGGTGTGGGGCGGGAGGGGGGAGGTGGGGATCGGGATTCGGAGTTCATGTACACTTGTGGCTGATTCAGTCAATGTATAGCAAAACGAACACAGTATTGTAAAGCAAAACAAACTAAAAAATAAAAATTAATTAAAAAATTTAAAAAAAAAAGTCCGACTCTTTGTCATCCCACGGACTGTAGCCTTCCAGGCTCCTCTGTCCATGGGAATTCTCCAGGCAAGAATACTGGAGTGGCTTGCCATCCCCTCCTCGAGAGGATCTTCCTAACCTAGTGATCAAACCCAGGTTTCCCGCATTGCAGGTGGACTCTTTACTGTCTTGCCTCAGTGTTATCAAAATGATATTAAGCATCCTTAAAAAACCCCCAAAACTTTCTATATTCTCCTATTCTTTGAGTTTGCTTCATCTTAATACTGGTAGAAAGAAGGCTGAATCATTTCTAAGCAGCCAATTTGTAGGCAGTAATACTCAGATGTGGAAGAAAGAGTCTCTGCTCATGCTTCTCTCTTTTTCTAGAATCCCCCTATCAGCCTTTTCTTACATTTTCTTGCTCAGCATTGGATTACATTCCCATTTTCAAATCAATTTTTGGCAAAGAAGATGGAATTAGCCACATTCCACTGAGCCTGAACCTGGAGTTGAGGTGCATAGGGAGGAAAGTGGGGACTTAGACAAACTTGGTTCTGCTCAAAAAAGGAAAGAAGAGGGAATGGATGCTGGGTAAGCACCCATATTGTTCCACAAAGACCATATGTAGGTTTCTAATCTTAGTGAAATTTTCCTTTCAGTGGATAGAGAGCTATGACACACTGTATGATGGGATGTGTAATGTCTAAGGTGAACTAGGCAGTATATAAATGCAACCCAGTTACTGAAACTGCTATCTGAATGACATGACATCACATGCATCATCACAAAGGCACAGATCATGAAACGGCTCATACCTAGACTGGGTTTAAATTTGAAGGCCTCTTTCGGAAGACATAGTATTTCAGTGGAGGGTCTTTATAAAAAGTAGGTCTCTCAGATACCTAATTGCCTTAATTTTGCACTGGATAACCATGTCCTCATTTGATGTGTCACACTGAGTTTTAAAATGCCTTCTTTTAGTTGCATGAAACCTTTGCTTTGAGCTAGGGTAAGAAAAGAAGAAATATGTTTTTATGAGTTTGGTTGTTTTCCTGTCATTGTTATAAGTGGAAAGTTATGAACATTTTAAGAAATATTATCTTTTTTCAGTGGTTGACTGTCAAATTACTGTAGTTATGCCCTGAGATAGAGGTGAAATCTTTATAAAACCTTCAACTTTAGAAGATTAGATAAGCTTATGGGGTTTTTAAGCATATTTTTCTAGCACTAATTTCTTTAAACTTTTCTTAGAGCCATAGTGTATAATTCTTATTTTTCCTGTATAATACCTCAACATGATAGTGTGGTTGGAAATTTCATTCTAACAGATCTATTGTTCTACATAGTGATAAAAATATTTACTCTTAGACCAGTGCCTTTTCCCCCAAATATTTGGGGGGAAATTTCACTCCTTTTGTTTCAGGAAGTGGGGACCCCTTCCAGGGCCCGAAACTGGACTCTCATCTAACACTCAGAAATGAATTGTCTGAGGAGACACATATGCTGACAAAGCAAGGGATTTTATTGGGGAAGGACGCCCAGGTGAACATAGGGTAAGGGAACCCAGGAGAACTGCTTTGCCACTTGGCTCGCAGTCTCGGGTTTTATGGTGATGGTATTAGTTTCCTGGTTGTCTTTGGCCAATCATTCTGACTCAGAGTTCTTCCTGGTGGTGCAAGCCTTGTTCAGCCAAGATGGATGCCAGTGAGAAGGATTCTGGGAGGTGACTGGACATGTGGTGTCTCCTTTTGACCTTTCTTAAACTCTTCCAGTTGGTGGTGACTTATTAATTCTGTGTTCCTTATCAGTACCTCCTGTTGTAAAACAACTCATGCAGATGGTTACTATGGTGCCTGGTGGGCGGTTTCAGTCAGTGTGCTTACCCTAACACTTTCACTGGCAGTTTATATTAATGTTCCTCACCTTGAATGACAAATATAGAAGAAACAGAAATTCCAAAAGAAAGACACTGTTTTTGTTTTTTTTTAGAAGATATTTTTCTTCCATAATTTTTCTTGGCTTAGTTTTAAGTTACCATCTTCTCTGTCTTTATTTCTTGTTTACTCCAGTAATGCAACTTGACCTTGACTTTAAGGTCAAAGCATTTTCAGACTGTACCGTCAGCAGAGAAGAGAAAAAAATCAATGTGAAGCATATTAGAGAAGAATAGGCGTAAGAGTAATGCAGAAGTGCTGGGAAGTCATGTAGGAATTAGAAACAACTGTGGTAATATTGTCAGTACTTGGATATATACTACACTGATATTTTCTTCCACAGAAGTAGGTTAGAATTATGGTAATTTGAGGCCAAGACCATTTTCAAAGCATTTTTGGAGGCTAAAAATTACTTTTGACATGTAAAAATGAGACTTCTGTTTCATTTGCACCTCCTCCAAACTTGCTTTTCCTTCTCTTTTTGTCTTGAAGGTAGGGTAGCACCAGTCCATAGTCCTGGTAGGGCCGTAAGTTTAGGAATGTTTCTTGAGGATTCATAGCTGAAAACTGCACTGAAAACAATTTTGAGGTCTTTTATAGCAGCATTGAAAGTAAACCTAGTTTTGAATGAGAACATATTTTGATTGTATAAAGATTTATACCCCATGTAAAAACTAAAATGGGCTGACTAGAATCATGGTGAACATTTTGATCAAACTATCCATGTAGCCCTTCTAGAATCCAGCTACAGACCTTGGAAAGAAAGAAAACAAAATGTTAGATTGATTGTCATTTATGACAGAGTTTATCTTCCCTTTTCTTCTTTATTTACAAACACAAATGAAGCATAGAAAGAAAAAAATCCCACTGTTTGTTGAAACTTGTTTTTTAGTTGCTAAGTCATGTCCGACTCTTTTGCAAGCCCATGGACTATAGCCTGCCAGGATCCTCTGTCTATGGAATTTTCTTGCCAAGAATACTGGAATGGGGTGCCATTTTCTTTTGCAAGGAATCTTCCCAACCTAACAATCAAACCTGTATCTCCTTCATTGGCAGGCAGATTCTTTATACTGTGCCATTTGGGACCATTGAAAAATAGTTTGTCTGATTTTAAGTGATTATTAAGGCTAAACGGATACTGTTGTATTATCTGTAAAATGTAAAACATTTTCTTAAAAAGGTTAATATTAAATATATGGCCATTTCTCTAAAAATCTATAAATGTCTTTTTGGGATGGCAACCCCCTCCAGTATTCTTGCCTGGAGAATCCCATGGACAGAGGAGCCTGGCAGGCTATAGTCCATGGAGTTGCAAAGAGTTGACACAGCTGAAGCAACTTAGCACACAACACAACAACATACTTGGGATAGAGAGACTTGTTCAGTAGCTCAGATTATTAGACATATATGTTAGGGATGATTATGTCTAAAGTGAAGTCTTTATCATCTAACCTTCTTTCAAAGCTTGTTACTTTTGCACTCACCTCACACACTAAATTCTATAAATGCACAGTAAGAATGCACTGAGAACAGAGCTCTGGGTTGGCTCACTGATAACCATGAATGTCAGTTACTGATAGAAATGGGTATTGATGATTTTGCCCATATTACAGCTGAAAGTGAGGAAGATTGAAAAGCACTTTTCCCCCCTTAGGAAGCATTTGAAATAATTCCCTGGGAAAAAAAAATCTATATTATGGGCTGAGTAGGAGATGATACAAGTTAAGCCATTACTTTGATCAGTAGAGTAAGTTCAAAGATTGTGTCAGCTACATCTTATCTTACATCTACGTTTAATTTCAAATTTGATGATCTCCCTTAAAGAGTCAAGAAAGACAGGATCTTCCAAGCTGAGTCAAATATGTGCATCTTAATTCATGGAAAATCAGCTGGGAAACAAGAAGGAGTCTTTCCACTAACATTGATTTTTCTTATATTTATTTTTTCAGTTTGAACACTGCAGGCAAAAATTCACTTGGCTTCAACTAATTGGCAAATACCATCATTCATTGCTGTTTTGCTACCCATTTCTCAAATCTCAATTAAATGTGATGACAGTTTACTTGCTAGAAACACAGAAAGGTTCTTTCCAACCAGAGGTCTTCACTCATTTCCTGTTAGTGGACTTGGCAAGCAGAGTCAAAACATCCATTACTGAGGGTGAGTTTTAATTTGGAAGGTTATTGCCAAAGTCAGCTAAATAATGATAAAATCCTTTAAAAATGCAAACGGCAACAGAAATGTGTAGTAACAGCTGAGAACAATCTATATATCATGAAACCTGTTTACAATGGATTTTTGAAAGAGTGAATTTTAGATTGCTACTTTCCCTAACATTCTGAGTCACCCTTAGGATGAACTAAAAAGAATCTTCTCTCTGTAACTATGTTTTGTGTCAAAACCAAAAACAATAAAAAATTACTCTGAAAGTCTTGATGCTCTGGCTCTGACACCACATTCCTTGTAAAACTAAAAGTAAGGAGTGAGATGAGACACAATTTTGGCCTAAAAAAGTACCAATTGAGGAAGAAAAGAAAGTATGGCTTATTTTTCTCTTATTTCTCCTACATGAATAAATTAATATAAATATAATTAAATATAAACTTTGTGTGGTATTGCTTTGAGATGAGACCTAAACAAATCATAAAATGTTAGAAATATCCCTTTGTTACGATGGGTACCCAATTCACGTTAACAGGTACTCAACAAATGTTAGCCACAAAAGATAAAAAACAATCAAAGAGGTTTTGACAGAGACCAACTGGTCAACCTGCTTCTCTGCAGCTGAAAAACAAGCCCAAGTGGTTAAGACACTCACCTAACTGGTACAGTGGGTGACCAGCAGTTCAAAATAGTGACTCCTCATCTCACCACTGTCACAGAACCTCTATGGGCCTCAGCTCATCATTTGATAACAAGAGTCACTCTTCTCGCCCAAGGGTTATTGATCAAGGGTAATAAAGATTTTGAGAATTTTTTTTAAACTTTAATTCATGGTACAGTGCTGTGCATGTAGCAGGCACCTCATAAACTCTCGAGGAATGGAATTCGTCAAATACCTGTGGTGAGGGCTGGTTCTGATTCACTCCTCAAAGCTCACTGTGCATGCTGGGCCCTTTACTCAGGCATATGCAAGAAGCACCTCTGACTTTAGCAAAGGTAACAACCTGGGGGTGCAAACACCTGCTCTGTGGGAACAGAGAAGGGTGGCCTCTACCTGGTTATGGAGTGCCATGATGGAGACAACGTTTCTTTGGTCGGAAACTAGGAGTGCTCTGCTCGACCCTGCTGTGAACTCCCACTGAAATTTTAGAAGGCAAGCCTTCTCTGCCAATCTACCTGCTCGGACAACTTTCATTTCACTTGCTTTTCTTTCTAAGACAGAAAAATCAGTTGTAAAGTATCTCCCTGTGTGGTGCCTTCCAGTCCTGGAGCGAGAACTAGGGGCAGACTGGCTGGCCTCTATTGCCTGCCTGCCTGGCTCCTTTCCTGGTTTGATGTGTGTTGCCTGGGAGGACTGGCTTATATAGGAACATAGAGGAGATGTGGCAAAGGGAAACTGGCTCTGAAAGTGAGAAAAAAAGAAAATACTGAAAACTCACTTAATATTGAAAAGGTTTGGGGGGTTTGCATGCTGTGATTCATGGGGTCGCAAAGAGTCAGACATGACTGAGTGACTGAACTGAACTGAACTGAACTGATACCCCCTGGTCTTTGTTTTGGCTGGCCTTAGGGATAGGTTGTGTTGTTTTCTGATGTAAACAAAAAAATATATTCTGGCTTTTTCAATAATCACATTACTACATTTAGTTAATAGTATTTACACAGTTTGGCTAAATGGGGTTTTAAAAAGGGAAAGACTCTGGCAATGTTTGTAGACAGTTCAGTGAGTAGAGATGGGCAGGACTTCAGCCACTTCCATCTTGCTGTCTGCCTTTACTCTCACTATCTCCCTTTTTCCCATGCTTCTTTCCCTGGTAATCACTAGGCTCCCAGCACCGCCATTGCAGGATATCCTTGGTGCCTATCTGGAGAGAGGAGGAGGAAAAGTAGAGTTAGAAGAGAAGGGAAGCAAAAGATAGGGAAGGATACCGTCACAAACAGCTTTGCAGTGTGTAAATCCCTGCACATATCTTTGAATGATGGTCTTATCTTAACTCCAAGTAGTTCTTTAACATCATGGCTCATCAATACTCATGAACTCCTAGAACAAGGGACTAGTGCATTGTGGTCCAGCAAATGAGCAACACACAGAGATCCTAGATTTGTGAAATTGTGTGGCCAATGAAGTTATGTGAGCTGTATGATCGATGTCAAATCTCTTTGTCTCTCTGAGCCTCAGCTTTCTCATCTACTAGACAGGGATAATGCCCACTCTGTTTTCTTCACAAAGTATTTCATCACAAAGAAATGATTCATGATTTAAGAAACCATGAAGAGAGATGCCACTTAAGGATATACAATAATTTATAATTTTATTTCTATTTTATCTTACAGAAGAATTGATAAACTGAACGTAGAGTTAAACTGTGATTCTGCAGTGGATAGACATTTTGCTGGCCCTAAGTTCTGTTCACTCAGGCATGTCCTTCCCTGAAAAGGCTACCCAGGCAGTTCTGTGGACTGCATCTGGTACCTTATGTGCTTCATAGGTCCAGTCCTGGGCTCCTGCCACTCCTTGGCATCAGCCTCTACCCATCTGAAGAACAGAGCCTTGCCCGATAGTCTGAGCCCAAAGCCCTCCATGCCTGAGGCCCATAAATTGGCTGTCTCCTGGGAAGTAAGTAGGGAAAATCGTCCTGGTTTTCCTGTTGTTGCTGTTTAGTCTCTTAGTCTAGCCTACCAGGCTCCTCTGTCCATTGGGTTTCCCAGGCAAGAATACTAGAGTGGATTTCCATTTCCTTCTCCAGGGGATCTTCCCATATCCCAGGGACTGAACCTGCATCTTCTGCATTGTCGGGTGGATTCTTTACAACTGAGCCACTGAAGCCCTGCTTTTGCTGTTGCAGCTGGTTAAATGGGCCCCTCTGTAGTGAGGGGGAGCATGGTGTCCTTGACACATCAAGCTCTGAGGGTGGGGCTGTTGTGGTAGCACTAGGACCGGCTGTTGTTCCAAATCCCGTCTCACTCACTCTCCATCACATGGCTGAGGCAGGTTGTCCCGTCACACTCCTCTGGAACACTTTCCCTCAGAAATGCTGCAAAATCCTCCCAGCACTATAAGTAAGTAAGTAAAGTCACTCAGTCGTGTCCGACTCTTTGTGACCCCATGGACTGCAGCCCACCAGGCCCCTCAGTCCATGAGATTCTCCAAGCAAGAATCCTGGAGTGGGTTGCCATTTCCTTCTCCAGGGGATCTTCCCGACCCAGGGATCGAACCCGGGTCTCCCGCCTTGGAGGCAGACGCTTTAACCTCTGAGCCCCTACATCCTTAGTCCTTTGTGTATTTCTGTATGCATTTGACCCTCAACGGGGAATATAATTTGAAGTTTTTTAAGAGATTCTTTATCTACCATATAAATCACCAGATGAATACAAACGACTTAATGGACAGATTCCTTCTAAAGCTAAATGCCAGATATATCCGTACTGAAGTTCCAGGTGAGTTGGGACTGTCTTCTCTCACCCTGTCCACACTTATTATGGTGAAACCTCCTCTGAATGGCTTCATAATAAGCTCTTTAAACAGATTAACAGAAATCTTTTAATTACAGTCTCAGAGAATTGTGTAATGTCTTTTATTTTTCTAAGGCCCATCCCTAGGAGTTTATATTTAAGGTGATGAAAGTTAAGAAAAAAATAGTATGTGAAAGTGTAATATTCTTTTATGTTACCAAGGAACTAAATAAAGCCAAATCACTAGTTAATAAATTAGGAAGAAACTGGTTCCTTACAAAATAGGAATCATAGGACTTAAAATAAATTTTTGTTATTAGCAAAGATTTTATTTTCATGTGTCTTCTAGCATATGGCTTCAAAAATTCATAAACCATTCTCACCATTTAACTTAAAACTGTAAATAGTTCATTCACTTGATCATATCTATATTAGTCAATGTTAGCAGTGTGTAAGGTGTTAAATAGAATCTACTCATTAGAAACTTAGTATCTATACTCAAAGATTAATTTACTAATCCTGTCACTTGGCATATATTTATTGAGTGTTTATTATGCGCTAGAGCTGGAGAGACAGAAAATGAACAAGATGTAGATTCTGCCTTGAGGGGTAGCAGGTGATTTCCTCCAAAGCCTATATTACTGTATCATAACATTCAGGAGTCAGCCAGGAGTTACACTGATCATAAATCAATAACCTCATTTCAGGGCTGCAGTGCAGAGATGGCATATAAAGCCCAGGCCTGCCCTGGGCAGTATTGACTGAAGCAGCAAATGACTTCTAATAGCAGAAGGGAATGAGTAATTTTACTACAAGAATGAAAGAAAATTCCCCTTTCTCTCAAGCTTTTTAACTTAAATGGCATTTGAATTTCTTAAGAATCCACAGAGTTTATATGAAAACTCTATCCATTAATGGTTTATTTGGCTTCTTCAGGCCAGATCTGGGAGGTGTTATCTTGGGGAATAGAGTAGGTTTGAGAGGATAGTAGTCTTTTAGTTGCAGTGGGAAAACTGATCATACAGTTTGCCATTTCTCCTTAATTTGTTGTCTCCTTAATAGTTTCTGGATAATACGAAAGCTGACATTTTAAAGCTCAGAAGGACTTGGAAGTCTCAGTTTGTTGAGGCAGTGTGGCAAAATTGTTAAAAACCCAACTCTCAGGACAGTTGGCCTGGGTCCAATTCCAGCTGTGTCGTGCACTCAAGGGGTAACCTTGGCAAGTTACCAAACTTGTGAGTGTCTAGTTTCTTCACCAGTAACATCGGATAATAATAGTAATATTATCTTTTAGGGTTTTTGTGAGGATTAAATGGTGACCTTAAATTCTAAGTGCAGTGCCAGCCCATGATAAACGCTATGCCAGCCATAATTGTATCCTTGCTCTTAAAGTATTAAGATAATCTTAAAGATAGTTATCTCTTTTTTCCCCATAAAGCCACTAGCTAAGTTGGAAGTATATAATAATGAGATCAGATGATTATATGGGAAATAAAACATATTTCTCAAACATGAGCAAAATTATGAATAATGTATAGAGTAATTAAAATTGTGATTTAGTGATAACAATTTAAGGAAATTTACCATTTAACACATTTGGGAATGATATTTAATCAAGAAAGTCTTGAATTTGATGCTACCTATTTACTTATATTAATATATCTTACATATCTGTTTATTTATGTTCATGAATACCTGTTTGGCTTGAAAATAAGATAGCTCACAAAGATGCATATTACATAACAAGATAATATTAAATTGAAATTAGTAGGGAAAATTATATAAAGGGAAAATAAAGGTATAAATAAAAGAGGACAACCTTTTGTATATGAAACTGTGCCTTGAAGAACCATGCACTTGCTATTTCTGGTGCATCAAGTTGGTTTTAAGATGTCTATGAAACTGTGCCTTGAAGAACCATGCACTTGCTATTTCTGGTGCATCAAGTTGGTTTTAAGATGTCTAGTGGACTGCTTTAAGAAAAGAAATGAAAGTGATAATACGTTTCATTAAGGTCAGTATGTGAAACAAATAAGTTGCTCAGGCAAAAGACAATCATTATTGATACTGTGATCAGAGTATTTCTTTCATGTTACTCAGTTTAAAATTCATCAGATTTATTGCTTGTAGACTTTTGGATCGCAGCCATTCTGACTGGCATGAAATGGTACCTCATCGTGGTTTTGATTTGCATTTCTCTGATAATGAGTGATGTTGAGCATCTTTTCATGTGTTTGTTAGCCATCTGTATGTCTTCTTTGGAGAAATGTCTATTTAGTTCTTTGGCCCATTTTTTGATTGGGTCATTTATTTTTCTGGAATTGAGCTGTAGGAGTTGCTTGTATATTTTTCAGAATAGTTGTCAGTTGCTTCATTTGCTGTTATTTTCTCCCATTCTGAGGGCTGTCTTTTCACCTTGCTTATAGTTTCCTTTGTTGTGCAGAAGCTTTTAAGTTTAGGTCCCATTTGTTTATTTTTGCTTTTATTTCCAATATTCTGGGAGGTGGGTGGGTCATAGAGGATCCCGCTATGATGTATGTCAGAGAGTGTTTTGCCTATGTTCTCTTCTAGGAGTTTTATAGTTTCTGATCTGACATTTAGATCTTTATCCATTTTGAGTTTATATTTGGGTGTGGTGTTAGAAAGTGTTCTAGTTTCATTCTTTTACAAGTGGTTGACCAGTTTTCCCAGAACCACTTGTTAAAGAGATTGTCTTTAATCCATTGTATATTCTTGCCTCGTTTGTCAAAGATAAGGTGTCCATAGGTGTGTGGAATTATCTCTGGGCTTTCTATTTTGTTCCATTGATCTATATTTCTGTCTTTGTGCCAGTACCATACTGTCTTGATGACTGTGCCTTTGTAGTAGAGACTGAAGTCAGGCAGGTTGATTCCTCCAGTTCCATTCTTCTTTCTCAAGATGGCTTTGGCTATTCTAGGTTTTTTGTATTTCCATACAAATTGTGAAATTATTTTTTATAGCTCTGTAAAAAATACCATTGGTAGCTTGATAGGAATTGCATTGAATCTATAAATTGCTTTGGGTAGTATACTCATTTTCACTGTATTGATTCTTCTGATCCATGAACATGGTATATTTCTCCATCTATTAGTGTCCTTCTTTCACCAGTGTTTTACAGTTTTATATATATAGGTCTTTAGTTTCTTTAGGTAGATAAATTCCTAAGTATTTTATTCTTTTCATTGCAATGGTGAATGGAATTGTTTCCTTAATTTCTCTTTCTATTTTCTTGTTATTAGTGTATAGGAATGCAAGGGATTTCTGTGTGTTGATTTTCTATCCTGCAACTTTACTATATTCATTGATTAGCTCTAGTAATTTTCTGGTGGAGTCTTTAGGGTTTTCTATGTAGAGGATCATGTCATCTGCAAACAGTGAGAGTTTTACTTCTTCTTTTCCAATCTGGATTCCTTTTATTTCTTTTTCTGCTCTGATTGCTGTGGCCAAAACTTCCAGAACTATGTATAGTAATTTTCTGGTGGAGTCTTTCGGGTTTTCTATGTAGAGGATCATGTCATCTGCAAACAGTGAGAGTTTTACTTCTTCTTTAAAACACCAATACAGTAGACTAATGCAATATATGGAATTTAGAAAGATGGTAACCATAACCCTGTATGCGAGACAGCAAAAGAGACACAGATGTACAGAACAGTCTTTTGGACTCTGTGGGAGAGGGAGAGGGTGGGATGATTTGGGAGAATGGCATTGAAGCATGTATAATATAATATATGAAACAAGTTGCCAGCCCAGGTTCAATGCATGATACTGGATGCTTGGGGCTGGTGCACTGGGACAACCCAGAGGGATGGTACAGGGAGGGAGGAGGGAGGGGGCTTCAGGATGGGGAACATGTGTATACCTGTGGTGGATACATGGTGATGTATGGGAAAGGCAATATGATATTGTAAAGTAATTAACCTCCAATTAAAATAAATAAATTTATAAAAAAATAAAATTCATCAGAAATTTAGAATATGGTCATTAATACATTTGTAGAGTAAGTGTTTACTTAGCCCCTACTCATAGAAATATTAGGTGCTGTATTAGGTGCTACAAAGAATAGGGAGATGTCTAAAATTGTGCTCCCAAGAATATGCATCCAGTACAGTATAAGCAATACATTAATAAACTGAGGTAGATTGATGGGTAGTACACACATGGTGTTGAAAGGAGCAATTTAAGTCTCATAGCAATTTATGGATGATTCTGGGAGAAGATATTGTAACAGGTTAATTCTTTGTACTTTCTAACCTTTATATTAACTATGCTAATTTCTGATGGTGGTTTTTAAGTAACTATTCTCGAATTGGGATTTCAGAAGCCACAGAATGCACAATAATAATGCACAGCCAACTCAGAACTACTGAAGGTAATTGGAGGGAAGACTCGGTATAGATACTAGAAACCTGTGGATGGTTCTATCCCTTGACCCTGTATATGACTTAAATCGTGAACTTACAAATTGGGTCTCAAACCTCACACTACTTTTTATCACAAATTTTCCAAAGTTGGTTCTACAGTTTTCAGAGAGAGCAAAGCAAAAATCTACTCTTTTCCTGAAGGGTATGCTCATTCATTCTACACTTTTGTTTAGCATTATTGGATATTTATATGTTATGTTGTTGGGGTAATACTGGGCATAGAATTACAACAAAAGTGAAATTTGATTCTTTTCTGAAGGGAAGGAATTCAATGTTTAAGTGGGGAGATAGATGTATAAACAGATAATGATGACAGCATGACTAGGACCAACAGGGATGTGTAAGAAAAGGCCACATTCAGCTGGCATTTGAGTTAGTTTTTGAAAGATGAATATTTTACCAGGTGGAGATTGTATGATAGGGATTATATTCATCCCAGGGAGGGGAAATGTTCTCAGACTGCCTCCCAGCCTATCAATTTAATATTTCCTAAGTACCTATCAAGGATTCAGTGTGAGGTTAGGTGGTGTGGTGATTATGAAGAAATAGAAGATAACTTGCTATTTGTCTTCAGAATGTCTACTTGTAATGAGTAAATTACATTTTCCACACACTTCCGACAGTGACTAAGAGATCATGACTATAGATCCAAATGGTGTGTTACAACATGAGTTCTGTGGATTTTAGAAGAACATGATTATGCAAGTCAGAGGACCAGGGCAAGCCTCCCAGTAGGGCCTGATCTATCCTTGGAAAACTGGACTAGGATTTGGTTGGTGGAGAGCATGCTTCGGCAATTCAGCCACAAACATCTTTTGAGTGCCTACCATGTGTCAGGTTCACAAAGAAGGAAGCAGTTTGGGGGTCAAGAAAAACCTGTGATAGATGATGTGTGAATTTGTGAGAAAACCTGGCTAGACCAGTGAGGTGGAGTGAGAAATCATAGGAAAACAGTTCAGAGGAAAACTAGATTGGGCAATGCCGCTGGAGGGATTAAAGGGTGTTCTGAAAGGCAGTGGCTTTCATATTTGAAATTTATGAAAATGCAGTACCACTGAAGGTTTTTCAGGCTGGGAGGAAGCTAATTAAGAAGGACATAAAGAAAATTCATTTTCCTCATGGAATGTAATAGCTGGAAGGAATTGTAGAGATTCCTTCTCTCATCACCCCCTCCAGATTCTCGTCCCACTGCCATCATTCAACAGAGAAAACAATTACAGCCTAAAGAGGTTATATAATGTGCTTAAGCCCAAATACAGTAATCTTGTCTCCATTTCATGCTCCTTCTCTGCATCTCAGTGGTGTGTGTGTGCCATAGGCTGATTGGCAGGACTCTAAAGGAAGAAGAAGCCTCAGTGAATGCAGCATCCTGGTGTAGGACCACCCAGGTTGAATGTGGAAGGGAAGGCTAGACTCAGCCTATGCTACTACAGCTGTTGAGGCCCAAGGCAAGCTGCCCCCAAATGTGCCTTAATGGCATATTGACTATTTTGAACTAAAGTTACTTGAGAAACAGCTGATGGGGAAAAAAATGATATTAAAAAAAATTACTCTGATCCTGCACCCTCTTTCACCCTGAAAGTGGGAACTAAATCTTCCATGTGAAGATATCTTCTTTCCACCAGGAGGATACAAAGCATCTTTATCACCAGAATTAGAGTATTCAAGGCTAACAAAGCTGTATAAACAAACTTTGTTTTTCCTCAGTCTGCTACCCCAAGCACAAGCCCCTTTGTTTTGCTAGATCTTCATTAATAATTGTTTCTTTGTCTAAAAATGATATATAAACAGCCTGTTTTGGTCATTTCAGGGATTCCATTGCTATGAGATCTCCTTGCATTCAAATTAAATTTCTTTTCCTCCTGTTAATCTGCCTCATGTCAATTTAATTATTAGATCAGCTAAAAGAACTCAGGAGGGATGGGAAGGGGGATTTATCCCCGCGCCCCAGCCCCAGTAATTGGCATAGTTGGCAGGGTATTGGCTGGATCCTGATTCCCCCTTCACAATGCCAGGCTGCTGCAGCTGAGAGATCCTGGAACCTCTCAAAAGCCAGGAGCAAGTAACAGCTTCTTCACACATCAGCTTCCCTGATTCTGCCTGTGGGGTCGAAAGAAGGGAAAAGTCATAAGAGTCCTTTTTCTCTCATTCTAAATTTAGATTAGCAGGAGAAAATAGCTGTGAAACTGGTTCTTGGGGACCTAGTGACTCTGATATTCGGTAAATGAGCCCTCTCAATTTTTATTGATACTTTCCTCCATAAGATGTTCGCTGCTTTTCTTTGTCTGTGTCTAATGTGTCATTTGTCATAAATGGAAGAACCAAAGGAAGAAGGTATTGGCTGGATCCTGAGTCCCCCTTCCCAATGCCAGGCTGCTGCAGCTGAGAGATCCTGGAACCTCTCAAAAGCCAGTAGCAAGTAACAGCTTCTTCACACATCAGCTTCCCTGATTCTGCCTGTGGGGTCTGAAAGAAGGGAAAAGTCATAAGAGTCCTTTTTCTCTCATTCTAAATGTAGATTAGCAGGAGAAAATAGCTGTGAAACTGGTTCTTGGGGACCTGGTGACTCTGATATTTGGTAAATGAGCCCTCTCAATTTTTATTGATACTTTCCTCCATAAGATGGTCACTGCTTTTCTTTGTCTGTGTCTAATGTGTCATTTGTCATAAGATGGAAGAACCATAGGGAAGAACATCAGGCACAGGCCCTTCATAAACTTGCTGTCCAAGCTGGCCCCACACACAGACTGGTAAGATAACGGTTTCCTCCAGACCTGCCTCTGTTTAGGTAGGCTTTGCTGTGCACCTCGTATGTGAGAACTGTATGAGGTTTTTCCTTCCATCTGGTTCTGTGTCCTGAGAGCTTGGCTCTGTGATGACTGGGAATGTTCTATCTGATCTTTGCATCCAAAAGATATACTGGGATGCATCTGGCAGCCAGTTGAATAGACTAGGGTTTCACAGCAGTGTCATGAGCAGCACTCTCTTTGTTTGGCCAGTCTAGCTCTCATGGGAATTTGACATTGGGCGTTCTAGTTCTTATGGAGCTTTTGCCATCTCAAGTTTGTTGCTTGTTTGTGATGGAAATCTTAAGGGAAATCAACCCTGAATATTCATTGGAAGGACTGATGCTGAAGCTGAAGCTCCAGTATTTTGTTTATCTGATGTGAACAGCTGACTCATTGGAAATCTGATCTTTGCATCCAAAAGATATACTGGGATGCATCTGGCAGCCAGTTGAATAGACTAGGGTTTCACAGCAGTGTCATGAGCAGCACTCTCTTTGTTTGGCCAGTCTAGCTCCACAGGAATTTGACATTGGGCGTTCTAGTTCTTATGAGCTTTTGCCATCTCAAGTTTGTTGCTTGTTTGTGATGCAAATCTTAAGGGAAATCAACCCTGAATATTCACTGGAAGGACTGATGCTGAAGCTGAAGCTCCAGTATTTTGTTCATCTGATGTGAACAGCTGACTCATTGGAAAAGTCCCTGATGCTGGGAAAGATTGAGGGCAAAAGGAAAAGAGGGTGTCAAAGGATGAGATGGCTGGATGGCATCACTGATGCAATGGACATGAACTTGGGCAAACTCCAGGAGATGGTGAGGGACAGGAAGGCCTGGTGTGCTACACTCCTTGGGGTTGCAAAGAGTCAAAGATGAACTGGGTGACTGAACAACAATGGTGAAAAAGTCGCATTCCAGTAGCACCTGCCTGGTATCACAGATTGGCAGGTCTATGACTGGAGGAATACCACATTCTCAGGGGAAACTGGAGATACCATCTTCACTGTACCATTCTTACCCCCTGTAGCAATGAAGGGCTTTTACTTTTTAAAATTAATTCTGAGAGTGAACTTTCTTGATCTTGTGAGAGAAAGATACACTCTGTGAGATGTCTTTCACATCTTTGGTTAAGCCATAAAAAAGCTTATCAGTTTGAGTTGCTATTTGAAATTAACATAAGTTCCTGCTCATCAATGACCAAATGATAGATCCTTGAAACTGGCTATATTTGAAAGGAAAAAAAAGCTCTCACAATAAAAAGCTGTCATAGTAGTATTTATGGGAGGACAAGACTGAAAGAAAACCACACAGGCATAACAACAAGTCTTAGGGAATCCCTTATTAAGATGAAAGAACAGAAATTAAATTTAAAGATCCAATGTAAATCCCCCTTCTTAAAAAATTCTCCATCTTCTCAGCAATTCTTCAGACTCTTGTAGAAATAAGAGATCGATCATCAGGAAGCCAATATTCAAGGACTAGTAGAAACAACTGTCTTTATCTTATAAATCTCTACAGAGACAGAAATGCAACTCTATAGAACAAGTCAAGTCTTTCCTATCTTTACTAATGCCCAAACCTTGCCCATTCCTCTCAAAATGCTTGTAGATAGTATAAAATAATAGGATGTTGGAGCAAAATTGGGCCTGTACTTAGGCAAAAAAAAAAATATTGTAGTAATTATCTAAGACTTCTGATAGTAGACAAATATACTCCAAAACTCCTAGGAGAAAGCTTACAATTTCTTTTTTCTCTGATGCTTAAAGTTACAAATTTAATCCTGTCTTTGAAATATAAACACAGTCCATCATCCTCTGAGACAGAGCCCAGATTAACTCAACTGGTAGAATCTGAAATTTAAAAAAGAAAAAAGAGGGGAAGAGGTCTTATTAAGCACAAAGCTAAAAGCACTTTCTTGCCCAAACTCTATATATTTTACAGCCATCTTAAGATTATTAATCAAATGAAAATTTAGATCCTAAAACTCTTCCACAAATGAGAAAGGATTTTATTTATTTGAGTAAGTGTTTATTTATTCCAACCGTTATTTATAAACTAGTGAGTTGTTATTGATTCATTACTGAAGTTTTAAAATGAAAACTATGATATATCTCTGTGACTACCTGTATGTGTGTATGTTTATGTATGTACATTGTGAATATTTTCTACCTTTGAATGTTATTGTCAAAATTAACTTGTAAAAGGGCTCTATTTAATTAGCTTAAAGATAAGTATGTATAAATTGAGTACAGTTGATCTTTGAAAAACACAGGTTTGAACTGCATGGGTCCTCTTATATGCAGACTTTTTTCAGTAAATATATACCCCATACTACATGATTCATGGTTGGTTGACTCCATAGATGTGGAACCAAGGATATGGAGGGCCAAGAGTTAAGTTGTACATGGTTTTTTATTTCGTGGGGTGTCAGCACCTCTAACCTTCACATAGTTCAAGGGTTAACTATATTTCTAAACCACAGAGATAAAATAAAAACTAACCCAAATTTTTTGAGTTCACATGATCTAGGATGCATATTCAGTCCCTCATTTGTGTCCAACTCTCAGCTCCATGGACTGTAATCCTAGCCCTCCAGCCTCTTTTTTCCGTGGAATTTTCCAGGGAAGAATTTTCTACCCCAGGGCATCTTTCCTACCCAGGGAGAACCTTCATCACTTGTGTCTCCTGCATTGGCAGAATTCTTTACCACCTGAGAATCCCGTGATCTAGGGTAATCTTTGGTAAATAAAAGCTAATTTTAAGCTTGTCACTTTAATTAATACAGGAGTATCTTCAGTGTTATCAGCATCAAATATAATGCAGATAAATAACTTTTGTTCTGTCTGGGTTAAGTAGTTAAATGTCTCATGTCTCTGTTGAAATGTTTGTCAAAATAGCAATCACAACCAAACTGAAGATGCTGACTGACTGTCAGTGTCTGAGATGACTGACAGAAGAGGGTCCAGTTGGGATAAACAAGGATAGAAAATTAAAGACGTTTAACAAATTCAAACACAAGAGTATTTGTAAATAGTGTTGAAAGGAAGTTAGGAGCAGGTATTTAGATTTGATAATTTTAAAAAGTTAATTAGTCCTTATATTAACAAAATCCTTCTTGGTAGACTCTCAACTGCCCCTCGGGATGTGGTGTATACCTTTGACTGTGCCTTGAACAAAAAATACTTGGACACTTACATTTTAGCCTTCAGGAATCAAATGAGACTTTAAAAAACAACTAGACTTTAAATAACCAGGAGTAGGCCATATAAAATTATTCCTGAGTATAAATAAAGAATATATGGTTTAAATAACTTAATTACCTTTTTCTAACTTTGATTGTCCTTATAATTTTTGCACAGTGTGTAATTACAGAATGCATACTTAAGGCTATTTATGTGCTAATATACATTTGTTTTTTCATGTACATTTATTATTAATACATACATTTTTTCTCATTTAAATGTTTTGGTGTGTGTTTATAACAAAGATAGTGAATATTCATAAACTCCATTCACATAACTGCACAGTAATTTTTCATTCGTTTAAACTGAGTTGGGATTTATCTACATGGCTTATATGATTACATTGAGGAAGGCTAAGTAGCAGAAATATTATAACATAGACAATGGTATTAACATATTCAGATCTGCAACTCAGCCCTCCCTGCTTTACACATGTAATTAGGTTGTTTCCATGGTAATGATCTAATTATGGACTTCTCCTTGGCCTTGTGTAATCACATTTGCTGCATTTTGGCAGAGATGTTTTCCTTATTTTGTTGAACTGCAACACTTGACAAGATGTTCTTGCTTAAGAGGAATAATGATTTTTCTTGGGAGAAAAAAGCAAAAACAGTTCCTCCAAAGGTGATTTGAAAAGGATTATACATATTTGACAAATCATGCCAGCATTAAAATATCTATTACCCTTGAAAGCCTGGTCTATTTTTATCTTTTGTGTGTGTGTGTCATTACTTATGGAACTCTTAGGAGGTTCTGATTTTGAAAAATCATACATGCTATTTAAGTATATTATTTTCATGGAGCTTAGGAACTTGAAGGAAATGTTGGGTCAAGAAAGAGAAAGCTTCAGAGATCTTGGCAAAAAGAGAACTGGAGACTGTATTCAGTGAGAATATTACATTGCAATTGGCAAGGCTGTTCATGAAAAGATATTTGATTAAGGTTGCTATGGCAGTAGGAAACACCTGAAAAAATCAATTAAGGCTTATTTCAGCAGGAATTCAAATACAGTCCTTTATTCACATGCAGAAGACAGGAGGCCAAGTGCTTGTAGGAGAGACAGCTTTATTATCACGTGATCCCCTCTGAAAACTCTGGAATAGTACAAGAATAAAAGTTTACCTCTTTTATATGTATAAAATGCCACTGTGCTATACAGCATTTTGTATGGGAGATCTTAATAGCCAGAAGAATACATATACTGAGTGGTGCAGGCTCCTTACTCTGAGAGTTATCAAGGTTTATGGGCTCCAAAAGACACAGTGTCTGGGGACCCGTAACCTGGGACTACTCATTGAAAGCACTCTCCTTTAGGTGTAATAGAGATGCCTGTAAATCCAAAATTAGTGCATCAGAGCTCCAGGGACTAGCATATTGAAATTAGATGTCTGAATATCATTTTGCAGGGAATAGAATGGGTAGATATAGGGTTTATTTTTTGTAACCTAATTGAAAATTAAAGGGCATAGATATAGTATGGTGCTTGGTAATAATCATAATAATAACTAATTTTCTATTTATAGCAAAGCAACCTTCATAAAATATCATATGTTTGGTTTTAGACTTATATAATGTTATTTTCCTAGGGGGAAATAATATTAATGAAATATTTAGTTATTATTTGAAGATAACTAACAGGAATGTTTCTTTCTTTCTTTAAATGTATTCATTCTTTGACAAAATATTTATTTTCTACTTATGATGCACTGGGCACTGTACAAGGTCCTGGGAATAGGCAATGAATCCTACAGACACAATTGCTGCTCTCAAGTTATTTATTATTTTGTAGAGAAAACAGGAAAGAGGTCAGGCTAATTTCAACAGTGGGCAAAACGGTCCACTGTAGGGAGTTATTGGAGGAAATGGGAGCATAGAAGAAGGGGTGTCATGGGTCCAGCATTGGGAACGTGGATCAGCAGCTGAAAACAACCACCAGTAGGACAGTCAAAAGAGGTCCTGGGCGGTGACAGAGGGAATGATGAGAGATGAGACTGGAACACACACAGAGCATCAAAACACTTGTAAATCATGCCCACAAGCTGGGCTCGCAGCACAATTGGAATCCATTAAAAGGTTTCAAGCAAGGGAACAACATGGTCTCATTGGTGATGCCTGCTGCTGCTACTTTTGGCATTGAGTTTTGAAGCAGTGATTTTAGAAGCATCAATCCAATGCTTTACATTCTGAAAAACACAGACTATAAACTGTGACTTTAACAGTGTGGTCTTCCTGAGCCAGTTTCTCTCCCGAGAACACTGCATAGTCCTCCACAAGGGCATTCTGAGCTCTGTTCCTTTACAATGATGTGGTTTGTTTTGTGTTTGTAGACAGACTTGTGTACAACGTGAAGACACAGGTATGTAGGAGTGCATTTTCTTTGATTAGTCAAACCCTGTCCTATCCACCAGCTGGTTGGTTAGAAACTGTTTCAGTTCAGTTCAGTCAGTTCAGTCACTCAGTCACGTCCAACTCTTTTCGACCCCATGGATTGCAGCATGCCAGACTTCCCTGTCCATCACCAACTCTCGGAATTTATACAAACCCATGTCCATTGACTCAGTGATGCCATCCAATCATCTATCCTCTGTTGTCCCCTTCTTCTCCCACCCTCAATCTTTCCCAGCATCAGGGTCTTTTCCAATGAGTCAGTTCTTTGCATCAGGTGGCCAAAATATTAGAGTTTCAGCTTCAGCATCAGTCCTTCCAATGAATATTCAGGACTGATTTCCTTTAGGATTGAATGGTTGGATCTCCTTGCTGTCCAAGGGACTCTCAGGAGTCTTCTCCAACACCACAGTTCAAAAGCATCAATTTTTCTGTGCTCAGCTTTCTTTATAGTCCAACTCTCACATCCATACATGACTACTGGCAAAACCATAGCTTTGACTAGATGGATCTTTGTGGGCAAAATGATGCCTCTGCTATTTAATAAGCTGTCTAGGTTGGTCATAGCTTTTCTTCCAAGAAGCAAGTGTCTTTTAATTTCATGGCTGCAATCACCATCTGCAGTGATTTTGGTCGCTCAGTCATGTCCAACTTTTTGTGACCCCGTGGACTGTAGTCTACCAGGCTCCTCAGTCCATGGCATTTTCCAGGCAAGAGTACTGGAGTGGATTGCCATTTCCTTCTCAGGAGGATTTTCCTGACCCAGGAATTGAACCTGGGTCTCCCACATTGTAGGCAGATGCTTTACCATCTGAGCCACCAGGGAAATCAGAAAACTCTTTAGACACCTTTATTCTCACCATGAGCCCCACTCCCAGTAGGTCAAGCCAGAAGTGTGCTGGGGCCTGCCACAGAGAAGGATGTGGGTTTGCATGAGTCATGGTGGATGAGAGTGAATGATGGTTTGAAGAAGGAGTCATAAACATTGGAAGCATGGCAGTGAATGGCTTTCATCTTCTCTGCTCTTTTTTGATTACACAAAGGACAGTTTTTTTTATACAGAAGCATATAGTGAGTGGCAGTGTTTTAAGGCCACAGTTAAAATAAAGCAGCTCTTGCTCTGTTTGGTGGACAAATCTCCCAAACATGGAAAATACAGAAATATGCTGTTGTGAGTCAAAAATATGCCTAAGGGAAAAGGAAGGTCAGAAATCTGTTATTTGGTTATAGAATACATTTTCTCTTAAGGGTTTCCTGGGGAATGTAGGCTTGAAATTTGGTATTCTCATAAGGAAATTTGACAATATTTTCCAATGAACAATTTTGCTTACTAGAACAATGCTAACTTAAAGAATTCTTCGTGTTTAATATTGGTGTATAGGTAATATTGATGTATTGAAGAAAGGTTATCATGCATTTATGCAATAAGTACTAAATTTATTTACTAAGTACTTAGCATCTGTCAGATATCTGGTATAACTGAATTTTAAAAATCATGCTCAGAAGATTATTGTAGACTGTATAGTTAAATGTAAGATAGTGTAATAAGTATGGTTACAAAACATGCTTAGAGGAACACAGGTAAGGATATTTAGCCTAACTTTGTGGGTTGGAGTAGGAGGTAATTAGTAGCTGGATTGCAATCTTTGTCTCCAAAATTCTTAATGTTGTTGCTTAGTTGCTCAATAATATCCAACTCTATGTGGCTCAGTGAACTGTAGCCTACCAGGGTCCTCTGTCCATGGGATTATCCAAGCAAGAATACTGAAGTGGGTTGCCGTGTTTTCCTCCAAGGGTTCTTCCTGACCCAGGGATCCAGCCTGCATCTCCCACATTGGCAATCAGATTCTTTACTGTCGAGCCACTACTGTCGAGCCACCTGAAAAGCCCAAAGTTGTTAGTAGTTTAAATCTCATTCTAGTAAAACTATGCCATATGAAAATCATGGAGTAACCCAGAGAACTCAGGAGTTAATAGAAAATTAAATATTTAGAAAAATCCCTTGAAACTAGTCATGTTGGTAGAAAAAGCAAGAGAATTCCAGAAAACCTCTACTTCTGCTTCATTGACTATGCTAAAGCCTTTGACTATGTGGGTCACAACAAACTGTGGAAAATTCTTCAAGAGTTGGGAATACCAGATCACCTTACCTGCTTCCTGAGAAATCTGTATGCAGGTCAAGAAGCAACAGTTAGAACTGTGGGAAACAGTTACATTCCTGTTTGAAACAAGTTCATGGAACAGTGAACTGGTTCCAAATTGGAAAAGGGGCATCAAAGCCATATATCACCCTGCTTATTTAACTTATATGCAGAGTACATCATGTGAAATGCCAGGCTGGATGAAGCACAAGCTGGAATCAAGATTGCTGGGAGAAATATCAATAACCTCAGATATGCAAATGACACCACCCTTATGGCAGAAAGTGAAGAGGAACTAAAGAGCCTCTTGATGAAAGTGAAAGAGGAGAGTGAAAAAGCTAGCTTAAAACTCAACATTCAAAAATCTAAGATCATGGGAGAGAACAAGATGGTGGAGGAGTAGGTGGATGAGGAGTGCATCTCTCTCCACAGCTGCATCAGGAATACACCTCCAGACACAGAAGTGCACTCAGAACACTAGCTGAGAGCAGACAGGAGTATCTGACCAGCAGAAAAGAATATATCGAACCACACAAAACTAGGTAGGATGAAGGAACTAGGGGGAAAACAGGAGTGTTAGTAGGACTGGACCTGCCCTCGGCAGGTGGGGGAACTGAAGCAGGGGTCTGATCCCCACATTGGGGCAATTGTCTGAGTCAGAGGAGAAACATTTAAGGCTGAGAGTGAAACAGCTGATCTGTGGCAGCCTAAATGGAATGAGAATCAAATAGTCCTTGCCACAGCCATACATACCCCGGACAGGGATGCAGGTCCCCTGGAAGGTGCAGAGGCTGGGAGTTGGAGTTTAGGGATTGTGGAGCAATCCCAAGGTGAGGGCTGCTGTTGACGGTGGAGAGATGGATTGAGGGGATGTGAGGGAGGAGGTTGTGGTGGGAAATGCCTGTGGAGGAAAGCCAGGCAGCCATGGAGCAAGGCGATATGCTGAGTCACACTTAGTGGGTGGAGCCATCACCATAGCCTTTCTCTCTGAACAATAGAGAGGCTGGCCCATCAAACACCTGACCTACGGAACTACAGAGTAGGACCCCACCCAAGGTGCCCCTTTAAGTGCCTGACACACCAATCCACAGAGTAGGACCCCATCCAGAGGGGCCCCCTTTATGTGCCAGATGTGCTGAACAACAGAGAAGGACCCCAGGCAAGGGAGCCCTTTAAGTGCCTGAATGGGTGAAGCTAAGGTGAAAGACTGGCCAAAGAGGCCTTCTGATCACCAGCTACAAGAGGCTCAAAAAAGGACTGATAGGGCCATAACTCCTGTGGCAGAGGGAGTCCATGTCCCTAAACACTTGGTGCTGCCAGGGTCCCTGCAAGCCAGGCAGCTGTGCCACCTTCAGACTCAGCTCTCACTGGGGCAGAGCTGCCACAGGCCAAAAAACGTCTTGCGTCTATGCATTCAGGGTCACTTTGGTAGCGTCTGGCTCCTTGCAACCCTGTAGGCTGTGGCCTGCCAGGCTTCTCTGTCAGGGAGGGAGTTTCTCCAGGCAAGAATACTGGAGCATATTGGCCAATACTGGTTGCCATACCCTTCTAGAGCGCTATATTTCCTGCTGCCCTAGCCACCAACTCCTCTGAGTACCTGGTGCTGCCAGAACCCCTGCGACCCAAGCAGCTGCATCCCCTCCACACATGGCCCTCACAGGGGCAAACCCAAGTCTTCCCAGCAGCTCAGGAATAAACCTCAGTGGACGACCCACATACTGAGGTAGAAATAAAACCACAGTTGAAACCCAGGGGCAGTCTGGCTAAGGAAGAAGACCCAAAATCTTCCCACCAGCTGTACAAGCTGCAGATTAAATCCACATGATCAACTAGGCAGACTGTGTCTATGGACTATATAAAACTTCATTGAAAGCACCCACAAAAGAAAATACACTGGTTCTGATAGCTGTGGACATTAGAGGCCAGAACACACAGGAGTAGGACCAGATTGAATCTGAGCTGCCCCCACAGCATGTCTAGATATCAGCACTGTGTTGGAGGGCATCCTAGGAAGATGAGGTGGATTGTGACTTCCAGAAAGGGAAAGGACTCTGACAGCGGTGACTTAAGAAAAACATTTATTATTCTTGTCTTGACTTGTTCTGTAGATTCTTTTGGATTTTTTTTCCCTTTTTTTTCCTGTTGTAGTTGTAATTTTATTGGCACTATGAAATCTAATTAAGTTTTTGAGCTATTTCTCTCTCTCTCTCTCTTTTTTCCCCCCCTCAGTCACATTTTTTAATTGTTGTTATAAACCTCTGCCTCTTTTGCAGTTCTGTGGTGTTTTCCTTTTTTCTTCTTTCTGTTTTTTATTTTAATTTTTAAAATATATTATTTTTTTTCTACATTTATTCCTTTATTTGCATTTCCTACTGTTCTTTCCCCCTTGCTGTTAATATTTAATGTATATAAATCTTCTTTTATCTCTATTTAACTTTGTATATCTATTCTTTCTTTCTTTTCTTTCTTTCCTTTCCTTTCAACATATTTGTTAGTTTTATTTTCATTGCTTTATTCCCCAATTGGCACCTTGCTTTAGTTTTGTTTTCCAGTTTCTACTTTAGTTAGTTTTGTTCTTAACTGCTGAATACAATTTTTGGTTTCCTTTGTTCACTGGGTCAATTTACTGTATTTTATTTTTGTTGGACTGTTTTGACTTTGCCCATGGGTGTATATGTATATGTGTATATTACATTATTTTAATTGTTATTTGCCTGATTTTGTAACTACCACTTTTCTGGGTCATCTTTGGTTTCTCGATTTTGGATATTTGTTTTAATCTCATTTAATGCCATAACAAACCACTTGTAGAATATTCATTCCTGACCAGAGATCAAGCCCTGAGCCTTTGGAGTGGGAGCACTGACTCTAAGACCCTAGACTACCAGAGAACTAACCCTAAGGGGTATCAAATAATGAGAACTCACACAAAGGAAACCACTGGAATACAAGACCTGGCATCACACAACCACAGTAGCACCCTGTGCAGGATGCCTCATTTAAACAACAAACAAAATGAAAATATAAACCCAGTCATCAGCAGACAGGATTACCACCTCACTCAGCCTTGCCCATCAGAGGAAAAACAAGCAAATAAAAACTCAGCACAAATCTCACCCTATAGGAAGTTTACACAAAACACTGGACCAACCTCAGGAGGGCAGAAACCAAAAGGAAGAAAGAATTCAACCTTGAAGCCTGCAAAAAAGAGATAATTCAAAGACAATAAGTTACAAGAAAATAATGAAAAGGTAGAGAAATACCACACAAATGAAGGAACAAACGAGAAACATGAAAGTCCAAGTAAGTGAAGAGGAAATAGGCAAGCTGCCTGAAAAAGAATTCAGAATAATGATAGTAAAGGTGATCAAAAACCTTGAAAACAAAATGGAGAAAATGCAAGAATCAATTAACAAAGACCTGGAAGAATTAAAGAATAAACATACAGAAACAAACAACACAATTGCTGAAAAAGTACTCTAGAAGGAATCAATAGCAGTATATCTGAAGCAGAAGAATGCATCAGTGAGCTGGAAGATAAAATGGTGGAAATAACTTCTGAAGAGCCCAATAAAGTAAAAAGAATGAAAAGAGCTGAGGACAGTCTCAGAGACCTCTGGGACAATATCAAATGCACCAACCATCAAACTATAGGGGTCCCAGAAGAAGAGAAATAGAAAGTGTATGAGAAAATTTTTGAGGAGATTATAGTTGAAAATTTCCCCAACATGGAAAAGGAAGTAGTCAAGTCCAAGAGGCACTAAGAGTTCCATACAGGGTAAACCCAAGGAGAAACAAGCCAGGACACATACTGATCAAACTAACAAAAACTAAACACAAAGAAAGAATATTAAAAGTAGCAAGAGAGAAGCAACAAGTAACATAGAAGGGAAACCCCATATGCTTAACAGCTGATCTTTCAGCAGAAACTCTGCAGGCCAGAAGGGAATGGCAGATATATTTCAAGTACTGAAAGGCAAAAATTCACAACCAAATTATTGTATCTGGCAAGGATCTAATTCAAAAGTGATGGAGAAATGAAAAGCTTTTCAGACAAGCAAAAGTTAAGAGAATTCAGTTCCACCAAATCAGCCTTACAACAAATGTTAAAGGGATTTATATCATCAAGAAATACAAGAGAAGAAAAAAGATCTACACAATCAACCCCAAACAATTAAGAAAATGGCAATGGGAACATATATATCAATAATTACTTTAAATATAAATGGATTAAATGCTCCAACCAAAAGACACAGACTGGCTAAATGGATACAGAAAATAAGACCCACATATATGCTGTCTACAAGAAACCCACTTCAAACCTCAAGATACATACAGACCGAAAGTGAGAGGATGGAAAAATATATTCCATGCAAATGGGAAGCAAAAGAAAGCTGAAATAGAAGTCCTCATATCAGACAAAATAGACCTTAAAATAAAGAAGATTACAAGAGATAAGGAAGGACACTACATGATGATCAAGGGATCAATCCAAGAGGAAGACATAACAATTGTAAATATCTATGCACCCAACATAGGAGCACCTCAATACATAAGACAAACACTAAGAGACATAAAATGAGAAATTGACAGTAACACAATAATAGCAGGCAACTTTAACACCACATTAGATGAGATGGATCTCATTGATATCATCAGGACATTCCATCCAAATGCAGAATACACCTTCTTCTCAAGTGCACATGGAACATTCTCCAGGATAGACCACATTTTGGGTCACAAATCAAACCTCAGTAAATTTAAGAAAATTGAAATTGTATCAAGCAAAAGAACTGTACACAGAAAATTATTAGACACTGATGAAAGAAACAAAGATGACATAAACAGATGGAGAGATAATCCATGTTCCTGGGAAGGAAGAATCAATATTGTGAAAATTACTATGTTACCAAATGCAATCTACAGATTCAATGTTCAGTTCAGTTCAGTCACTCAGTTGTGTCCGACTCTTTGTGACCCCATGAATCACAGCACACCAGGCTACCCTGTCCATCACAACTCCCGCAGTCACTCAAACTCACGTCCATCGAGTTGGTGATGCCATCCAGCCATCTCATCCTCTTTCTTCCCCTTCTCCTCCTGCCCCCAATCCCTCCCAGCATCAGGGTCTTTTCCAATGAGTCAACTATTCGCATGAGGTGGCCAAAGACTGGAGTTTCAGCTTTAGCATCATTCCTTCCAAAGAACATCCAGGACCGATCTCTTTTAGAATGGACTGGTTGGATCTCCTTGCAGTCCAAGGGACTCTCAAGAGTCTTCTCTAATACCACAGTTCAAAAGCATCAATTCTTTGGCACTCAATGTGATCCCTATCAAATTACTGATGGCATTTTTCACAGATCTAGAACAAAAATTTTCACAATTCATATGGAAACACAAAAGACACCAAATAGCCAAAGCAGCCTTGAGGAAGAAGAATGGAGCTGGAGGAATCAACCTTCCTGACTTCAGATTATACTACAAAGCTACAGTCACTGAAAGTATAGTACTGGCACAAAAACAGAAACATAGACCAATAGAACAAGATAGAAAGTCCAGAAACAAACCCATGCACCTATGGGTACCTTATTTTTGACCAAGGAGGCAAGAATATACAATAGGGCAAAGACAACCTCTTCAATAAATGGTGCTGGGGAAACTGGACAGCTGCATGTAAAAGGATGGAATTAGTACACTTTCTAACACCACACATGAAGATAAACTCAAAATGGATTAAAGACCTAAATGTAAGACCAGAAACTATAAAACTCTTAGAGGAAAACATAGACAGAACACTCGATGACATAAATTGAAGCAAGATCCTCTATGATCTACCTCCTCAGTTNTGACTACTGGAAAAACCATAGCCTTGACTAGACGGACCTTTGTTAGCAAAGTAATGTCTCTGCTTTTGAATATACTATCTAGGTTGGTCATAACTTTTCTTCCAAGGAGTAAGCGTCTTTTAATTTCAGGGCTGCAGTCACCATCTGCAGTGATTTTGGAGCCCCCCAAAATAAAGTCTGACACTGTTTCCACTGTTTCCCCATCCATTTCCCATGAAGTGATGGGACCGGATACCTCCTAGAGTAACGGAAATAAAAACAAAAATAAACAAGTGGGACCTGATTAAACTTAAAATCTTTTGCACAGCAAAGGATACTATAAGCAAGATGAAAAGACAACCCTCACAATGGGAGAAAATAATAGCAAATGAAACAACTGACAAAGGATTAATTTCCAAAATATACAAGCAGCTCATACAATTCAATCCCAGAAAAGCAAACAACCCAGTCAGAAAGTGGGGAAATGACCTAAACAGACATTTCTCCAAAGAAGACATACACTTGGCTAACAAACACATGAAAAGATGCTCAACATCACTTATTAGAGAAATGCAAATCACAACTACAATGCAATATCACCTCATACCAATCAGAATGGCCATCATTAAAAAATCTACAGTAAATGCTGGAGAGTGTGTGGAGAAAAGGGAATGCTCTTGCACTCTTTTTCGGAATGTAAATTGATATAGTCACTATGGAAGACAGTAGGTAGATTCCTTAAAAAACTAGGAATAAAACCACCACCTGACCCAGCAATTCCACTCCTAGGCATATACCTTGAGAAAACCAAAACTGAAAAAGACACATGTATCCCATTGTTCACTGCAGCACTATTTATAATAGCTAAAACACAGAAGCAACCTAGATGTCCATTGACAGATGAATGGATAAAGAGGTGTGGTACATACACACAATGGGCTATTACTCAGCCATAAAAAGAAATACACTTGAGTCAGTTCTGATGAGGTGGATGAACCTAGAACCTATTATATAGAGTGAAGTGATTCAGAAAGAGAAGGATAAATATTGTATTCTAAGACATATTTACAGAATCTAGAAAAATGATGCTGAGGAATTTATTTACAGAGCAGCAGTGGAGAAACAGACATAGAGAATAGATTTATGGACATGAGGAGAGGGGAGGAAAGGGTGAGATGTATGGAAAGAGTAACATGGAAACTTATATTACCGTATGTAAAATAGATAGCCAATGGGAATTTGCTGTATGGCTCAGGAAGCTCAAACAGGGGCTCTGTATCAACCTAGAAGGGTGGGATGGGGAGGGAGATGGGATTGAGGTTCAAAAGGGAGTGGATATATGTATACCTATGGCTGATTCATGTTGAGGTTTGGCAGAAAACAACAAAATTCTGTAAAGCAATTATCCTTCAATAAAAAAGTTAAAAAAAATAAATCTAAGATCATGGCATCTGGTCCCATCACTTCATGACAAATAGATGGGGGAAAATGGAAACAGTGACAGACTTAATTTTCTTGGGCTCCAAAATCACTGCAGATGGTGATGGCAGCCATGAAATTAAAAGACGCTTGCTCCTTGGAAGAAAAACTATGACAAACCTAGACAGCATATTAAAAGGCAGAGCCATTACTTTGCTGACAAAGGTCCATTTAGTCAAAGCTATGGTTTTTCCAGCAGTCATGCTGGAAATGTGAGAGTTTGACCATAATGAAAGATGAGCACCGAAGAATTGATGCTTTTGAACTGTGGTGTTGGAGAGACTCCTGAGAGTTCCTTGGATTGCAAGGAGATCAAAGCAGTCAATCAGTCCTAAATATTCATTGGATGGACTGATGTTGAAGCTGAAACTCCAATACTTTGGCCACTTGATGCAAAGAACTGACTCATTGGAAAAGACCCTGTTGCTGTGAAATATTGAAAGCAGGAGGAGAAGGCGATAATAGATGAGATGGTTAGATAGAATCACCAACTCAATGGACATGAGTTTGAGCAAACTCTGGAAAATAGTGAAGGATAAGGAAGCCTGGCATGCTGCAGTTCATGGGGTTACAAAGAGTCAAAAGCAACTGAGCGACTGAATGGAACTGAACTAAAGATGATCAGATTGGTCTCTTAGTTATCCATATATTAATTCAACACATGTTGAGTCTCTATATTTCAGGCACTATTCCCAAGCTTGTGATTACAGAGATAAACAAGGCTGTCCATATTTTCTGACTACCTTAGGACTTAATTTGTAGGGGGTGCCATGACTTAAGAATTCTACCTGCTCTGCTTTGTATAAAGACAATTGTGTTATTCAGATGCACAGCAAAGTGATTCAGTTTATATATATATATATGTAAAACTTTTCAGATTATTTTCTTTTATATGTTATTATAAAATATTGAATACAGTTCCCTGTGATATATAGTAAATCCTCATTGCCTATTTTATTTATAGTAGTTTGTTAATTCCATATTCCTAACTTATCCCTGGAGAAGGAAACGGCAACCCACTCCAGTGCTCTTGCCTGGAAAATCCCATGGGCGGAGGAGCCTAGTAGGCTACAGTCCATGGGGTTGCGAAGAGTGGGACACGACTGAACGACTTCACTTTCACTTTCATGCACTGGAAAAGGAAATGGCAATCCACTCAAGTGTTTTTGCCTGGAGAATCCCAGGGACAGGGGAGCCTGGTGGGCTGCTGTCTATGGGGTCGCACAGAGTCGGACACGACTGAAGCGACTTAGCAGCAGCAACTTATCCCTAACCGCTCCCTTTCCCCTTGGTAATCATGCTGTTTTCTATGTCTGTGAGTCTGTTTCTGTTTTGTATATCGATTCATTTTCATCTTATTTAGATTCCCTATATAGTGATATCAGGCTTCCCTGGTGGCTCAGCTGTCTGACAGTGAGAACTGTCAGAACCTGTCTGACAATGCAGGGGGTGCAGGAGACGGCATTGATCCCTGGGTGGAGAAGTTCACCTGGGGGAGGAGACAGCAACCCACTCCAGTACTCCTGCCTGGGAAATCCCATGGACAAGAGAGGGCTATAGTCCACGGGGCCACAAAGAGGCAGACACGACTGAGCATGAGACTGATGATGATGGAATAGTGATGTCATATGTTTGACTTTCTCTGCTTGACTAATTTCATTAGTCTGATAATCTCTAGGTCCTTCCATGTTGTTGCAAATGCCAATGATTCATTCTTATATAATTCATTCATTCTTATAATGGCTGAATAATATTCCATTCTGTTCATGGGGTTCATGTATATATATATATATACACAACATCTTCTTTATCCATTCATCTGTTGATGGACATTTGGGTTGCTTCCATGTCTTGGCTATTGTAAATAGTGCTACCATGAACACTGGGGTGCATGTATCTTTTCAAATTAAAGTTTTCATTTTTCCTACATATATGCCCGGGAAAGGGATTGTTGGATTAAAATGTAGCTCTTTTTGCAGTTTTTAAGGAAGTTCTATATTGTTTTTCATAATGGCTGCATCAATTTACATTCCAGCAACAGTGTAGAAGGGTTCCCATTTCTCTACACATAAATGCTGGTTCCCTCCAGCATTATTTGCAGACTTTTTTAGGATAGCCATTCTGACTGGTGTGAAGTGATACCTCACTGTGATTTTGATTTGTATTTCTCTAAAATTAGTAATGTTCATCTTTTTGTGTGCCTGTTGACCATCTGTATGTCTTCTTTGGAGAAATATCTATTTAGACCTTCTCGTCACTTTTTGATTGGGTTGTTTGGGGGTTTTCTTGTAATTAAAAAATTTTTTTATATAATTTTAAAGGTATACTTCACTTATAGTATAGAAGAACCAGCTCTTTTTAATTCCAGTAAGGTCTATATTTTTATTCCAAGCTGTATCCTAGACCCTTCAAATAGCTGAGAAAATGCCACAGGTGAGAGTTCATCCTGAGTAGACCATCACCATTTGCCATAAACAATATCAGAACCTGATGGGAAATCTAACACAAAAAATATTCCTGTGGACAGCAGTATATGTGATTGTGAAGAAGTATTGGCTGAATTAGATTATTCACTAAAAACTGATCAAAATATTCCTTCCCTCTTCTATGATTGATTTTTGCATCCATAGATGTATGGATTGACTCCAGAAATAAAAAGTGCCAAAGTAGCACTATCTTATACAATTTTGTTACCTAAAAGAAACTTAAATATAGCTCTTGTATCCAGATTTTTGTTTTAAATGGTACATTAGGTGAAGTGCAGACATCAGCAAAAGTCATATGAATTAGGCACTTAGAAGCCTTACCAGTTCTCACTCAGCACTGCAAAGACTGTGTGTCAAAGAGAGTGGCTGCAAATTAAGGCTGACACACAGCAGCTGTGACTATAGCCAGTCTCTAAGCCTAATCTGTTTCCTTGTCTTTCAGTTAAGCTCAGGGACGTGATCCATAAATCCAGATAGTTACAGCTACTAGACCGATTAGTGTTTCTTTCTGGTCTGTGCAATTTCCTCCAGAGAGCATGGCTGCTAGTTCAATGTTGCTATGGTCACATTTCCCCCAGTCCAGTGATTGCCACCTTGCTAGTGTGGTTCAACTCTGAACCCTCCCCTGAGCCCTTTATCCTGCTGGCCAGGATGCCCCTGGGCTCACAGCTGCCTATGTCCATTGCAGAGCATGGTCTCAGGCCTGGGGGGAGGCCACGGTCTGCTCTGCAGAGTGTCATTTTCCTCAGGACCTACAGCCCTTGAGGAAGCACTTGGCCAACTACGTTTGATTTGTGTTGGATCAAATCAGTGAATAAGTGAAGGACTTCTTCAAATTTCTCTCTTTCCACCTGTCTTTTTCCCCATTGAACACCTCTCCAAACTTTGGCCTCCCACCCACGTGCCCCCCCCATTTACCCCTTCTACCATTTCTCCTTTATCCTTCTCTCTTGTCCCCTTTTCCTTCCTCCAAATATCTCTAGAATCTTGCTATGCTGGAACATGCAGAGGTCCGAGGCATACAAAGAGAAATAGGATGAACTTTGTTTCTCAAATGTGTACCTTTCTGGTCCCCTGGTGTTTATTCCTGCCGGCTGTGGGGGGTGGTTCCAAGTTACCACCCCTGCCCCCCAATATCCTCAGTGCTCTTCTTCTCCATCTGTATGCTTTAAACCTCCCTTTACAGCCTGCAGTCTCTCAGGTAACACACTGATGAGGAATAACTGTCAAACAGCAAGAAGATGTTTAATGATGGTTTAAAAAGAGCTTGGGAATAAAGTCATATGAGAAATTTGTTACATATTTAATTTAGGAAAGATTGTTACCGTATCAGGGGAGGAAAGGAAGAAAATATATTGCTCCCCATAAAAACACAGTAAAAGATAAAGCACAAACAGCCCCTCTGTTATGTTGAGATATTATCGTTCTGTGATTAAACGGAGGCAGGAAGGTGGTTTTTGTTCAGCACTTGTGCCAGGGAGGCGTGGGGGAGGGAAAAAGGCATTGAGGTTGTAGGTTTGAATCTTTCCTAGAGCTCCGAGGAAACTAAAATGCAGACAAAGCACAGTGGCACAGGGATTCTGAAGGTCTTCAGGGGAGGAGTGTTAGTAGTTGGTGAGACAGATGGGCCATGAAATGAACTTATATTTCAGACCATTTTAACACATTTGTTTTCTTAAGTTTGACAGCAGTAACAAGAAGCAAGGTCACATTATTATTATTATTTTCAATGTACAAAGCCTAATATTATGTCTCTTCTATCCTGGGAATCTGAGAAAAGAACTGTCTTGCAAATAAGTCAGCCTGGAATGTCCAGCTAGCTCTGTCAATTTTGACTCTGTTCTTTAGCATATTCTCTTAAGAGGGTGGATGGCACTTGTGGTGAGGCTTCAGAAAGTGGCAGGCATTTCCTTCTTCATCATTCATTTGGACTACTGAAACTGGGATCAATAAATATTCCATTACTACATTATTTGTGGCCAACTATAAACAATTTCTATCATTAAATCTTTGCCTTTTAGTTGTCCCTCATTAGCAAGGGATCAAATTTCAGATCCCACTGTGGGTCATGCCCAGAATTAAAGAAAAGCAATGTATGAGAATATTTATCCACATGTGTATTTATATTTTATATCAAAATAGTTACGTAATGAAAAGTATTCTTGTATTTAATAGTTTCATAGTGTTGCAGTTTTATAAGTCACCTTGAGCTTCATTTTAGATGATATGGTGACATGGGAAAAGCACTGGATGGTGCTTAGGTGAGTTTGGGTTCTTACTGCATTTATTTCTGTCTCTAATAATCAATTGTGTGATCTGCAAAATAGGTCATTTGCCCCAATTTATTTATTTGTAAAATGAATGGATTGGAGTGGGTGATGCTTACGTTTCTCTCTAGGTCCTACATTCAGTGAGTAGAAGAGGATTGTAGGAAGGTGTGGTAGATGACATGTGGAAACAGGAAGTTACCAGAAAAACATGGAAGAAACCATTTACTTTAGTTGCTTTAGGGGGCGTAAAGTGCAAGTGTGAGGTGCGATGTATATGTTCTAACATGGCTTTAAGTTTTGGTTATACTTGTATTATTTTTAAAATGAAAAAATTAGGAATGCACATCTGCCACACTGTGTGACTGCATTTAAATAGCATCCTTTGCTGATGTTCAGTATTCGTGTTAGAACAAGGTGAATGAAAGGTGTATTAAATCAGAGTGCCCCCTGGAAGTTCCGCATTGGTTGTGAATGTTATTGGATTGGCTCTTGCCCAGTAAAGAGGCAATTCTACCTGAGACAATATAGGTTGAATCAGACTTACAAGGTTGCCTGTGAGCAGGAGACAGTGGAAGATAAGTTTTATTTAGTACGCATTGTTGTTTTTGTTTTGTCTTGCTACTGTTTTGCTTTGAGGGCGATTGAATGCTTTATGGGATTCTGCTGTAATTTACCAGAGTCTTCACCACCTGGCCTCCTCTGCTCGACCTCTGTCCCCTGGAGGTTTAAACGGGTAGCATCCAGCCCCAGGAAATGTTGAGCCGGGTGACAGTTTCCGAGCAGCAGTCACATGCCAGGTGCAGTGAATGGCACTGGGGATAACTCCTGAGGAGACATCTAGGATCAGCTGCTCCCAGGGGAACTCCTGTTCTAGTGAGGAACACTGGCACCAACATCTTTTCACAAGTACTTAAATAATGACGAATGCGTGAAGGAGCCCTGCAGCGGGCTGTGTCTGAGTCTAACCAGAGAATCTGATTACATCTGAGAGCAAAGGAGGGCTTTCCCCAAGGAAAACATTTTTAAGCTGAGACTTGAAATACAAGTAGAAACCATTTGGTGGAGAATAAATTTTGAATGAGAGATGAAGGCATGGAGGCGGTGAGTATGTAAGTTTGAAAATGAAGACACTGGTCAGTTCAGTTCAGTCCAGTGGCTCAGTCGTGTCCAACTCTTTGAGACCCCATGAACTGCAGCACACCAGACTTCCTTGTCCATCATTAACTCCCAGAGCTTGCTCAAACTCATGTCCATTGAGTAGGTGATGCCATCCAATCATCTCATCCTCTGTCATCCCGTTCTCCTCCTGCCTTCAATCTTTCCCAGCATCAGGATCTTTTCCAGTGAGTCAGTTCTTCATATCAGGTGGCCAAAGTATTGGAGTTTCAGCTTCAGTATCAGTCCTTCCAGTGAATATTCAGGACTGATTTCCTTTAGGATGGACTGGTTGGACCTCCTTGCAGTCCAAGGGACTCTCAAGAGTCTTCGCCAACACCACAGTTCAAAAGCATCAATTCTTCAGCACTCAGTTTTCTTTATAGTCCAACTCTCACATCCATATATGACTACTGGAAAAAAACATAACTTTGACTAGATGGACCTTTGTTAGCAAAGTAATGTCTCTGCCTTTTAATATGCTGTCTAGGTTGATCCAAGTTTTCATCCAAGAAGCAAGCATCTTTTAATTTCATGGCTTCAGTCATCATCTGCAGTGATTTTGGAGCCCAAAAATAGTCTGTCACTGTTTCCATTGTTTCCCCATCTATTTCTCATGAAGTGATGGGACTGTTGCCATGATCTTTGTTTTCTGAATGTTGTGTTTTGAACCAAATTTTCACTCTCCTCTTTCACTTTCATCAATTCCTTCAATTCGTCTTTGCTTTCTGCCATAAGGATGGTGTCATCTGTATATCAGAGGTTAATGGTATTTCTCCCTGCAATTTTGATTTCAGCTTGAGCTTCATCCAGCCCAGCATTTCTCATGATTTACTCTGCATAGAAGTTAAATAAGCAGATTGACAATATACAGCCTTGATGTATTCCTTTCCCAATCTGGAACCAGTCCATTCCACGTCCAGTTTTAACTCTTGTTTCTTGACCTGCATACAAATTTCTCAGGAGGCAGGTAAGGTAGTCTGGTATTCCAATCTCTTGAAAAATTTTCCATAATATTTTGTGATCCATACAGTCAAACGCTTTGGCATATTTGATAAAGCAGAAGCAGTTTTCTTTCTGAAAATCTCTTGCTTTTTCTATGATCCAACCAATGTTGGTGATTTGATCTCTGGTTCCTTTACCTTTTCTAAATCCAGTTTGAACATCTGGAAGTTCATGGTTCATGAACTGTGTAAAGCCTGACTTGGAGAATTTTGAGCATTACTTTGCTAGCATGTGAAATGAGTACAATTGTGTGGTAGTTTGAACATTCTTTGACATTGTCTTTCTTTGGGACTGGAATGAACCCTGACCTTTTCCAGTCCTGTGGCCACTGCTGAGTTCCCAAATTTGCTGGCATATTGAGTGCAGCACATTAACAGCATCATTTTTTAAGATTTGAAATAGCTCATTTGGAATTCCATCACCTCAACTATCTTTAATATTTGTAGTGATGCTAACTAAGGCCCACTTGACTTTGCATTCCAGGATGTCTGGCTCTAGGTGGTTGATCACACCAATGGGTTTTCTGGGTCATGAAAATCTCTTTTGTATAGTTCTTCTATGTATTGTTGCCACCTCTTATTAATATCTTCTGCTTCTATTAGGTCCATAACATTTCTGTCCTTTATTGTGCTCATCGTTGCAAGAAGTGTTCCCTTGATATCTCTAATTTTCTTGAAAAGATCTTTCTTTAAGATCTTTCTTGAAGAGATCTTTCCCACTCTATTGTTTTCCTCTATTTCTTTGATCACAGAGGAAGGCTTTCTTATCTCTCCTTGCTATTCTTTGGAACTCTGCATTCAGATGGGTATATCTTTCCTTTTCTCCTTTGCCGTCCACTTCTCTTCTTTTCTCAGCTATTTGTAAGGCCTCCTCAGACAATCATTTTGTGTTTTTGCATTTCTTTTTCTTGGGGATGGTCTTGATCACTGCCTTCTGTACAATGTCATGAACCTCTGTCCATAGTTCTTCAGGCACTCTGTCTATCAGATCTAATCCCTTGAATCTATTTGTCACTTCCCCTGTATAATTGTAAGGGATTTGAGTTAGGTCATACATAAATGGTCTAGTGGTTTTCCCTACTTTCTTCATTTTAAGTCTGAATTTGGCAATCAGGAGTTCATGATCTGAGCCACAGTCAGCTCCCGGTCTTGTGTTTGTTGACTGTATAGAGCTTCTCCATCTTTGGCTACAAAGAATATAATCAATCTGATTTCGGTGTTGACCATCTGGTGATGTCCATGTGTAGAGTCTTCTCTTGTGTTGTTGGAAGAGGGTTTTTGCTATAACCAGTGCGTTCTCTTGGCAAAACTCTGTCAGCCTTTGCCCTGCTTCATTTTGTACTTCAAGACCAAATTTGCTTGTTATTCCAGGTATCTCTTGACTTCCTGCTTTTGCATTCCTGTCCCCTATAATGAAAATGACATCTTTTGGGGGTGTTAGTTCTAAAATTTCTTGTAGATCTTCATAAAACTGTTCAATTTCAGCTTCTTTGGCTTTAGTGGTTGGGGCAAAGACTTGGATTACTGTGATATTGAATGGTTGCCTTGGAAATGAACAGAGATCATTCTGTCATTTTTGAGACTGCACCTAAGAACTGTATTTTGGACTATTTGTTAACTATGAGGACTACTCCATTTCTTCTAAGGGATTTTTTGCCCACAGTAGTAGATTAATGGTCATCTCAGTTAAATTCACCCATTCCAGTCCATTTTAGTTCACTGATTCCTAAAATGTTGATGTTCACTCTTGCCATCTCCTGTTTGACCTCCAATTTACCTTGATTCATGGACCTAAAATTTCAGGTTCCTATGCAATATTGTTCTTTATAGCTTTGGACTTTACTTCCATCACCAGTCATTTCCACAGTGGGGTATTGTTTTTGCTTTGGTTCCTTCACTTCATTCTTTCTGGAGTTATTTCTCCACTCTTCTCCAGTAGCATATTGGGCACCTACTGACCTGGGGAGTTCATCTTTCAGTGTTCTATCTTTTTGCCTTTTCATACTGTTCACGGGTTTCTCAAGGCAAGAATACTGAAGTGGTTTGCCATTCTCTTTTCCAGGGGACCATGTTTTGTCAGAACTCTCCACCATGACCCATTGATCTTGGGTGGCCCTACATGGCATGACTCATTGTTTCTTTAAGTTAGACAAGCTGTGGTCCATGTGATCAGTTTGATTAGTTTTCTCTGATTTTGGTTCTCATTCTGTCTGCCCTCTGAGGGATAAGGATAAGAGGCTTATGGAAACTTTCTGATGGGGGAGACTAACTTGGGGGGAAACTGGGTCTTGCTCTGATGAGCGGGGCCATGCTTAGTAAATCTTTCATCCAATTAGCTGTTGATGGGAGGGGCTGTTTTCTCTCCCTGTTGCGTGACCTGAGACCAAACTATGGTGGAGGTAATTAAGATAATGGCCACCTCCTTAAAAAGGTCCCATGCATGTACTGCTGCACTCAGTGCCCCCAACCCTCCAGCAGGCCACCACCAACCCATGCCTCCACCGGAGGCTCCTGGACACTCACAGGCAAGTCTGGGTCAGTCTTTTGTGGGGTCACTGCTCCTTCTCCTAGATCCTGGTGTGCACAAGGTTTTGTTTGTGCCCTCCAGGAATCTGTTTCCTCAGTCATGTGTAAGTTCCGGCGACTCGATGGTGGGGTTAATGGTGACCTCCTCCAAGAGGGCTTATGCCACACCCAGGTCTGCCATACCCAGAGCCACTGCCCCTGCAGCAGGCCACTGCTGACCCATACCTCTGCAGGAGACACTCAAATACTCAAAGGCAGGTATTGCTCAGTCTCTGTGGCATCTCCTGGTGTGCACAAGGTTTTGTTTGACCATTCTGAGCATCTCTGGAAGGTATGGGAGCTTACTCACCCAAGATGGCAGAGTAGAAGGATGTGTGCTCATCTTTTCCTGCAAGAACTCCAAAATTACAACCATTGACAGGAGAATGTTGGATCCCACCAAAAAGAGATACCCCACATCCAAGGGCAAAGAAGAAGCCCCAGCAATATGGTAGGAGGGTCAAAATTACATTTAGAATCAAACCCCGTACCCACCAGAGATGCTCAGAGGGCTCAAACAAAACCTTGTGCACACCAGGACTGAGAGTAGCATAGATCACAAACACATCTCTGTGCCTGTATCTTCAAAACACATTAGCAAAGAGCTGGGTTTGAAAGAAAAGAAAAAAGAAAAAAAAAGGAGGAACGAGTTTTTCCCATTGTTTCCCCTGAAACTTGTGTCTTGCCCCTTACTCAACTTTCCCATTTAGGTCTGTGAGTGATTCACAGATTCTCTCAGGTATGTGGGCCAGCAAACTCACCCTGCACAGCTCTCCAGTCTCCAGACCCCAGTCCTTGCTCCTGTGGAATGTGTTTGCCTTCTTCCACCTCTTTTTCTTTCTTCTTGCTCCCACTCTTCTAAGGCCTTTGAGCCTCTCCAGTGGTCTTTCACAGTGGAGTCTGAACTACTATCTTTGCCTGGAGAGGCCTCCATTCCCATTTCTCCATACCAATTTTAAGATGCATCTTTCTGAAGCACTTCTTCAGGTAGGCTGACCCTTTCAATGGATGTCTTTGGCTCTTGTCACGTAAAGAACAAAGGCTTAACCTCTTAATCTTCCACTAAGATCCTATACAACCATGGGAGCTTAAGTCCTTATTTCCCACATGAGTTCTTCAACATGGACACACTGGAGAACACAAACAATCTGGTATCATGGTGAGCAATTTGAAAGAAAACACAGGGTAACAGAAACATACATTTGGGAGAAGGACATAATTCTTTTACTTTAATATCCTCATCTGACAGAACTTTCTTTTTGTATATTCCTTTTGCTTATATGCACATACACCTAACACATATTCATTAAGTGTAGTAGACTTTTGAATTCTGCTTATTATACCTTGTAGTGTATTGTATTTTCCAAGATGACTGCACCATGATCTTCCATTCATCATGTTCTTCTTCTAATATGATGTTTATACTCCTTCTATTGAGGAGAAATGATTACATTCATACCCTTTGTGTTTTTGAATCTGGATTGGTCTGAGACTATGGCCAAAGTTATGCTATGCAGTTTCTGATATTAGGTCATGAAAAGCAATGTGGCTTCTGCATAGATTTCTTGGGGTGCTTCCCAGGTGGTGCTAGTGGTAAAGAATCTGCCTGCCAGTGCAGGAAATGCAAGAAACCTGAGTTGCATCCTTGGGTTGGGAAGATCCTCTGGAGTAGGAAATGGCAACCCACTCCAGTATTCTTTCCTGGGAAATCCCATAGACAGAGGAACATAGTGGGTTACAGTCTACAGGGTCACAAAGAATCAGACACGACTGAGCAACCAAGCACTTGCTTTTGAAACACAGGCACTGTGTCATGAGGATGCAGAGCATACATGGAGAAGCCATGTGGAGAGGCCATGTGTACATGTTATGGGCAAGAGCCTTATATGAGGTCTCAGTCCACAGCCAGCATTAACTGTGGCCTCACTATACTTGTCAGTGAGGAAGCCTTGGAAATATTCCAATACCAGCTACTGGCTGCCTGCAACCACCTAAGAGACCCACAGAAAGAACTGTCTGGCTGAGCCCAGTCAACTTAAAGATAATGAAAAAGTGATTGTTGTTGTAAGCTACTTAGTTTTGGGATGCTTAATTTTTACAGCAATAGATACTGTAAACCAGTAAAATGTAGGTGTAATTTTAAATTAGAGCTTATCCTAAGAAAAAATTTCAAGGACTTCCCTGGTGATCCAGTGGTTGAGAGTCTGCTTACCAATGCAAGGGACACAGGTTCGATCTCTGGTCTGGGAAGATTCCACATGCAGTAGGGGTGGCTGAGTCCATGAGCTATGACTATGCAGCCCATTCTCCCTTGAGCCTGTGCTCTGTAGCAAGAGAAGCCACCATAATAAGCTGTGCACCCAAAACTAGAGAGTATCCCCTGCTCACCATGACTAGAGTAAGCCTGCTTGCGCAGCAATGGAGACCTAGCACAGTCAAAAAGAAATTCATAAAAAAAGAAAAAGTTTCAAAAGGCATAAGAAATGCTTTATTTCAAATATGCCAGCATTATATGTAACCTGAAAATTATGGGGAAAGAAAACCAGATGTCTAATTTTTGCTTTGTTTTGGCATATCTTGCCAAACTAGAGAGTATCCCCTGCTCACCATGACTAGAGTAAGCCTGCTTGCGCAGCAATGGAGACCTAGCACAGTCAAAAAGAAATTCATAAAAAAAGAAAAAGTTTCAAAAGGCATAAGAAATGCTTTATTTCAAATATGCCAGCATTATATGTAACCTGAAAATTATGGGGAAAGAAAACCAGATGTCTAATTTTTGCTTTGTTTTGGCATATCTTGCCAAACTAGAGAGTATCCCCTGCTCACCATGACTAGAGTAAGCCTGCTTGCGCAGCAATGGAGACCTAGCACAGTCAAAAAGAAATTCATAAAAAAAGAAAAAGTTTCAAAAGGCATAAGAAATGCTTTATTTCAAATATGCCAGCATTATATGTAACCTGAAAATTATGGGGAAAGAAAACCAGATGTCTAATTTTTGCTTTGTTTTGGCATATCTTGCCAAACTAGAGAGTATCCCCTGCTCACCATGACTAGAGTAAGCCTCTTGCGCAGCAATGGAGACCTAGCACAGTCAAAAAGAAATTCATAAAAAAAGAAAAAGTTTCAAAAGGCATAAGAAATGCTTTATTTCAAATATGCCAGCATTATATGTAACCTGAAAATTATGGGGAAAGAAAACCAGATGTCTAATTTTTGCTTTGTTTTGGCATATCTTGCTTTTTACTGCTTACCTTATCAACTCCTTGAAGGCAGGGATGATTTTTTAAACTTGACACAGAGTACATTCCTCTATATTATATTATTTTTTGATAGGATGATATATTCTATAAAAATTTTTTATGATTTATTTTCATAACTTTTCAAGGGACCTTAAAATTCTTTCATTTTACTCTTTCAAAGCCTTGTCTCAATTTATGGGTGAGGTTAAGTCTTGCTTTAAGGTCAGAGAGGTATGAAGTGGTAGCACTGGGTCAGACTTCCTAACTTTAATCCTGGGATGTCTTTCACTCCACCAGAGGGGCTCTTTGTTTTCAGGTTTATTTTTTTCCTCACAATACTTGTAGGAACATACTGGATATTCCTGTGGTCCAGGGAGGGCTTTGTCTTGCTCTGTAGTTTTGATGTGCTTTTGAATAGCCTTGCTGAAGCTCTATAGAATTCAACAGCTCAAAACAGGAGTCAAAATGGGAAAAGTGGCTGTTGACCCTGCTGGGGGTTATATTTTAGGCTTAGCGATAATGCATCAGAAAGGTTCCACCCTGGACTGCCTTAAGTTTTCTTGTTAAATACAAAGATGGCTAGTTACTATGGTATTGTAATAACTGATCGTTGCAAAGACTGAGAATAAAAGAAAGAATACAAAAGCACCAGCTGTAGAGTCAGGCAAACCTGGATTAGAAGCCTGACTCTTGTTACAGGTTCTGTGACTTTGAATCAGAGGATGAGATGGTTAGACAGCATCACCAACTCAATGGACATGAATTTGAACAGGCTCCAGGAGATAGTGGAAGATAGAGGAGCCTGTGTGGTGCAGTTCATGGAGTTGCAAAGTGTCAGACATGACTAGTGACTGAGCACCAGCACCAGCACCTGACCTCTCAAAGCTTCAGTTTCCTCACCTCTTAAGTGGAAAACATAGTTGTTCACCCCTCACTGGGTGCTGAGAGGAAAAACATGAGATGACATATATAAAATCCTATCCATAATGCATCGCTCTTAATAAACAGTGAATATTTAGGAATTTTTCATATATAACTGGTGGCTCAGATGGTAAAGAATCTGCTTGCAATGAGGGGGACCCAGGTTCTATCCCTGGGTTGGGAACATTCTCTGGAGAAGGGAATGGCAACCCACTCCAGGATGCTTGCTTGGAGAATCCCATGGACAGAAGAGCCTAGTGGGCTACGGTCCATGAGGTTGCAAAGAGTCACACATGACTGAGCGATGAACACATTTTCATATACAACAGAAAAAAGACTTTGGTAGTTTATCATATATATAATAGCCATTTTAGTTAAACATTTTTGTTTTAAATATGAGCTTAAATATCACATGTAACTATCTAGATTCTCACTCAAGGTTTTTGTGTGACCTTGGGCAACAAATCACTTTGTAACTCTGGGCCACAAGGAAGATTTGGCTAGAGAACTTCCAAGATCCCAACTTTTATATAACATTAAACCGTTTTGGGTTTGTCAATCTTCTAATTGGTTTCCTTATAATTATCACTTAGTTTGTCTTTCAAATACTGAGTGACCTTCCGCCATTCTCGTATTTGATTTGATTTGCTAACAGTTGGAAGAAGTTTACCCTCTGCAAACATTTCATTAGTAATGGCCACAATCTTTACAGTATCATTGCATATTTGCTAAGAATTCAATCATTTCTCCATTCTCACCTTGTGACTCTCAGTGCATTTTAGAAGATTTAAGAAGCTATTTTTAAGGTCATGCTGGTTTTCTGCTGGTGGTGTCCAGCCTTGTCTACCAAATAAGTGTGCTTGTCACCTTTATTTATTAAGTTGCAATTAGATAAACTAAAATCACAGATGACATGTGTGATTTATGGGGGTTACCATTTGCAAAGTATAATATCAATAATCCTATAAGTTTATTATATTATGTTATAGTATCAGTAATCCTATAAATTTGACATTATTTTCCCCATTACAGATGAAAAACTAAGCCTCAGCTTATAATTTATAAATATAGATAAACAGTAATGACTAATTTCAGAGCTGAGTCTCTAAACGTTGTCTTGGTTCTGGAGATGGCCCATTCTACTTTATTATATGGTTCCTTGTTGGAGAGATTCAGGGACAATCATGATATATAGGTTGAGGAGAAAATTGCTAGTATCTCTAAATATCTCCCTTGATTATAAATGAACATATCAGAAAAGTAGAAGTGGGCCTATGTCAGAAACATAACTAAAAGGTGATCAGGGAAAGAACAATCTCTAAAAATGATAACTTGCAATAATTTAAAAAAGTTAAGATTACAGTTGTCAAAATTATGATGAAGAAATTTCAGAGGCTGAACTGGCAGTAACACCAGAGACACTAAGAGAAGGTGGTAAAAGTGTACTTCTGCCTTTTTTCCATCTTCAGACCCTACAGACCCCACCTTCTGGCTTGTGCCTGCTCTGTCACTCCAAGGCTAGATCTGTACAACCTAACTACACCTCTGGGTTGAGTGACTGGCAGAGCAGAAGTGTAATTTATTCTAGTATGATAGATCAGAGCAATGTGATAAGTGCAGGGTAAGGGTAATTAAGCAACACAGGGAAAATTGCTATGACCAAGGGGTAGGAGACTTCTCTGAGTTTCAGTTCCCTTTCATCTTGCTGTCTATGATGTAACAGTAAAATATGTCCTACTGATTATAAAGTGAGACTAGACATCAGTCCTGAGATTGATGCTGCTGAATATGCTCATGTGTAACATCAGATCTAAGCCTTATTTTATTTCCTTAGCCAGGAATTAGAAATTGGAAAAGCTCATCTCATAAGTGATATTGTATTGGTTGCTCTGTCATTTATGACTCTTTGTAACCCCATGGACTATAGTCCACTAGATTCCTCTGTCCAGGGAATTTCCCAGGCAAGGATCTGAAGTGGGTTGCCATTACCTTCTCCAATAAGAGATAGTACTTACCATAAAAACCAGAAATGAACTTCCTGTCTTCTCACATGTATCTTCATAAGGAAGAGCTGAGGGAAGTAATATGGATTTGAGAGTTCAGAAAGACATGGAAAGGCAGATAGGGAATTAACTGAGAGATGTACATAGAATGAGCAGTGGGAACCAGAGCAGCTTTGTTGAGTACTTAGGATGCTAACTCATTTTTCACACCATTTCTAGTCTTTGTAATAGCCCTGAAATTGACAGACATGGAAGTTGGGGTTCAAGCAGATTAAGAAATGTGCTTAAGGACCCTTAGTAATAATCAAGAGAACCTCTTTTTTTTTTTTTCGCCATAGAACAGGCATGGATTGGTAGGGGGAGTCTCTTGACTAAAGAGTAGGGTAGAGGCCATCTACTTCCCTCTCACCCTATGGCAGGCCTTAGTAAAGATAAAGAAAAGGTAACAAAAGTGAAAATTTTGAAAGGGTTGGAAAATTTGAGAAGGAGCATAGAATATTGGCTGTTGGGGACCTCTGACTTAAGTGTTTTGATCACAGATTGCTGGGTTGGAAGCTTTGTGGCTTCTGCAAGAATGAACTCCTTAAACACTTTTCAAGTGAGGTGGGTCCTGGGTGACTGATTTCTTTGGGGCTAGGAAGCTTCTGGCAAGGCAGTCCTGCTTTGTTCTGTAGAGCAGAAGAGGTCCAAAGGCAAGGGAGGCTGAAGCATCTGCTTGGGGCAATTCCAGTGCAAGGTCTAAAGAGAGAGAGGGTGCTACTTAATTCACCAGGTGGAAACCTGGGACTCAAGACAGATGCTTGGTCTGGGACTAAAGCATTGGCCTTAGCTCTGCCTGTAAAAACTGAGATGTGGTGTGGACTAGGTAGAATGAGGCATCCTAGCTCTGGCTACATTTATTTTAAGGTGTATATTTTAAAAAGCGGTATTTTCAAGAGAACTAGAACAAATAATTTCACAATTTGTATGGAAATAAAAAAAAAAAAAACCTCAAATAACTAAAGCAATCTTGAGAAAGAAGAATGGAACTGGAGGAATCAACCTGCCTGACTTCAGTCTCTACTACAAAGCCACAGTCATCAAGACAGTATGGTACTGGCACAAAGACAGAAATATAGATCAATGGAACAAAATAGAAAGCCCAGAGATAAATCCACACACCTAAGGACACCTTATCTTTGACAAAGGAGGCAAGAATATACAATGGAGAAAAGACAATCTATTTAACAAATGGTGCTGGGAAAATTGGTCAACCACTTGTAAAAGAATGAAACTAGATCACTTTCTAACACTATACACAAAAATAAACTCAAAATGGATTAAAGATCTAAACGTAAGACCACAAACTATAAAACACCTAGAGGAGNAGAAACTATAAAACTCCTAGAGGAGAACATAGGCAAAACACTCTCTGACATAAATCACAGCAGGATCCTCTATGATCCACCTCCCAGAATACTGGAAATAAAAGCAAAAATAAACAAATGGGATCTAATTAAAATTAAAAGCTTCTGCACAACAAAGGAAACTATAAGCAAGGTGAAAAGACAGCCTTCTGAATGGGAGAAAATAATAGCAAATGAAGCAACTGACAAACAATTAATCTCAAAAATATACAAGCAACTCCTGCAGCTCAACTCCAGAAAAATAAATGACCCAATCAAAAAGTGGGCCAAAGAACTAAACAGACATTTCTCCAAAGAAGACATATAGATGGCTAACAAACACATGAAAAATGCTCAACATCACTCATTATCAGAGATGCAAATCAAAACCACAATGAGGTACCATTTCAAGCCAGTCAGAATGGGTGGGATCCAAAAGTCTACAAGCAATAAATGCTGGAGAGGATGCAGAGAAAAGGGAACCCTCTTACACTGTTGGTGGGAATGCAAACTAGTACAACAACTATGGAGAACCGTGTGGAGATTCCTTAAAAAACTGGAAATAGAACTGCCATATGACCAAGCAATCCCATTGCTGGGCACACACACCGAGGAAACCAGAATTGAAAGAGACACATGTACCCCAATGTTCATCGCAGCACTGTTTATAATAGCCAAGACATGGAAGCAACCTAGATGTCCATCAGCAGACGAATGGATAAGAAAGCTGTGGTACATATACACAATGGAGTATTACTCAGCCATTAAAAAGAATACATTTGAATCAGTTCTAATGAGGTGGATGAAACTGGAGCCTATTATACAGAGTGAAGTAAGCGAGAAAAAACAACCACCAATACACTATACTAACGCATATATATGGAATTTAGGAAGATGATAATGTAACCCTTTATGCGAGACAGCAAAAGAGACACAGATGTATAGAACAGTCTTTTGGAGTCTGTGGGAGAGGGCAAGGGTGGGATGATTTGGAAGAATGGCATTGAAACATGTAAATTATCACATGTGAAATGAATCGCCAATCCAGGTTCAATTCATGATACAGGATGCTTGGGTCTGGTGCACTGGGATGACCCAGAGGAATGGGATGGGGAGGGAGGTGAGAGAGGGTTTCAGGATGGGGAACACATGTACACCCATGGAAGATTCATGTCAATATATGGCAACACCAATACAATATTGTAAAGTAAAAAAAATAAATTAATTTTAAAAAATAAAAAGGGAAGATACAGGAAAGGATATTCAGTTGTATAGATTCAGACTATATTGATTCATGTGCATTCTCTATGGTATAATCAACATAAAATAGTTGTTATATACACAGACATAAGCTATAATAATTAACACTCATTTGGCATGTGCCCTATGCTGCTGCTGCTCCTGCTCAGTCGCTTCAGTCATGTCCGACTCTGTGCGACCCCGTAGACGGCAGCCCACCAGGCTCCCCGGTCCCTGGGATTCTCCAGGCAAGAACACTGGAGTGGGTTGCCATTTCCTTCTCCAATGCATGAAAGTGAAAAGTAAAAGTGAAGTCGCTCAGTCGTGTCCGACTCTTAGCGGCCCCATGGACTGCAGCCCACCAGGCTCCTCTGTCCATGGGATTTTCCAGGCAAGAGTACTGGAGTGGGCTGCCATTGCCTTCTCCGTGTGCCCTATAGTATATGTATTTTAAATGTGGACTATTTATTCAGTTGGGATTTCCCAGGTGCACTAAAGAACCCATCTGCCAGTGTAGGAGATGTTCAATCCCTGGGTTGGAAAGATCCCCTGGAGGAAGGCATGGCAACCCACTCCAACATTCTTGCCTGGAGAATCCCATGGACAGAGGATCCTGGTGGGCTACTATCCATGGGGTTGAAAGAGTTGGACACGACTGAAGTGACTTAGCATGCAAACATGTCTATCAGTTATAAAAATAATCTCAAGATAATGAGAAAACAAGCCACAGACTAGGAGAAAATATTTGCAAAAGACATATCTGATATTTTGGGTACTATTACCCAAAATATACAAAATATTTTTAAAACTCAATAATTAGAAAATAATCTGATTAAAAATTTGGGAAAGATGTAAACAGACATCTCACCAAAATATAAAGATGCCCATAATCACATGAAAAGATGCTCTGAATCAGAAGTCATCAGAGAAATACAAGTCAAGACAACACTGAGATAGCACTACTTACCTATTAGAATTGCTGAAATTGAGAACTTAGACACCAAATGCTGGTGACAATGTGGAGTGACAGGAACTTTGATTTTATTGCTGGCATGAATGCAAAATGGTACGGACACTTTGAAAGAGTGTTTGGCAGTTTCTTACGAAATGAAATATACTCTTATTGCAACATTCAGCAATTGTATTCCTTGATATTTACCCAAGTGAGTTAAAAACTGGTGTCCACATAAAAACCCTAGTGGTCCAGTGGTTGGGACTCAGCACTTTCATTGCCAGGGCCCGGGTTTGATCCCTGGTCAGAGAGGTAAGATTCTGCAAGCTGTGCTGTGTGGTCAATAAACAACAAACCTGCATGTGAGTGTTTATAGTGACTGTATTAATAACTGCCAAAACTTTGAAATTGTGCTTTAATAGGTGAATGGATAAACGGTGGTACACCTAGACAATGGAATATTATTTAGCACTAAAGAGATATGAGCTATCAAACCATGAAAAGACATGGAAACTTAAATATGTATTGCTAAATGAAAGAAGCCAATCTGGAAAGGGTACTTACCATATGATTTCAACTATCATACATATGATTTCAACTATCATTTCAACTAGTCATACTTACCATATGATTTCAACAGTCCAGAAAAGGTGAAACTATGGGGAGAGTAAAAGATCAGTGGCTACTAGTGGTTGGTGGGAAAGAAGATATAAACTGGTATAGCACAGAGGACCTTTAGGACAGTGAAACTATTCTTATGATGGCATAATGGTGGATACATGTCTTTATACATTAGTCTAAACTAATGTTGAGATTCTACTGCTCACTTTAGAATATGTCTTTATTATTCATTCGACAATTATTCATGGAGCGCCTACTACTTATCAGGCATTGTTCTAGGCACTGAAGATACAGTAGTGACTCAAACAGACAAAAATTCTTACCCTGATGGAGCTTATGTTCCACCTAGGGTAGGAAAAGATTCAGAAAATAAGTAAAGTAAATAAGTATATTATATAGTATCTTGGGTGCATGCATGCTAAGTCGCTTCAGTCATGTCCGACTCTGTTACCCAGTGGACTGTAGCCTGCCAGGCTCCTCTGTCCATGGGATTCTCCAGGCAAGAATATCGGAGTGGATTTTCATGCTCTCCTTCAGGGGTTTTTCCTGAACCAGGAGTGGAACCTTCATCTCTTATGTCTCTCCTGCCTTGGCAGACAGGTTCTTTACCACTGGTGCCACCTGGAAGCCCATATAGTATCTTAGGCATTAATAAATGCTGTGAAAGAATACAAGCAAGGAAAGGGGAAGAGAGAGGACATGGGTGAGGAGAAAGAAATAGGAGAGGGGGTTAAGATGTATTCCTCTTTTAAAGACAGCATTGAGGGAAGCCCCGTTTTTGACACTTAAGGAAAGACCTGAAGGAGGTGAGCAAATTAGCCATGTAGATATTTTGGAGCAAGGTATTTGGGGCAGATGGAACAGCAAATGATTGTTATGAGGTTTAAGGCCTGCCTCCTGAGAAATCTGTATGCAGGTCAGGATGCAACAGTTAGAACTGGACATGGAAAAACAGACTGGTTCCAAATCAGGAAAGGAGTACATCAAGGCTGTATATTGTCACCCTGCTTATTTAACTTGCATGCAGAGTACATTATGAGAAACGCTGGGCTGGATGAAGCACAAGCTGGAATCAAGATTGGAGGCAGAAATATCAATAACCTCTGATATGCAGATGACACCACCCTTATGGCAGAAAACGAGGAAGAACTAAAGAGCTCTTGATGAAAGTGAAAGAAGAGAGTGAAAAAGTTGGCTTAAAACTCAACATTCAGGAAACTAAGATCATGGCATCTGGTCCCATCACTTCATGGCAATTAGATAGGGAAACAGTGGACACAGTGGCTGACTTTATTTTTCTGGGCTCCAAAATCACTGCAGATGGTGACTGCAGCCATGAAATTAAAAGACGCTTACTCTGTGGAAGAAAAGCTATGACCAACCTAGACAGCATATTAAAAAACAGAGACATTACTTTGCCAACAAAGGTCCATCTAGTCAAAGCTACAGTTTTACCAGTAATCTTGAATGGATGTGAGAGTTGGACTATAAAGAAAGCTGAGCACCTAAGAATTGATGGTTTTGAACTGTGGTGTTGGAGAAGACTATTGAGAGTCCCTTGGATAGCAAGGAGATCCAACCAGTCCATCCTAAAGGAAATCAGTCCTAAATATCCATTGGAAGGACTGATGCTGAAGCTGAAACTCCAATACTTTGGCCAACTAATGGAAGAACTGACTCATTGGAAAAGATCCTGATGCTTGGAAAGATTGAGGGCAGGAGGAGAAGTGCCGGGGACCAGCCCCGGTGGATCCAGGGATATTCAAAGCGGGGACAGAGCGGGCGAGATAGGACAGGATAGGAGAGAACAGGATAGCTCAGGATAGAATAGTATAGTAGGAAATTAGTGGAAGAAAAGGAGGCTGAATAACTTGGTTTACGTGGAAAGCCAATAAAACCTCGAGACAAGAGGTTTGCACCATCTACGTTAGGCCACCGGCGTCCGTTTGAATATCGGAGAGTGCCCCGCCCTGGGCTCTCTCTCCTACAGATCTTAGCAGCTGGGACAGGAAAGTAGACATGGCGAGCCTCTGCGCCCCAGATGGGAATTCAGCCGAAAAGGGGGAGAAAAAGGGGGAGAAAAGAACGACATGGGGAAGCCCAGCATCAGTGTAAGGCTCCAAAAGGAAAAAAGGGGCCGTTTATTTTTCAAACTCAGCTTATATACCCCAAGTTGTACTAATGGAATATGCAGAGTTATACAGGGGCAGCAGTCTTGACCCTCCTTGAGACAAGGCTTTCTTTTTTGCATACTCTCCTGTTACAAAAGGTCTCAGGCGGTTTACATTATCTTCTGGCCAAGAGGTCTGTTAACATTTCTATGGCTCTCTTCTGATGAGGTTTTGTTAACCAGAAGACTCATTTGTGTTAACCTTTCCAAAGTCTGAATGCCACTCTCAGAAAACACTAAATAAAAATACAGCAATTTGTAATAAAAGGAAGTACAGTGATTTATAGCCAAAGAAAAAGTAACTTACTCAAAAGTCTAGTATTGCTAATATCAAAACTACTATATATCCTTTTCCATATCCCATTTGCATTGATTACATCTTCTTGGGTGCCTGATAGATAAAAAATAAGGAGGTCTGGCAGCAATCATTGACTTAACTGTGAAATCCCATCACCAATATGAATTTGAAAAGGCTCTGAAACTTTAAGATACTTTAAGGCTTTTGTGCCCCTCACAGTTGGGAGGTTGTGAGTAATTTACAAGCTTGTAGAAAGTCAGGGGAACTTGTTAGGCAGGCTAGAGTGTTATCAAAGGGGGGTTGGGCTGAAACACTCCTTTCAAATGCAGAAGGCCAAAGCCCTAAATTAACTTTTTCCAGAGAAAGTCAGAAAATAATGGGAAAACAGACAATTCTTATTTTTCTGGGGTTCATGTTCAGAAAAAACCGGGGAGAAATCCGATGACTCAAATTGCCCTGCCATCTGAGTTTGCCACGTGACCCTGTCGCAGGTGGGATTCCTCGCTCTGGCTCCTGACAGAGAAGGGGACGACAGAAGATGAGATGGTTGGATGGTATCACCAACTCAATGGATGTGCATTTGAGTCAACTCTGGGAATTGGTGCTAGACAGGGCGGCCTGGCGTACTACAGCCCATGGGGTCACAGAGGGTCAGACATGACTGAACGACTGAACTGAGGAGGAAATTGTAGTTGGAGTAGAGTTAGTGTGGGAGAGATGATCATAATGGAACTCAGGTAAGGTCAGGTCAGGTAATAAGGAGTTGGCTAGGTCAGGTAGGGCCTTGTTGGCTGATAGGATGAACTGGCCTTTCTTTGAAGTAAGGTAGGAAGTTATTTAAGAGTTTTGAGCAAGAGTCACATGTTTTGACTTATGTTTTAATATAACCACTGTTGCTGTTTGGAGAATAGACAGTAAGTGGAAAGGGTTAAAATATTAAGAAGAGACAATAAGGGTAGAGTTTAAACAGGGAGATTTAGTATTTTAATAACCTTATATAAGGTTTGCTCACACCAGAGTAACAGCAGTGGAGGTAGACAGCAGTGATCAGATGCTGATTATATTGTAAAAAGGAGGCTGATGAGACTTGCTAGTGGATTGAGTGTGGAATATAAAAATCAATGTGGAGTCAAGATGATTCCAAGTTTTGGGGTGAGTAACTTAAAGTATGGAGTTGGCATTAATTGCGATGAGGTAGACTTGGGAAGAAACAGGTTTTATGGGGATCAAGAGGTCAGGAGTTTGGCTTTTAGACATGTTAAGTTTGATACATTTTCTATCCAGATGGAGACTTGGATACAGGTTTGGAGTACAGGAACAGGTCTAGACTAGAACAGGTTTAGACTATTAGACTAGGCTAATAAACTAGAGATGTTTGTTTGGCAGTTGTTAGCTTAAATATACTATCTGAGGCCATGGGTCTGATTGAGATCACAATGAGCTGGTACCAGGGTGTGTTGAAAGTACAGAGTCCTTGAACACTCTCCAAGAGAAAGAAAGCAAAGGTGTGACAGTGATTTCTTAGTAAATATTTTAATGTAGTCATCTTTAATGTGGTGTTTTAGTTTGCTCTGTTTAACTTAGCAATTATATCATGAACATTATCCCATTTTAGTATGTATTCTACAATGTTACTTTTTATAAAATACAAATTAGGAGTTTATTTTCTTAACACAGAGTTGATGCAATATCACTTCTAATAACTATCTTATGAATAAATCATAACACATACAACCAATGTCTTGCATGTACATCTAACACATGCAACCTTTTGTCAAACTTTTGAGTTGTCTATAATGTCCCCAAATTACAATGTACTTATTGTATGCTGAATGAATATTCTTATATATACATATTAGAATATGTCTTAATTTCTTTAGGATACATTTCCAGAAGTGGAATTGTTGGATCTTTTGTTGAATTTTATCAGGCTTCTTTCCCTGGAAAAGGTATAATAAGAAATTATAACAAGAAAAAACTGTTTCTCTATACCTTCCCCAAACTAGTTTCTATCAATCTTTCTGGTCTCTGCCAATCTGAGAGATGAAAATGATCAATATATAAATATACAATTTTATTATTTCACTTTATTATACTTTATGATTAGCAATGCAGTTGAGTAATATTTTCATGCTTACTGGTGATTTGTAGAGATGATTTCTTCTGCTTCTCAGCTATGGCCCAGTTTTAGTGTGTGATGCCCACAGAGCACTTTCTGCCCCTCCTGTCCTCTGTCAGTGCAGCCCAGCTTGACAGTGGCTCTCGTTGGTGTTAACAGCAGGATCAGCTGCATTTAGTGTCTTCATCTTTGTATCTCCAGTGAATATGACTGCCCTTGGGGGGCCCATGCCTTGTAAGTTTGCTGTTTATCAACCCCACCACCAAAACAGTATATAAAAGAATGAAGTGAATTCTCTGCTAATGTTCTGCCCCAAATCTAAATTCAGGAGTCAAGAAGAAAGGATCTTTAAGTTAGACCTAGCCAAAGATTAGTCAGCAGTAATATACTGCAATTCATACACTGTTTTTCCCCCCATTAAGAAATTCTGTTGTGACTGTCCTATAGTTAACTTCTGGAGGTAATTTTAGGAAAAGTTAATACCATGATTTTTATATATTGGAGAAACAAACCACAGTTGGAGCTTGGCAATTTCAACTATTCCTTTTTTTTTTTCCTGAGTATTTCAGACAAAGCCAAAATTATTCTGTGCCAAGCCTCTCCCCCTTCAAATTCTAACCCCTGTGTATTTACAAAGAAATCTAAGCTGCCTGATTCTGTGCCTTTACCCTTAAATTGTCAAATGCAGTTTATTAAGACATGCTTGGTGTTGAAAAGAATTTGGGGCTTTCTCTTTTATACCAAACCAGGATATCTCATTTTGTTGGCTGTAAATAGAATTGAACCTCAAAAGGATGAAATTCAATCTGAAAATTTCAAACTCATGAGCTAAGAGAATAACTTTTTTGGCATTTCCTTTTTTTCTAGTTATTATTTTTATTTTATTCTCAGCTTTTATTAAAAAAGAAGAAAGTAAGGTTTTATAGGAAACATATTGACCAACTACATTCTAATTCATAAAGACTAAGTCAGAATTAAAAGACTGAACCTTCTGATTTTTCAAGAAGCTTTTGAGAGAACTGAAAGGAAATTATATCATTAATAGCATTTTCAAGGGGCCTGTTCCAAAACACTGGCTGACATTTTCCTTTATTATGTATTGATGATATTTGAATGATTTATCCTTTGTGAGATGTCCCAAAATAGATCTGATAAATAAACAAAATTTCATAAGTTATGTTACTTTAAGTAGCAACCGTGATATACCCTTAGAATTTTTAATAGTTTATTTTTTGAATTTAACTATTACTTGATTATTTGACTATGATATTGCTGTTTCTTAGCAAATTTGTGTTTAAAGAGTCAATCTTTAAGTGAGGGATTTAGGAATGTTTACCTATTTTCCTTTAATGGAATTAAAGGAAAGTCTCAAAAAAAAAAAAAAAAAAAAAAAAAGGTCCTACCACTAGAACAATATTAAAAGGCAAAACTTAGGACCAGGTGGTGCTGGGACTTTTGTTATATCTTTGGAACTGGATGCCTTAGGCATCAATTAACTTAGTTTCCCAACTTTCCTTTATTTTTTACTTAAAAAAATTATTTTATTGTGGTAATAATACTTAATGTGAGATCTACTCTCTTAATTTGTAATATGTATAGTCCAGTATTGTTAGCTATTGGCATAATGTTGTACAGCAGATCCCTAGAAGTTATTTATCTTGTTAGTTGAAACTTTATACAATTGATTGGAGTTTCCATTGATTGGAGTTCCCAGCAGTAAAGAATCTGCCTTCCAATGCAGGAGACACAAGAAATGCGAGTTCAGTCTCTGGCTTGGGAAGATCCCCTGGAATAGGAAATGACAACACACTCAGTATTTTTGCCTGAAAAGTCCCATGGACAGAGGAGACTTGTGGTTACAGTCAGGGGGTCACAAAGAGTTGGAAATGATTGAGCGTGCGCACACACACCCATTGAGTAGCAATTTCCCCTCTCCTCTTCCCTTCAACCCCTGATAACCACCATTCTATATCATATATATATTTACACACACACAGTACATTGTAATATATATGCATACTACATTAGTGAAAGTGTTAGATGTTAAGTTGTATTGGACTTTTTGTGACCCATGGACTGAAGCCTTATATATATATCTATATATAAAATCACACTTTCTTTATCCATTCATCTATTCATCAATATTTAGTACTAAAGATTTGTATAGTGATTTCTCCAAAGAATATATACAAGTAGCCAACAAGTACATGAACAGGTGAAAAATAAACATATGATGTCTAGTATAACTAATTATTATGGGAATGCAAATCAGAACCACACTGAGCTACTGCTCACACCTGTTAGGATGGCTATTGTCAAAAGAACAAAAGACAAATGCTGGTCAGGACTGGGGAAATTGGAAGGCTTGTACATAGTTGGTAGGAAAGTAAAATGGTGCAGCTGCTGTGGAAAACAGTGTGGAGCTCCTCAAAAAATTAGAAATAGAACCACCATATGATCCAGCAATCCTATTCTTGGTTATTTATCCAAAAGAATCAAAATCAAGATCTTGAAGAGTTATCAGCCCCCCATTGTTCATGGCTACTCTTTCAAATTTTCTTTAATTAGCAAAAATCTAACTTTACTAAAATAATAGTTTTGTGGTAACATTTAAGGATGGTTTTTGTTTACTTTTTCTGTTTCAAGATGACAGAGTAAACACAATGTGTGGTCTGTCTCTTCAGTGCAAATATTTAGGAAGATAGGAAAGATTTTTGTTTGTTTGTGTTAGTGATGAAATATATAGCACACACTTGAGGTAATCCCAGGAAAAGGGAGATATCGTAATCTATGGAAGGAAGTAATAAACCAAGTTCAATTCAGTTCAGTTCAGTTGCTCAGTCATGTCCGACTCTATGCGACCCCATGAATGGCAGCACGCCAGGCTTCCTTGTCCATCACCAACTCCCGGAGTTTGCTCAGACTCAAGTCCATCGAGTCAGTGATGCCATCCAGCCATCTCATCCTCTGTCACCCCTTCTCCTCCTGCCACCAATCCCTCTGAGCATCAGAGTCTTTTCCAATGAGTCAGCTCTTCACATGGGGTGGCCAAGTACTGGAGTTTCAGCTTCAGCATCATTCCTTCCAAAGAAATCCCAGGGCTGATCTCCTTTATAATGGACTGGTTGGATCTCCTTGCAGTCCAAGGGACTCTCAAGAGTCTTCTCCAACACCACAGTTCAAAAGCATCAATTCTTCGGTGCTCTGCCTTCTTCACAGTCCAACTCTCACATCCATACATAACTACTGGAAAAACCATAGCCTTGACTAGACGAACCTTTGTTGGCAAAGTCATGTCTCTGCTTTTCAATATGCTATCTAGGTTGGTCATAACTTTTTTTCCAAGGAGTGTCTTTTAATTTCATGGCTGCAGTCACCGTCTGCAGTGATTTTGGAGCCCCCCCCCAAAAAAAAACCACAAAGTCAGCCACTGTGTCCACTGTTTCCCCATCTATTTCCCATGAAGTGATGGGACTGGATGCCATGATCGTTTTCTGAATGTTGAGCTTTAAGCTAACTTTTTCACTCTCCACTTTCACTTTTATCAAGAGGCTTTTTAGTTCCTCTTCACTTTCTGCCAAAACAGAATAAGACACTTCATAGCAGAGTCTGTGGAAGCAACAGGCAGGAGGCAATCTAGGGACAGCAATGTCACTGTCTACCTCCAGGTAGGAGCAAAGAGCGTGGGACTTTGGGTATAGAGACAAGGCAGTGCTGTTGGAGATGGTGTTGAACTAGACAGGAAAGGAAACTTCATTCCGGGAAAACCAGGCAGGTACTCAGCCCAGTGGCACACCAACCTTTCCCTTGACCCCACTAATATATGTGGAAAACACTGCTTTGCAAGCTTGCAACAATTCCCAACCCCTCCCTTCAGATAAGCTGGGCAAATAGATTCAGAAATTACTTTAAAAGAGATAGGCAGCCAAAAAATACAATAAATTTAATTAATATCCAGAGATATGTAAAGGATACCATTTTAAATATAAAATAGGAATAAATCATTAGGAAAAAGAATTAGAAATCTTGGAAATAAAAACTGTAATCATAAAAAGTTGTTATAGGTGAGCTACAAGAAATATATGCTCATTCTAGAAAGCTGAGAAATTACTGAAAGTTATTAAAAAGTTGGAAAGATCACCCATGAATTTCCTGTTCAAAGATTTACTGCTGTTAATGTTTAAGCAAATTTCTTTCTAGTCATTTTCTCTTCACATTTTTACAAAATATTATACTGAGTATATTATTTCTACCTGATATTTTTAATAGAACAGTTTAGGAAAAAGACAATTTAAGATGCTAATATATACCTTTTAAACTAATTAATTAATTTCATATTATTCACTGATTTTTGTTCATACATAAAACCTTTTGGAACATTTTATTATAATGCTTTGCATTAACAAGAAGTCCAAAAATAGGGCTTGTGCTTGACCCTTTAACAATATGGTGGCTTCTTTGTTGTCTTCTTTTTCACGTTAAGTTTGGTAAAGATGTGAGCACATGCTTTCCCTTTAAATGTAGAGCCTTTTATTCATGCTTAATATTTATGACTCTTATAATTACTCTTATAAAAGAGCCACTATTACTAGAAACTTCAGCTCTTGGGTTAATAATCCTGCATTTTGATGAGCTCTAGGTAATTACACTTTGAAGTCCAAGGCTTCTTTTCAAAAATTGTAAATTGAGGTTCTTCTTTTCATAACTATGTAATTTTAATTTCATGTTGAAAAGCAATGAAAATTTCACATTATAGCACAACTGTAATTTTAGAGGGAAAAATCAGTAATAGACTATGTAATTTTAATTCAGGTCACTTCTACACAAGGGTAGTCAAAATAAACTGAGAACATTTTTCTTCAGAAGCTACAGAATTAATCTATTACTCACCTTGAAAAAATAGCATGTGGATAGGGAGACCTGTAAAACAGGTTGGTTCTCTGCTTCATAAAAATGGTTTTGTCTATGCCAACTCTCACTAATGTTAAATGGAAAATAGATATTGCAGTTGCTAGCTTTTCTCTAAGCAGGTACTGCAGCCACACGCACACTACCAGAACATGAGAGTCTGAGACGTAAAGAAGACACATTTTACTTTTCCCACATAAGCTCATTCCATGCTGCCCATCGATCTTCCTCATGACTGGTGTCTCTGCCTTCTTCCTCCAAAATCCCACTGTATTTTCCCGAATCTCAAGATTTTGTACCAAATGGTTTCTAGGTATTTAAAATTGTGATCACAATGCCAGACAAATATAACTGTTTTGCCCTGTTTTGAGAGCACGGGAGTTGAATGCTTTCATGCTTCCTTTCCACAGGGATACCCTGGCGGCTCAGACAGTAAAGAATCTGCCTGCAGTGCAGGAGACCCAGGTTCAGTCCCTGAGTTGGGAAGATCCCCTGGAGAAGGAAATGGCTACCCACTCCAGTATTCTTGCCTAGAAAATTCCATAAACAGAAGAGCCTGGTGGGCAGCAGTCCATGGGGTTGCAAAGAATTGGGCGCTAAGTGACGAACACTTTCACTTTCCTCAGGTGTCCAAGCAGCTGGCCTTGGAATGAGTAAAATGCTGGAGAGAGAGTCTTGAGATGAAGTCAGCATGCCTGGGATGTGTCTGCCCTGTAGTGTTCAGATACGTATTGTATTAGATACAAGATTATGAACAACTTGTGGCAGAAACTTAGGCTTACAGATCTTTCATCTCCCTCTCAGCTCTCATCACAGTATCTTGTACTTAATTTGGTGGATAAAAGCAAGCTTATAAAATGATGAGCTAGACTTGTGCCTCTATAATTTGATTGTCTGACCTTAAGTTATTTCACTTCTCCAATCCTCAGTTTTCATCTCTGTATAAGAGGGATAATAACAGCAACTTTCCATGATTATGTCTTAATAGTAATCGTGGTTATGATTAGAAAAGTAAGAAAATCTGTATAAAGTGTTTAGTATAGTGACTCTAAGTGTTTGATAGAAAGTTATTGTTAAAGTAATAATGGCATTGACTCTGCTTAGAAATAAATACTTACTGATGTATTGAAAAATTTATCTTTCTTCCAAGGGTTTATGTTTCTTTATATTGAATGTGCCTTTGAAATAATCAGAAGTTATCTTTTGGTTAGATACTTTTGTTGGCATACTTTCCGTATGTAAGTTATTGGAATGATTAGTTGTCATATAAGAAATATTTAAGGAAGTCCCTTCTTAACCAGTCAGGTAACTGATAGCATTCTCACTAATGCCTATAATATAGGACTGAATGAAGATCAGATTCATAGTAAAGAGATCTATATGAGGCGGCTTAACTGTCTAGAGAGTTTGCTAAATAAACGTCACTTTTTTGAGGTCAAATTAAAAAAGATATTTTTACTGAAAACATATGCTTCATTTCCTTGAGCTACCTCACTATCAGTTCACAGATTATTTACTTTCATAAAGAATTCTTATTGGGGGAGGGATTTATTTTACATAGAAATTAACTAAAGCAAAAATTTCTCCTTCAGTGTACTGAATTTATAAGTTGGCCTTTTGACTAAAACTAACCTCTTGTCCCTAGTTGTTATATTTACGAGACTTGAACAAGATGACTAGAGCTTTGCGGTTCTCTTATTAAACATTAAAAATACCTAAGTTGAGCAAAAAATACAAAAAAACAAAATTTATTCTGTCTCCTAATTTTTCTGATGCATTTGTAGTATGAATCAGACTGGATAAAGCCTGTTACAAATTTGAGATAGTAGCCTTTCGAATGGACACTCTGAAGAGGAATATTTTTTAGATTTAATGAATAATGAAATTTTACTGATGCAGGGCCTCCTATTTCTAATTGTTCCTATGTTAATTAAGTCAATTTAGAAAATAACTTTTCTTATAAATGCAAGGGACAGCACAAACATGAAGGTTTATGTAAACTTTAATTAGACATATGGAAAAACACATCAGCATTTTAAACAGAGAAATGTACTTAAGGAACAAATACACAATTTCTTAAAAGCTTACTCATGGTGACCCACTAAGCAATGTCAAGAGAAAGTCAAAACTCAAACCACTAGAAAATTGGTTCTGTGCCATTAGAAAATTGGTACAATCTAGAGTGTCAAGCAAGCAGCTCTGAGCAAAATCTGTGCTCCAAATGCAATTACACCACAATAATAATAATAATAATTACGTGTTTTTATTATATTGCAACCTGAATTTCTCCAGACCTCTCCAGCCTCTGAAAATAAATGAGGTTACTCTATTAGTCATTATTCAAATTACTCTGGCTCATTGCCTCCACCTGTATAATAGAGTTCTCTGAAGACTTCCTCAGTTCTTTCCCTAGATGTGTTCACCTCCAGCTTTGCCCTTGCTAAATCCTATATCCTGCTGCTGCTCTGCTATGAATGATTCTCTAAGAATCATAGTCTCTTTCACTGTCCTTGTCTTCTGCTCTCCCCCTGAGTACTGTGGGTGCCTCCACTCTTCCAAGGAATTGAGTCAACACTGTACCCAAGGCCCTTTTGCTATTCAGTGACAAAGTATAGGGAAAATGGCTGTGTCCCCACTGGATTGTTCTCTGTAAGTAGGGGTTCACAGTGGTCTTGATGTGGCACAGCTCTTTCCTGGGGCTTTAATGATCTAATGGGATGCAGACAGGAGTCTGATGGGCCAGAGCCAGCAGTAATAGATTTCTTCAAAGATCATGTCTTTTTTTTTTCCACCCCCTAAATCAAGTTCTCATGCACACTATTCCCATACATATTGAACTTTGAACAACTTTACTATATCTTTATGTCTAGCCGTTGTCATAATCATTAGACAGATAACACATTAACACTTAGGGTAGGTCAGGGAATGCTGTATAAGACACCTAGTTCTTACAATTTTATGAGTAGGTAATTATTATTATCCCCAATTTTCAGATGAGGAAACTGAAGCCTAGAAAATTTAACTAAAATATCCAGGCGCATAGAACTAGTAAATGTTAGAATTACATTTCAGGGAAATATGAATCTTAAATTTGATTCAAGTTGGGGAGCACATTAGGATAATAATAGTGCTATTATTATTATTCCCTTCTTTATGTATAAGGTGCTTTTTTCAGGTACTATCTTAATGAATCATTATGAACACACCAAGAAATAATAATCTCAAGGAGTTGTAAAGATAAAGAAATAAGGTAATAAAGAATAAGTAATTTTCCCAACTTCCCCATCTGGAAAAGTGGAGAACCATAGTATGAATTTATGTATGTCTGGTTCTAAAGACCTTTGATATATACAGAAATTACTTTTTACCTCCTTTATGTATAGTTGGGAATTGGATTTTGTCTTGAAGTGTTTGAACTTCTGAGTACAGCTCTTAATATAGCAATTCATTGTTGTGTGCTCTTGAACAAGTTACTTAAGTGTTCCAAATTTTAGTTTTTTCCTCTGTGAAATGGGGGTGATTATAATAGGACCTACCTCACAGGGCTGTTGTAAAGATCCAATGGAATAATTCTTGTAGACATCACTGTTCCTAGTAGGTAGAAAGTGCTCAGACTAAAGTCATCAAATTGTAAATATCATTTAGCAAAATCAAAGCTATCCTGTAAATCTTTAAAGAAATTTCACATCTATAATATCAAACAGCTATTTAAGTTAGTTTCCACATGAAGAAAGCAATTCTGTGCAGCTGAAGAGTGGGAATTCTCTTCACAAGTTAAGATTGGGAAGGCAGGTCTATGACCCTGCCTCCAGCAGAGAGACTGCTTAAATAATAATTCTAAATAGATTGTGATCCTTGTAGATGAGGAGGTCATGAGCTGAAAGGAAGACTTTGTAGATAAAATTGTAGCTAAATGAGGAAAGGCAGGTGTCTCTTGAAAAGGAATTTTAGCAACTGTAGGCTTTGTGGTATTTAAGAGGTTTAGAGAAATTCTTTACATTTTAATGAAAACCAATCATATGTGATTAGAGAAGAAACAAAGGTAAAATTCACCTTTTCAGTTTTTGATTTTTCTTTTTAACTTTTTCTGTCATTTATGTAAATGACTGACAGACTTCAATGTTCAGAAGCTATAAACATAGGGAAGGTTCTATAAAAGTGTGTATTTAAAAAAAAAAGGGTGTGTATGAGTAAAATAGATAAAGGACATTAAGAGGTACAACTTCAGGCTGCAAAATAAATCAGTTATGAGGATGAAATGTATAACATGGGAAATACTGTCAATAATCATATAAATATTCGTATAGTGATAGATGGTAACTAGACTTATCGTATAATGTTTAGATATACTGAATAACTATCTTGTGCACCAGGAAGTAATCTAGTGTTGTAGGTCAATTATACCTCAAAAACTAAGAAACAAACTCTTAGAAAAAGAGATCAGATTTATGGTACGCAGAGGCGGGGAGTAGGGGAGGAGTACTTGGGTGAAAGAAGGTGAACAAAAAGTTACAAACTATAATTTTCAGAGGTCAAAAAAAAGTGTGAATATTTATATAATTACCAGTAAAAATGAGAAAAAGAATATGTGACTAAAATATAATAAACTACAAACTAAATGATCTTGATAAGGTAGTACCATTTCTTTTTTCTTTTTTTTTGATCTCTTTCTTTTTTTTTTCCTGTTTTTCTTTCTGGTCAGATTACATTATCCTCTAGAAACTGACCTCACACAAGCTATTCAGCTTTGCCTGTACAAGATGCTGCACAAATCTTGCCACACACACTGTGCTCTGTCAGTGCTTCAAAGCCCAGTTCAAGTCTCCATTACTCGAAGAAACTGGCTTTGACTACTTTAAAAGGTTTTTTAATTTATTTTTGGCTGTACTGGGTCTTCATTGCGGCTTGGGCTTTTGCTCCAGTTACGGCAGGCAGGGGCTACTCTCTAATGTGGTGTGCAGGCTTCTTGTTACTGGAGCTTCTCTTATTGCATAGCATGGACTCCAGGTGCATGGGCTTCAGTAGTTGTGGCTCATGGACTCAATAGTTGTGAACCCCAGGCTCATTAATTGTGGTTCACCGGCTTAGTTGTTCTGAGGCATGTTCTGAGGGATCTTCCAGGACCAGGGATCAAACCCATGTCTCCTGAATTGGCATGTGGATTCTTTACCACTGAGCCACCAGGGAAGCCCTTGGCTTTGACTACTGTAAGCATTTAACTTATATGCAGAGTACATCATGAGAAACGCTGGATTGGAAGAAACACAGCTGGAATCAAGATTGCCGGGAGAAATATCAATAACCTCAGATGTGCAGATGACACCACCCTTATGGCAGAAAGTGAAGAGGAGCTAAAAAGCCTCTTGTTGAAACTGAAAGAGGAGAGTGAAAAAGTTGGCTTAAAGCTCAACATTCAGAAAATGAAGATCATGGCATCTGGCCCCATCACTTCATGGGAAATAGATGGGGAAACAGTAGAAACAGTGTCAGACTTTATTTTTTGTGGCTCCAAAATCACTGCAAATGGTGACTGCAGCCATGAAATTAAAAGACGCTTACTCCTTGGAAGAAAAGTTATGACCAACCTAGATAGTATATTCAAAAGCAGAGACATTACTTTGCCTACTAAGGTCTGTCTAGTCAAGGCTATGGTTTTTCCTGTGGTCATGTATGGATGTGAGAGTTGAACTGTGAAGAAAGCTGAGTGCCGAAGAATTGATGCATTTGAACTGTGGTGTTGGAGAAGACTCTTGAGAGTCCCTTGGACTGCAAGGAGATACAATCAGTCCATTCTAAAGGAGATCAACCCTGGGATTTCTTTGGAAGGAATGATGCTAAAGCTGAAATTCCAGTACTTTGGCCACCTCATGTGAAGATTTGACTCATTGGAAAAGACTCTGATGTTGGGAGGGATTGGGGGCAGGAGGAGAAGGGGACAACAGAGGATGAGATGCTGGATGGCATCACCGACTTGATGGATGTGAGTGTGAGTGAACTCCGGGAGTTGGTGATGGACAGGGAGGCCTGGCGTGCTGTGATTCATGGGGTCGCAAAGAGTCGGACACGACTGAGCAACTGAACTGAACTGAACTGAGCTGAAGAGACCTTGGGGCTTCTTTGCTGGGTCAATAGTAAAGAATCCACCTGCCAATACAGGAGATACGGGTTCAGCCATTGGACTGGCAAGATCCCCTGGAGAAGGAAATACCAACCCACTCCAGTGTTCTTGCCTGGGAAATCCCATGGAGAGAGTAATCTGGAGGGCTACAGTCCATGGGGTCTCAAAAGGGTCTGGCAGAACTTAGCGACTAAATAACAAGAACAGCAAGAGAACTTGAAGTCCAACTAGCCAGACTGAAACCTGGGAATTCACTTGAACCTAGAAAGGCCTTGCTTTAGGAATATAAGGACTACTCTAGACCCAGCTTAATAAAATCTAAATGTAAATCTCAACAAAAGCAAAATAATCAAGTAAATTAGTTGGCAAGTAAAGCAAAATGTAAAATTCTTGAAAGGGCAATGATAAAATTTCATAATTTCAACCAAATTTTTAGAGCTGTGAAGAAAAAGGAAAATGTGACCCACAACCAGGAGAAAAATGGTCAATGGAGATTAATGTAGATATTACAGATATTGGTATTATATGACAATTTACTGAATTTACTGATAATTTACAAATTACTGAAATAGGCTTTTAAAATTTGTTCAAGAACTCTAAAAGACAGGTAAAATAAGTGAATAGATGGAGGAAGCAGGCAAAGAAATGCAAACTATAAAAAAGAACCAAGTGAAAATTCCAGAATGGATACTTGCAAGATATAAAAGAATAACAGTTGAATGGGCTTAACAGTAGTTGGACATTGAAAAAGAAAAATAAATTAGTGAGCTTGAAGTGTAAAGAATCTGTCTAAACTAATACAGAGAGAATAAAGTACTGAACATAAACAAACAGGTCCTCAGTAGCCTACTGGACAATTTCAAGTGGTGGTCTGAACATACATGTAATTAGAGCTATAAAAAGAGAAGAAACAGATTGGAGCAAAATAAAAAAGATTTGAATATATTGCAGATGACACCACCCTTATGGCAGAAAGTGAAGAGGAGCTAAAAAGCCTCTTGTTGAAACTGAAAGAGGAGAGTGAAAAAGTTGGCTTAAAGCTCAACATTCAGAAAATGAAGATCATGGCATCTGGCCCCATCACTTCATGGGAAATAGATGGGGAAACAGTAGAAACAGTGTCAGACTTTATTTTTTGTGGCTCCAAAATCACTGCAAATGGTGACTGCAGCCATGAAATTAAAAGACGCTTACTCCTTGGAAGAAAAGTTATGACCAACCTAGATAGTATATTCAAAAGCAGAGACATTACTTTGCCTACTAAGGTCTGTCTAGTCAAGGCTATGGTTTTTCCTGTGGTCATGTATGGATGTGAGAGTTGAACTGTGAAGAAAGCTGAGTGCCGAAGAATTGATGCATTTGAACTGTGGTGTTGGAGAAGACTCTTGAGAGTCCCTTGGACTGCAAGGAGATACAATCAGTCCATTCTAAAGGAGATCAACCCTGGGATTTCTTTGGAAGGAATGATGCTAAAGCTGAAATTCCAGTACTTTGGCCACCTCATGTGAAGATTTGACTCATTGGAAAAGACTCTGATGTTGGGAGGGATTGGGGGCAGGAGGAGAAGGGGACAACAGAGGATGAGATGCTGGATGGCATCACCGACTTGATGGATGTGAGTGTGAGTGAACTCCGGGAGTTGGTGATGGACAGGGAGGCCTGGCGTGCTGTGATTCATGGGGTCGCAAAGAGTCGGACACGACTGAGCAACTGAACTGAACTGAACTGAGCTGAAGAGACCTTGGGGCTTCTTTGCTGGGTCAATAGTAAAGAATCCACCTGCCAATACAGGAGATACGGGTTCAGCCATTGGACTGGCAAGATCCCCTGGAGAAGGAAATACCAACCCACTCCAGTGTTCTTGCCTGGGAAATCCCATGGAGAGAGTAATCTGGAGGGCTACAGTCCATGGGGTCTCAAAAGGGTCTGGCAGAACTTAGCGACTAAATAACAAGAACAGCAAGAGAACTTGAAGTCCAACTAGCCAGACTGAAACCTGGGAATTCACTTGAACCTAGAAAGGCCTTGCTTTAGGAATATAAGGACTACTCTAGACCCAGCTTAATAAAATCTAAATGTAAATCTCAACAAAAGCAAAATAATCAAGTAATTAGTTGGCAAGTAAAGCAAAATGTAAAATTCTTGAAAGGGCAATGATAAAATTTCATAATTTCAACCAAATTTTTAGAGCTGTGAAGAAAAAGGAAAATGTGACCCACAACCAGGAGAAAAATGGTCAATGGAGATTAATGTAGATATTACAGATATTGGTATTATATGACAATTTACTGAATTTACTGATAATTTACAAATTACTGAAATAGGCTTTTAAAATTTGTTCAAGAACTCTAAAAGACAGGTAAAATAAGTGAATAGATGGAGGAAGCAGGCAAAGAAATGCAAACTATAAAAAAGAACCAAGTGAAAATTCCAGAATGGATACTTGCAAGATATAAAAGAATAACAGTTGAATGGGCTTAACAGTAGTTGGACATTGAAAAAGAAAAATAAATTAGTGAGCTTGAAGTGTAAAGAATCTGTCTAAACTAATACAGAGAGAATAAAGTACTGAACATAAACAAACAGGTCCTCAGTAGCCTACTGGACAATTTCAAGTGGTGGTCTGAACATACATGTAATTAGAGCTATAAAAAGAGAAGAAACAGATTGGAGCAAAATAAAAAAGATTTGAATATATATGATGAAAATTTATCAAATATGATAAAAATATCAACTTAAAAAATCAATAAGCTCAATGAATTCTAAGAAGCATCAACACAAAAAAGACAAAACCTAAGAAATTTGTAGTCAAATGTATGAAAACCAAACACAAAGAGAAAAATCTTAGGAGCACACAGAAACAAACAAACAAACAAAAAAAACCAGAGAGATAACTTTCCAAAGATGAAAGGTAAATTGAACACAAGCCTTTTATAAAAAACAAAGTAATCTAGAAGACCACATTTCTAAAGTGTTGAAAGAAAAGAATTTCATGAATCTAGAATTGTATGTGCAGTAAATTCTTTAAAATTGAAGATAAAATAAAGACACTATCAAATACATGCTGAGAGAATTTATCACAAGCAGGTCTGTACTATAAAAATATTAAATTTCTTCTGTCTGAAGAGTATGATGGCAAATGGAATTCAGATCATACAAAGGAATAAAAAGTACCTGAAATGGAGAAGGAAATGGCAACCCACTCCAGAGTTCTTGCCTGGAGAATCCCAGGGACGGGGGAGCCTGGTGGGCTGCCATCTATGGGGTCACACAGAGTCAGACACGACTGAAGTGACTTAGTAGTAGTAGTAGAAATGATAAGTCTCTAGAAAATAAAAATACATTTTCATTTAAAATTATTTTAATTATAATTACTATCTAAAACAAAAGAGCAAACCAAAATATAACATGTTTTATAACATATGTAGGAATGAAATATATGACAACAGCTACTGTAGAAGATAGAAGAAAGTAAATGAAAACATACTATTGTGATGTTTTTATATGTAAAGAGATTTTACATTAATTCATAATAGACTAAGCTAGGATACATGTTGTAATCTAGATATTATTAAAGCTCTAAATAAATCAGAAAGAATATTTGGAGCTACAAAAGATTCAATGTATCCAACAGAAGGCAGGAAAAAAATAAAACTAAGTAAGACAAAAGGAAAAAATGTCAAGAAAACAGTCTTATAACCATATTCATATATGTTTTAAGTGTAATTAGTGTAAACTCTATAATTAAATGGCAACAATGTCAGATTGATTAAAAAAGCATGATCCAGCTATATGCACTATGACTTAGATAAAAAGCAAAATAACATATTATGAAAACACTAATCACAAGAAAGCTGGAGTGACTTTACTGATGTTAGATAAAATAGATTTCAGACAAAGAACATAAAATAATGAGAGACATCTGAAAGGTCAAATGACCAAGAAGGAATAATAAGACATAAAAATCTTAAATGTTTCTGCAACTGATAAACTTCAAAATGCACATGGCAAGAATATACAGAATTAAATGAAGAAATAGACAAATCCATAATATTACTTCCAGATTTTAATTTTCCTTTCTATTACAAAATACCCAGTAAATATATATGAGTTAAACAATATTTTACTTGAATTAGGTCTTCCCTGGTGACTAGATTGTAAGGAATCTTCCTGCAACACAGAAGACCTGGATTCAATCTCTGGGTCAGGAAGATCCCCTGGAGGAGGAAATGGCAACCCACTCTAGTATTCTTGCCTGGAGAATCCCATGGATGGAGGAGCCTGGAAAACTACAGCCCATGGGGTCACAAAGAGTCAGACACGGCTGATTGACTAACACTTTCACTTAACTGAATTAACATAACTAATATTTACAAGAAATTACATCCTGCTCCTGTGCAATATTTATACACACACACACACACACACACACACACATACACATTATATTCCAGAAAATATACAACATTTATGAAGATAAAATATGCTGGGTCATAGAGAAATTCATAAATTTAAAAGTATCTTCTCCAACCACATTGGAGTTGAATTAGAAATCAATAAGAAAAACACAAAAGCATTTACAAATATTTATAAATTAAAAAGCATGTCCAAATAACTCATTTGTCAAGAAAGAGATCAAAATTAATATTTAGAACATTTTAAACTAAACTAAAATAAAACTACAACATATCAAAATTTGTGGGATGCCACAAAAAGTGTTTAATAGGAAATTTATACATTTAAATGCTTAGACTAGAAAATAGCAATAATTTACAATCACTATTCTAAGCTTGTACCTTAAGAAGCTAAAGAAGAACAAATTAAATACAAAATAAATATAAAGAAGAAAATAGTCAAGATAGAGGTAGAAATCAATGAAGTAGTAAGCAGACAAACAATAGGGAAAATCAATAAAACAAAACACTGGTTCCTGGAAAAGATCAATAAAATTTATAAACCACTAGCAAGATAGCTTAAGAAAGAAAAAACAAATAATAATTACAAATGTTCATAATTAAATAGATGTGTCTCTTATTCTATTGACATTAAGAGAATTAAATATAATTTTTATAATTAATTCAACAATTTAGCTGAGCAAATTCCTGAAAAAATGTAAATCACTAACACTGGTACAAGAAAAAGGAAACTATCTTAATAGATACACATATATCAAAATAATGAATCTATATTTAATAACATTCCCATGGCATGGAATCTGTTGAACCCAGGGGCAGTCAGTGTAAAATTTTGGTCTGAATCTAAAGACCTAAGAACCAGCAGCATCCATATCCAAGAGCAGGGGAAGATGGATGTCCCAGTTAGAGCAGAGAGAACAAATTCACTCTTCTTTCTTCTTTTTGTTCCATTCAGGACCTCAATGGATTGGATGTTGCCCCCACCCCTCCTCACATTGGTGAGGGTAATATTCTTTCCTCAGTCTGTCAGTTGAAATGCTGATATATTCTGAAATGCTCACACAGACTGACCCAGAAATTATATTTTATCAGCTATCTGGACACCCTATAGCACAGTCAAGTTGTCACATATATTTAACCATCATACCCTATGAAAACCCACATAAGAAAAGAAAAATAAACTTTAGTTCCCACCTCACACCATATACAAAAGTTAGTTTGGGGTGGGTTTTATACTTAAACTTAAAAGCTAAAAAGAAATATTTAAAAACTTCTAGAAGAAAACATATTCATGACCTTGGAGTAGATATACATTTCTCAAAAACTCTTCTCATCAAAAGAGACAGTTCTGAAAATTAATAGGCAAGCCACAGGCTAAGAGAAAACCCTTGCAATCTTGTATCTAACAAGGCATATATAAAGAATGTATTTAGGGGTTTCCCTGGTGGTTCAGTGGCTAAGACTGTACTCCCAGTGCAGGGTTATGCTTTGCATCCCTGGTCAGGGAACTAGATCCCACATGCCACAACTAAGAATGTGCACAGGTGCACAAAAAAAGGGGGGAAAAATCTCAATATATTTGGAATTCCAAGAATTAATAGACAAAGACGGAGGTTAAAATGGGGAAAAGGTATGAAAAACACTTCAAAAGGGAAAATGTACAAATGGTCTATAAGCATGTGAACAAGTGTCAACATTATTATTTTTCAGGGAAGACTGAAATGAAAAGATTGACAAAATTTAAAAGGTATAGAAAATAAACAGAATTCTTAAATATTGCTATGGAAGTGTAAAAATTTTTGGCAGTTGTTTATAGAGTTAAACATGTTGCAACTCAAGAATTTTCCTCCTAGGTATTTGTCCAAGATAAATGAAATATATTTACACAGAGACTTTCACGAGGATACTTATAACTTCTTTATTCATAATAGCTCAGAGTAAGAAATTAACCAATACATCCACTGACAGGAGAATGGATAAGTGAAAGTGAAGTTGCTCAATTGTGTCCAACTCTTCAAGACCCCATGGACTACAGGCCACCAGGGTCCTCTGTCCATGGGATTTTACAAGCAATAGTACTGGAGTGGATTGCCATTTCCTTCTCCAGGGGATCTTCCCAACCCAGAGATCGAACCCGGATTTCCCACATTGTGGACAGACGCTTAACCGTCTGAGCCACCAGGGAAGTCCCAAGGAGAATGGATAAATTATGGTATATTCATACAATGGATTATTACTCTATAATAAAAAGAACTATTGATACAGAAAAAACCAAAGGTGAATCTCAAAGCCATAATGCTGAGCAAATAAAATGTCTCACACAAAACAATATATACCATATATTCTTCATATATTCATATACCATATGGTTCTATTTATATAAAGCTATGCATGTGAGTGTGCTCAGTCACGTCAGACTCTTTGTGACCCCATAGACTGTAGCCCACCAGGCTCCTCTGTCCAGGGGGATTCCCCAGGCAAGAATACTGGAGTGGGTTGCCACGCCCTCCTTTAAGGGATTTCCCAGCCCAGGGATCGAGCCCACATCTCCTCTGTCTCTTGCACTGGCAGGCGGATTCCTTACTGCTAGCACCACCTGGGAAGCCCATATGAAGCTATAGGCTAGGTTAATTTAATACAGAGTGATGCAGAATAGTAGTTGCCTCTGGAAAGTGGGAGAATGGGATTGACCGAGCGAAATTTCTAACTTTTGCGGAATTTGGTATTTTCCATAGGTGTATTCATTTGTCAAATTCATCAAACTCTACACCCTGCATAAATTATTAATATATATCAATAAAAATTTATTTTTAATCTAAATAGATAACACATTGTATTTTATTATATTTTAAAACAAATATTGCTTTGCTTTTAAGTACATACATTTAAAAATGCATAAGTTAAGTGATGTTTTGTAGGAATTTCAGGCACATGGGAACTATATGTTTTAACAAAGTCGAGCTCATAGTACAGTAGTTGTAAAGCGAATCTTTGTTGATTGGTAAAGAATTTTTCAAAATCGTCATATTTTGTGTCATGTAGGATTCTATTAGATATGGTGTTAGTGAGAGAGGAGTGGGGAGATAACAGTTTTAATCACACTAACAAGGCCTTTATAAACCTAGAGAAATAGAAAGAAGGAAAATGTAGGGTCATTTTATTAAGGGGAAAGCACAGTATTTTGGAATAGGGTCATGTCTTAGTCATGTTGGGGTTTTTCTGTATCTAATAATTGCCTGGCACAGTAGAAATTTAGTGTTTATTTGGAGAATATGAAATAACCAAGTCCCGGTGGCAACCCTATGGTTTTATAAGACCAAGTTTTATACGGTGTCCCAGAGCAAGTTACTTAAAACATAAATTGAGCCTCCAAACAACACAGCCAGGTTTGAAGCAGGGAGATTTAAATTGCATGTTGCTAAGAAATACTGTCTGATAATTTCGTTTCTCAGCTCAAGGAGCATGCCTCTCTAGCTTATCCTCTTTCTTGGATATCTTAAATGAGTTAGGACCAGTTTCCATGCAACTGGCCTGACGTTTTTCCCCTTTTTAGAACTGAGTATGGTATGTGAAAAGGAAGCGGGAAAAGAACAACTGCACTGATAAAGAAATTCATGTTGAATATGGGTAGAAATGACATTGGTTAGCCTGAAGTTATTTCTAATTCTCTTCCTCTTTATTCAATACATGTTTCTTAAGGAGTGAACTATAAGTAAGCAATGCAGAGTGCCAGGACGTAAAAATGAATAAAGGGAGGGTTCCAGTCTATGAAGTTACAGACCAGAGGGAAAAATAAAGATAAATCATTGAATAGATGATTAGTCAAGTTAACTCTATTATTTATATCAACTAACCTCTATATTAATAATTACCACCACAAATAGGGCATCTATCTGGTGCTTGGGTATTTTACCATTTATACACTCGGGTTCAGTGTTCTCATTTCGGAGCAGTGGAAAACAAGGTGTAGAGACCATAGGCCTCAGACGCAGCAGGGGGGGAGTCAGGATTTGAACCCACGTTGTGTGACTTCCTAGTCTACTGTCTTTTAAAGAGAGTCCAAGATGGACTTTAGCCAGACTTCTCATCCCACAACACCAGTGCATCCCTTTATAAACCATGCCCAAGGTAAAAGACTTCAAAGGAACTTGCAGCTCGTTTTCCCTTGCTTTGGTAATTTTTACTTTATACTTTCTTAAACTCCAGCAAATAATTACCAAATAACACACAAAGCAGGGGGGAAGGTCAGACTGGTTTTCTGTTAGCCATGTGTTTCCGCTTGATTTCCGAGTGAGGGGATGATGGCGGCTGGGAGCAGCACGTGCAGTGTCTTTGCACATAACGTCACGTGCCGAGTCCTGTCTCACTGGGGCACCTCAGCTGCTCTTTGAAGCTATGCTTCCTGCTCACCAGTGTCATGCAGAGGTTTTCTCTATCCCAACTCCATCTCCATAACAATTAGACTGTTGGGTAGGGCTCTAGGAGCTTTGTGTGCTGTCCAATGTTACAAACATGTTTTGGCTATTATGTTAAGATGCTGGCCTGGATGCTAGGGTGTGGGGGTGAGCTGCAGTTCTTGGTCCCTTGAGTAGCTTTCTTTCAGTATGGGAGATCCTCTAGCGATTAAGGGCAAGAGGCCAAGAGAAGTCAGAGGGCAATCTTGTGAGAAAGCAACTTGAAGAGGAATATTCCTGCCAAGGAGGAGCTGACTTCTGGTAGAAAAAATGAAGAAGCTGAACTATTGACTTTGTTATGCAGGTTTTACTTACCAATGCACTTCTGTTATTCCTCAACACAACGTGACAGATGTGTATTTTTAAATTAAAAAAATAATACGTGTATGTGTGTAAGTTGCTTCAATCGTGTGCAACTCTGTGCCACCCTATGCACTGTAGCCTGACAGGCTCCTCTGTCCGTGGGATTTTCCAGGCAATACTGGAGTGGGTATAAAACAATACAAGTATCACTGAAAGTTAAAATCATATTAGATCATATACACTTTGCCTTACGTTCCCACTTTCCATCCTCAAGAACAACCAGAGTAAAAGATTTCTTCTGTAGTTTTCGGATGACTTCCTAATTAAATATATGTGGATCTCTCTGTGAATGCGTCCTTTATTTTTATACACATGGGGATACACTAAAACAGACTGTTCTGGACCTAACATTTTTCACTTTACTACATATCTCAGAATAATTTCCATGACAGTAAGTATATATATATTCACTTTCCTTTTTTTTAATGGTTACACAGTTTTCAACATATGTTTTGGAACTTTGAGGGGATCCTGTAAATGGTACCCCTCTTCCCTCATCAACTGCCCCAGGTTCTGAACAATTTGAGAAGACAACAAATGGATGGCATATTGAGGCCGCTGATTTAGTTTTATTTCAGATAGAAGCCAGGCGGGAGTCTGGGGTTTTATGAACTAGGCAGGGGCTTCCTTGGTAGCTCAGTTGGTAAAGCATCTGCCTGCAGTGCAGGAGACCCAGGTTTGATCCCTGGGTCAGGAAGATCCCCTGGAGAAGGAAATGGCTACCCACTCCAGTATTCTTGCCTGGAAAATCCCACGGACAGAGGAGCCTGGTGGGCTGCAGTCCATGGGATCACAAACAGTTGGGCACGACTGAGCGACTAACACTTTTAGGCAGGTTTGTTAATACTGAACCCATCTGTGTAGCCTAGCACAGTTGCCCAAATGAAGAGTAAAGGTGATTTAAGACCTACCACTTAGATAACGTTATGCTAACTTCCCAGGGGTGGAGGGATTAGAGAGTAGAAAGGACGCTAACTGAGTGCTTAAAAAATTCCTTTCCATGGAAATCAGGAATGGGGTGAAGGCACTCCTCTCTGATGGTTTGAATAAAAATCCTTGATTGGGCTAGTACCCTACTGATGGATGTTTAGGTTACCTCCACTCCTGCTACTGGTCGTACAAGTTTGTTATTATCTTTTTATACCAAACGAAATAGGCCCCAAGAGGTTAAGTGTTCAGGGTGAGAACTAGCAAGAGGCAGAGCAGAATTCTGATTCACTTCTGATGTCATGGCCAAGGGCTCTTTCCACTCTCCACAGCCCCTACTCTTCACTCAATTACTAACATGTGTATGAAACATCAGTAATACAAGTCCATGTTAGCTAAATTCTAATAGTTTGTCACAATCCTTGTGTGAGGGAGTTGAGGCAGGAATCATGTTCTCCATTTTATAGAAAAGGAAACTAAGTTTCAGAGAGCTTGTTACTTCCTTACCTAGCATCACTAGTTAGTGTCGAGTTTTAAGAGTCAACCTCCACTGTTCGCACTTCAGTTTCTTCTCCTTCACCATAGAGAGACTTGAACCAGGCAGAAAAACGTGGAGTGCAGACCAAGAGGAGGGAGCAGTGCTATCAAAGGCATGTTGGTGGGAAAAAGGTCTAAGAATTTTCTCTAAGAGTGACAAAAGCTCTCTTTCTAATGTGTAGATTATGGCTTTCTTAGGTATGCCTACATGTGGTCTGTGCATCAGAACTGCCTGGGACATGTAAATACAAAGTTGTATGCCTCACTCAGGGAACGAAATCAGGAATCTGCATTTTGATGAGGGACCTAGGATGTTCTGATGGATGTTAGTCTATGAATCAGGGCAGGGATGCTTTAGGGAATTTTTTAAAAAGTTTTAAGTCTTTGGGGATATAGTGCATGACTCAGAATTGTTTCTTGAGGTAGTGTGTTGATGCTGAAAGAACATGGACTTTGAAATTAACTAAACCTAAGTTGATTCCTTTTCTACCATCATTAGCTGAATCAACTGGGGAAGGTGACAAACTGATTGAATCTCAGGCAGTGCATGTACAGCACAATTGGCTTATGAGGATTAAGCGAGATCACATAGAAAAAGCTTGCCCTTCAGCCCTCCATAACTGTTACTTCCTTTCCATTTATTCTTTTAGTATTTTTTTTTTTCAATAATCTACTTCATCTCCTCTACCTGTGACTTCTCTGAATGCTTTATCTTCCCATTGCTATCACTTAAGTTCCCTGCTATAGAAAAAAGCACAGATGCCCAACAGGGTGAGGATTGCCTTAATCTGGCTGCTGCATTGATGAGCCTTGTTCTCCACTTGTTCTATAAGATCCTGGAATGAGATAAGCAAAGCACAATTACTGTGTCTCTTCTCAGAGGACAGGATTTATTAACAAAGGGTTACATTAAGAAGGTTTGCACTGGAATGGGGTTTTGCTCATTTTCCATAAATGTGTTATCTCCAGTGACTGCTGGAGGCAAGCTTCAGAGGTAGGTCCTCTTTTTCCTCCAATACCTCCCTCTTCTCTGTCGTGTCTACCCTTTGCTACCAGGGCCCACCTGTGAAATTCTCCAGGTCAAGATCTTTCTTCCCTCTTGCCTTGGCTTCCAATCTGGCCTCTAACCTCAGAAGAATATAGGATTTAAAATAGTCCCCAAAGGGGCTTCATGATAGTAATAGCTGGCTGTACTAATTATACTTGTGTGCTTTTTTTTTTTTTTGAAAGGAGGCTATTCAAGTCCTAAAACAAAATGAAAGAGAAAAACAGAAAACGTGTGTATCTTAGTAGCTTAGAATGGGAACAGGGGAGGGGATGAGATTCAAAGGGAAGTAAGAACTGAGACATTACATAGCCTGCTGATGGCTAAGACACACTACAAGCATAGTCGCCTTACAGGCAGAAAAGCAAGATACATGACTAGAAAGAAACAAATATTCTTATGGCAAAAGGTAAAGAAATATTTAAAATCAAAACTGTACTATGTATATGGTTCTAGAACCAATTGATGTGAAATTATACTTTCAGTCTTGCAAACCTCAGTGTATAATTGACCTGAATTTTTATCTTATAGAAAATAATTCACTCATCATAAACAATCATTTTAAAAGAAAAATAGCAAAGAAAAAGATACTCATAAAAATTACTTTTTTTCTTATAGCAAAATGAATACACACATTTGTAGATGGATATTTAGAAAGCATGAAGAAAAAGAGAAAGGAAAAAGCACAGATAAAATAAAACGTCCCCAGAGATAATCACTGTGTATGTTTTGATGTATGTATGTATCTATTCATCAAGCAAACTTGGAGGAATCAGAACTGGAATCATAATGTAGACACTTTTATTTTGCTTAAAAATATAGCATACACCAGTACTTCTCAAACATTAATGTGCCTGGAATCATTTGGGGACTTTGCTAAATTGCATATTCTGATTCAGTAGGTCTGAGTGGGGCCTGAAACTCTTCATACCTGCATATCTAACAAGCGCCCAGATAATGCAATGCCCATGCTGCCAGACCAGAGAGCACCCTTTGAAAAGAAGCAGGTGTGCACACCATTCTGTATCATTACTGATTCTTTGCAAACATATTTTTAATTGCTGCAAGTATTCCATTATTCCACATACATAAGTCAACAAGCCATTATGTCTAGTTAGGTTTATTCCTTTATTTTCACTATATTACAGAAGAAACTATGATCAACGTTCATAAAAAGAAACCTTAACGCAATTCCATTGTGATTTCTTTCAAGCAATTTCCTTATAATGGAAGTGTTTCATCAAAATTATTCTGAATTTTAAGGCATTTCAACATACTGTCAGCTAGCTGTTGAGGGGTGGGTAAAAAAACAATTTTGAAAAGTGTGTGTTGACTAAATAGTTATATTACCCTGACCTGAAATATTTTTCAGTTTGTCCCCTTATGCTCTCCTTAGGGAGAAGTCACTTCCGTCTCCATGGTAACCCCATCACTTGCCCTTGTCTCTTTCTCAGTATTCTGTTACCATTACTGGTGTTTGCTGACAAGGGTGTCTGCCTCGAGCTGGCCGGTGTATTAGCCTCAGTGCCGAGCACCCAGCTAGACCACTCAGGAAATGATGGAAGAGTGAACAGTCAAGTGAAAGCGTGTCTTTCAATAATACATAAATCTTGTGAGAGCACTGTGGGGGCTGTATGAGTTTCTTTCCTAACACATTAGATACTTTGGTAATAAAACCCAACAGATGTTAAAACCCAAACATGAAAAATTATTTGCTGCTTTTTATAGAAAATCACCCACAACAGCCTTTGGTATTAAATGATTTCCTTTTATAATGCAGCCCATGTCTGTGCATATATGGTTACAGTTTCAAAGCTATGTGTACCAAAACCTGTGAGCTATTATCCTACTAAGATCTTTAGTAACAGCATTATGTGGTAACACTTATATAGTATTTTGGTATAATACTCATGATATAATAACATATAATATCTTGCAAATCTATCCCATATGGATTGTGCCCTTATAATTGTTTATCATAGACTTTTTTGCATTTTTTATTTTTAAGAATATTTTATTAAATATTATTTATCCTGATTATCAAGGTTTTTCAGTTCAGTTCAGTTCAGTCACTCAGTCGTGTTCGACTCTTTGTGACCCCATGAATCGCAGCATGCCAGGCCTCCCTGTCCATCACCAACTCCCAGAGTTCACTCACACTCAAGTCCATCGAGTCAGTGATGCCATCCAGCCATCTCATCCTCTGTCGTCCCCTTCTCCTCCTGCTCCCAATCCCTCCTATCATCAAAGTATTTTCCAATGAGTCAACTCTTCGCATGAGGTGGCCAAAGTACTGGAGCTTCAGCTTTAGCATCATTCCTTCCAAAGAAATCCCTAGGTTGATAGCCTTTAGAATGGACTGGTTGGATCCCCTTGCAGTTCAAGGGACTCTCAGGAGTCTTCTCCAACACCACAGTTCAAAAGCATCAATTCTTCGGTGCTCTGCCTTCTTCACAGTCCAACTCTTACAACCATACATGACCACAGGAAAAACCATAGCCTTGACTAGACAGACCTTAGTAGGCAAAGTAATGTCTCTGCTTTCGAATATGCTATCTAGGTTGGTAATAACTTTTCTTCCAAGGAGTAAGAGTCTTTTAATTTCATGGCTGCAGTCACCATCTGCAGTGATTTTGGAGCCCCCAAAAATAAAGTCTGACACTGTTTCCACTGTTTCCCCATCTATTACCCATGAAGTGGTGGGACCAGATGCCATGATCTTCGTTTTCTGAATGTTGAGCTTTAAGCCAACTTTTTCACTCTCCTCTTTCACTTTCATCAAGAGGCTTTTTAGTTCTTATTCACTTTCTGCCATAAGGGTGGTGTCATCTGCATATCTGAGGTTATTGATGTTTCTCCTGGCAATCTTGATTCCAGCTTGTGTTTCTTCCGGTCCAGCATTTCTCATGATGTACTCTGCATTTAAGTTAAATAACCAGGGTGACAATCTACAGCCTTGACGTACTCCTTTGCCTATTTAGAACCAGTCTGTTGTTCCATGTCCAGTTCTAACTGTTGCTTCCTGACCTGCATACAGATTTGTCAAGAGACAGGTCAGGTGGTCTGGCATTGCCATCTCTCTCAGAATCTTCCACAGTTTATTGTAATCCACACAGTCAAAGGCTTTGGCATAGTCACTAAAGCAGAAATAGATGTTTTTCTGGAACTCTCTTGCTTTTTTGATGATCCAGCGAATGTTGGCAATTTGATCTCTGGTTCCTCTGCCTTTTCTAAAACCAGCTTGAACATCAGGAAGTTCACAGTTCACATACTGCTGAAGCCTGGCTTGGAGAATTTTGAGCATTACTAGCATGTGAGATGAGTGCAAAGGTTTTTGCACCCCCTTAAATTTTTTACCTAAAGTGAGTGACTCTCATGCCATACCCTAGTTCTGGCCCTATAGGTTAGCTATAACTTAAGATTTTTAAGTAAGTGAAATTTATAACTTAAAATTTGTATACTTTTAAGTATTATCATTCAATCATATAATATTTTCTTGATTGGCCACTATGTATTTAATTATTTTTCTCCTAAGTGTTCTATCTAATCAAGCACTTGCTCAAATCACTGCCTCTGTGGGGGTTGGCAGGAATTAGTGCTTGCTTTCTACAGGCAACAGGGAGATTTTTGAGACAGAGCTATTCATACTAATACTTACCTTGATCAATTCAGGGTTCTTCCTTTTGTTCAATTATTGGCTTATGAAATATATTTTGGCACCTGTTGTATGTGATAAGAACTGTGATAGGTAAATGATATGTATGAAAAATAAGTAAAACATGATACTTACCTTCAAGTTTCTCTGCATTTGATAGTGGAACCAGGCACCTTAAGATAAAATTAAATCCAGGGTTTAAATGGGTACAGGGAGGAAAGACAGGGACACCCAGAATGCAGGGAAGGTGCCTTAGTCACACCTAAGCTGTCTCTTCCAGAAGAGCTGAGTTCAGTGCATCTGTTACACTCAGAACTAACTCTCTCACTATACTGCCAACACCTCCCTCACTTTTAGTCTATAGCCATTGTCCTGGGGGAACTTTAGATGCTTTGGCCAATGCTCATTTAATCTAAGTGAAGTTTTACAAAACAAAACCTGGAGTGTATTTGTATGAGCAGGAAGTATTGCTGTATTGAAGCCCATATAGCATCATGTACAGGTTGAGAATCACCATGTCTGCTGAATTATGTTATCACTGACTTCGAAGTTATCATTGATGAGCAGCAGCTGTTGCCAGGAATAGTAAATCACAACCATGATTTTATAAGAACTGGTGTTATGGCTTTTCAAAGAACTCATTTTTAGTAGAAGGCATAAGTCATCACCCATAGTATTTATGGGAAGGGTATAGATTGATTTGGGCTTCTCTGGTGGCTCAGAGGTTAAAGAATCTGCCTGCAATGCAGGAGACCAGAGTTTGATCCCTGGATCAAAAAGATGCCCTGGAGAAGGCAATGGCTACCCAGTCCAGTATTCTTGCCTGGAGAATTCCATGGACAGAGGAACTACAGTCCATGGGGGTTGCAAAGAGTCAGACGTGATTCTGCACCTAACACTTTCACTTTCAGAGATTGATTTATATTTTTTATTTTTGGAGATATTAATTTGATTTCAAAATATTTATTGAATGTTCACTATGTGCCCAAATCCTTATTTTCAAATAGCTTAAATAACTTTTGGGAAAAATATATATCCACAACCATCCAGTGTTCAAAGTTCAATGTTTCATGTGTTAAGAACAGATTCAAGTAGTTGGTTATGGGAGAGAGAGGGATAAACAATTAAGTGATATTTATCAACAATGGTGACGGGGAGAAAAGAGGACTCTAAATAAGAGGACGTTTGTGTTGTGTTTTGATGTCTGTGCAGGTTTGGTTTTGTTCTGTTTTGTTTAGAAAGTAAAATGCTTTAGAAAGTTCAATGCTAAGAAGATAGCATGGGCACAAGAATCATGAAAATAAATGCCAGTTCACAGAATTGAGAAGTAATTAGGTGTTGCTGTTGGTCAGTGCTTCTTAATCCTGGCTGTACCCTAGAATCACCTGGGAAGCTTTAAGAATACTGGTGCCTGAATTTCACCCCCAGATGTCCTGATTTAACTGGTCTTTGGTATGGCTTATGCATCAGAATTTTAATTTTAAATATTATTCTAATATGCAGCCAAAGTTGAAAACCTCTGCTATGGAGTAATATATTTAGGTTGGTGCTATGAGGCAGAAAAACATGAAAATATATCATATTTTCTTGGGCTGAAATATCCTTGTACTGTAGTTCTACAAAAGAACACAGAGAATTTAAAGGAATATGCTTTTTAAGTCTATGTGTAAGAAGTGAAGAATCAGAGATCTAATTTTTATTTACAAATGAAAAAATGAGATAGTCAAAGAAGGCCTATGACTTCAGCAACAGGACAAGTCCCTAGAACTCACCATGAGAAAGGGCAGGGTTTGAGATAAGGAGAGAGAAAATTGATTAAAGAAACAAAGGAATGTTAATGAAAAGAGAAGTCAGTTCTTTTGGTTTTTCTGATGGCTGTCTTGGCTTGAATTGTGAATGTATGAAACTTTACCTTAAATTACTCCTTTTACCCTTTCTTTCCATCAGCTACCAAATGTAAATACTGGAGTGGGTTACCATTTCCTTCTCCAGGGGATCTTCCCGATATGGATCAAGCCCATGTCTCCTGTGTCTCCTGCATTGCAGGCAAATTCTTTACCACTGAGCCACTTGGGAAGCTTATATGGGATAGGAACCCACAAAAGGAGTGAATTGCCTTAGTGGGTGGGCTTTTTGCAGAGTAGCTGGTGGGGAAGGACTCAGTCACTATGATATCTCTTCTCACCCCATTACTCTTCCAGGATCAAAACTTCCTGGCATCTTGAATGGGTCCTGCCTTCTCACCATTCAAGTCCTATCAATTCCACCTCACCACAGCTCCCACCTTCTGTCGAGTTGATCAGAAAGGAAACAAAATGAAACATTCCTCTCCAAATATTGGATAAATAAAAATGCCCTTAGGGAATCTTTTTCTCTTAAAAGATAAATACTTCCAAGCTAGTATATCTTAACTTTTAAACTGTTCTAGCACTCAACCATGCTTCAAATCCTTTCATTCATGCCACATTCTCCCCATTCCCTGATGTGATAATTCATCAAACTCGACTGTGAACTTTGTAAGGTCTGGATAGTACCTTGCACAGTGCTGGATATGTATTTATTAAATGTTGATTGAAAATTACCCTAAATGTTTCCCAGCATAGAGTTCCTATTCTGCTTCCCTTTCTGCCCATCCTTTCACATGTGAGCCGAGTAATACTTTGACATCTGGGCCCCAGGATCTCGTTTCCATTGAATTGTGGCCTTTGAAAGATCAAGCCTTTCTGACACTTAATTTTCATTAACTTTCTGCCTTTCCACATTCCATAGTATTGTCCAACTTCATTCTAGTTCCCCAAATAAAAGGGAAAAATTGGCATATATGTGTACATATATATATATATATATATATATATATATATATATTCCCCCCCCCTCCCCGTAGTAAATACCTGAGTTCTAATGAGTAGCTGACTCTTGCAGGAAATATATCAACATCAACCAGCTGATCTGCCTCAGAAACAGTCTACTATGGACCCTCACTCAAAAGGACCATCTTATTTCTACACATAAAGAGATGGCTTTGCCAATCACAGTAAAATCATACATTTACCGTGACATAGAAAGAATGAGCTTGCATCTATCTTCTCGTTTCTATTCTCACTATTTCACTGAGGTCCTAATCGATACCACTTTTTTTTTTTTAAAAGATCACTCCTAGTTTCTCTATTTCCTAAGATATCATGTCTTCCCTGTGCTTATAACATATAACTATTTGATAAATTTTTCTTAAATATAGTTCTGATAGCTATTTTCATACTCAAAATGTTTCAGTGGATCTTTCTGACTTAAATATGTCCATCTGACTTGATATTTATGGGAACCTCATACTCTGAGTCCATTTTCCCTCCAGACTATCTCATTGACTTCTACTGTGTAACAGCCAAAGATGCCTGCTTGACGTACTTCTTGTGTGGCGTGCTCCATCCTTGTTCCTGGGTTTGTCCTTGCTGCTTCTTTCTTATGAACCTTCTGCATTCCCACAAAGAACATTTATCCATCCTTAAGGTTTCACAGTTAACTCTTTCATGAACCTTTCCCCAATTCCTGCAGATAATCATGACTCCTCACTTTTGCTAATCTCTTCCTTGAATTTTCTTTGTATTTCTCTCAGGTCCCTTAATCTGGCTTATTTTATAAATATTTATAATTATCCTACATTGTTCCTGGATGGTAGGTATCATGGGACTGTAGCACTGTGGATTGAAGACAGTGGACATGTCCCAAGTATTTGAGCTGTTTCATTAAAATGCAGTAAAAAAAAAAAAAATTAAGTCTGAGAGGGATGAGATACATTCTTATATATCTGAAGTATTAAGAAGGAGACCAGATAGGGAGGCACTAGAATTATCCAGGTAATATTTAGAGGGCTTTTATCCTTATAATTTTGATGTATAAACTCTCATCACCTCCCATCTCCATAAATAGACTCACTACACACACACACACACACACACACACACATACACACATACATGGATATAGATGGGACCTTTGTTCAGCATGAAAGATAAGCAGGATTAAATTCACTCTGATTATGCTGAGGTGGGCAAAAAAGAATCTAACATCATTTACACACAAATAGCATTTAGTGAGTAAGAAAAAATCATTAATATTTATGTATAGCAAACAGTTACAATTCCTTCACTGTTGCAAAACTTTCTGCTGAATTTAAAAAAAAATATGATTGTGTATTTGAGAAGAAAAAAATGTATTCCAGTTATACCTGGTAGAATGTGAAAAAGAAGTAATCTGGACATACTGAAAATAAAGATGAAATAAGTTCTGAACAGCTTCTGTTCTGTACACAGCAAAACTATGAACACTTGAACATTTAGTGACATCTGGACAGAAAGGGTAAGCCAGAAAAACAATCTGTCTTTTGTGACACATTTTTGAGATGGATCCAAGGAGCAACTTTTGGGGACAAAATAAAAAATGTGTGTTTTATGTTGGACAGAGTATTTTATTACTTCTTTTGCAGAGCTGCAACTTAGTAACTCCATCCCCTGTAATTGCTGGTGCTTAACTCTCAGAAACACTTCACTCGTTGAAAGACATGGCTCATCTGGAAGCTTCCCCTTGACGATTAACACTGCTACTGCTGGTTTTGTTGCCTTTAATGATAGTCCTAGTAAAAGTCGAGAGTCTTTGGTGTGTAATGTTAACAACCAAAAATGCCGTTCTAATCTTCTGTAGTAAATAGTGAAAGAACTGACAGGGTGTTTCCTTTAAGTTATCCCAGGTATGTCAGTGATTCTCCTTTGCAGCTTTGGTTATTAATTTAAAAAAAAAAAAAAAAAAAAACTGAATTAACCATAAAAACTAAAAGTTTTTGATACATGGACCAGGTATTCAGTTGCCTAATGAAACAAAGAGAGAGTTAAGAATAAGTGAAGATTAAATTTATAAATCACCAGCACATTAGTATATATCAGTTCAGTTCAGTTGCTCAATCATGTCCGACTTTTTGCGACCCCATGAATCGCAGCACGCCAGGCCTCCCTGTCCATCACCAATTCCGGAGTTCACTCAGACTCACGTCCATTGAGCCTGTGTTGCCATCTAGCCATCTCATCCTTGGTCGTCACTTACAATGGGGTTACATCCTGATAAATCCATTATAAGGAGAAAATATCTTAAGACAAAAAATGCATTTACTATACCTAACCTGCTGAACATCACAGCTTAGTATAGCCTACCTTAAACATATTTGGAATGTTTATTTTAGCCTAGAGTTGGGTAAAATTATCTATTACAAAGCCCATTTTTGTAATAAAGTGTTATGTAATTTACTGAATACTTTACTGAATGTGATAAACTAGATGTATGGCTATAGAATGATTATATCAGTTGTTTCCCCTCATGATCACTGGCTGACTGGGAGCTGCAGATCACTACCCTGTGCAGTATCACAAAAAAGAATAGTACCATATATTGCAAGTCTGGGAAAAAGATCCAAATTCAAAATTCAAATCACTGTTTCTACTGAACATGTATTGCTTTTGCACCATCATAAAATAAAAAAATTGCAAGTCAAGGACCATCTGTCCCTATTTTGTTTTAATGAAGATTTTTTTCTTTTGAAATATTTATTCACTTATTTATTCATTTGGCTGTGCCAGGTCTTAGTTGCAGCACGAGGGATCTTCCTTGAGGCATGTGGAATCTTGGTTGCACTTTGTGGAATCTAGTTCCCTATCCAAGATCGAATCTGGGTCCCCTGCATTCCAGGGAAGTCCCTGTGCCTGCTTTTAAACGGTATGCCCTCTGCATTGGTGGTCCTCTGGGTTGACTCAAGTCCTTGGATGGTGAGCTACTACCAAAGCTTCTGCTCGCAACTCTGCTTCTCGTCTCATCCTGCTCATATCCACTGTCTATTCTGCTGCCATAAATGCCTCAAAAAGGAAGTTGAGTCCTGTCACCTTCTGAAGTCCTTCTGAAGCTTTCTCTCCCTCAGGCCGCACAAGGCCTGAGCAGGTCTGACGCTGCCGTAGCTCTCACTGCTTCCGCTCCTGCGCCTGGCAGCAACCACAGTCGTGCTGGATAGTGTCTCCTGCATCTGCGATGCTCTCTGACTTTACGTTCTCTCCCGAATGTTCTTCTCCTTCCTCCTTGCTTCCACGCTGCTTCCTACTCAACCCTTCAGTCTATCACTTCTTCAGAGTTGCCTTCTTGCTCTCCAGCGTGTATCCACAGCCTCTCTTGATTCTTCCTGCGTACCTCTTACCCCACCACAGCATCATGGCGCCCTTCTTGTCTCTCCAGATAGGCAATGAGCTCCACGAGGACCATTTGTGATGCCTTTTTTTCCCTATCAACATTTCCTAAGACAGAACAGTTAATTGAGGAGGTGTTCGTATGTTTGCTGAAGTAAGTTCCTCTCTATTCTAAATTACTTAAAATTGCCTCATATATTTTACACAGTATCCCTCCTCTTCCCACTGTTCTTCTTCTAAACTACCCTTCTTTTGTACTAAATCCAAAACAAATAAAAGAGGTTAAAAAAAACATATAGGAGGAATATATTCAACATGTTCATAAGGGGTACAAGACCACAGACAACTCAGGTTTAGGTCGCTATTTTCATTTGCTCACACACAGCAAATATCGCTGAACTCAGTAGCAGAACTGTTCTGATCCATTCATTTCAGTTGTTACTTTCAATTAAACTGATCACAGACTACACTCCATGGAGGAGTGATCAGAAAAATTGATACTTGTGTGTCCTGACAAAAATACTCTAACCTCTCCTATATATGGTCTCAGGTTACCCTAAGAATATTTTGGAAGATTTTTTTTGTGGCTGAATGTGCAGTCAGTCCACAGCCTGGAGAAGAAATCACATATGTAGAGCCTGCTTCAAGAAGTATTATTGCTGGTGATGAAAATGTTCTCAGAGAGCAATAAATCAGGGTCTATTTGACCCACCTCATGAACTGCTCTCCACATTAGGCTTCTACAGTAAATACTGCTCCATGTGGTCACTATCTCTTCCCATTCTTCAGGACACATATATGTACATGGCCAGGTATACACACACACACACACACACACACACTGCAGCAAGATTTCAGTAGGAAATAATCCAGCCAGGAAATATGGCTATGGTGAAAACAGATTTTATTTTAATAAAAGCCCTGAAACTTTTATTTCAGGAAATGATATTAGGAAAAGCAGTTGTTACAGTTTGATTGAGTGAGTTTGCCATTAATTAATAGGAAAATCACTGTTGGTAGTTTGAACAATAGGTATTATTATAATTAACACTTGCCTCCTTTTTAATGAGATAAAACTATAATTCTTAGCAGTGAATTATGGTTGACAGATGAAGCTAACTCTTACATTCTTTAAGGAAAAGATAACTAAGGATTCCTGTTTGTTATTAATATAGGTGTCTCTTGGTATTCCTGTTTGTTATTAATATAGTGCTTCCCTGGTGGCTCAGATGGTAAAGCATCTGCCTGCAATGTGGGAGACCCAGGTTCAATTCCTGGATTGGGAAGATCCCCTGGAGAAGGAAATAGCAATCCACTCCAGCACTCTTGCCTGGAAAATCCCATGGATGGAGGAGCCTGATAGGCTACAGTCCACCAGGTTACAAAGAGTCGAACACGACTGAGCGACTTTACTTTCTTTCTCTTGGTACATTCCTTCCTTTTAGGATCTAGGTTCCTTGAGACATGAAAGTATCCATTGCTACTGCAGAGACACTGGTTAAAATTGTTACCCAAGTAAGTGGCTTTGCTAGCTGAGATATTTTGTATTGTTAAAAAAAAAAAAGTGACCCTGGCCTGAATATTGTTTTATTTGAGGCACAATTTTTTTGGGGGGTAGATCTATTTTGAAAGGGTTTTTACTAGTATCAAAAAGGGTACACTTTGAGGCTGTTTGATCCTCCCTTGACCTGGCAGAACTATGAGTGGTCTTTGATGAACTGAGCACCCAGCAGCTGGGGTGGGAGTGGAGAAAAATGCAGGGTCAGGGCTAGGCACAGAGATGGGCACGGGAAGCAGCCAGAGCTGATGTTGTTGGTACCTCCCATGTTTCAGGACCAGGAAAGAGAGGCTTTCTTTCATTTTATGTAATCCTCACCAAAAGCTTGCAACAGATATTTTACATGTGAAGAGTTAAAGGCTTCTGGAGATGGAGAGATTTGTTCACACAGGCCTTGCTTGGCAGAGGCAGGGCTTAAACCAGGTACTTTGAAGCAGTACTCTTCCTTATAGCCTACAACATGTGACATTCTCTACAGCAGACTTGGGGGGTCACTGTACTGGGATTTCCTTCAGCTCTACACTGACTGGGTGGCACTGTGCAAGCCACTTAACCTCTCAGGATTTGTCTCCTCAGCCTTCAGCACAGATAACAATTCCCCTTCTGTGTTCCCTGTAGGGGTGTGGTGATGGCCCAAACAAATAACACACATCAGAAATCACTAGTGAAGTACAAAGCATCAAAAGAATATAAAGTTATCATTAGACTTACAGCCCTTGGCACACACCTGAAGAATGGGATATCAAGAAAAAATAAAGCAATTTGAGAGACACTGGTTTAGGGGTCTATAAACTTACACTCACAATTGCAGAAAGATTTTTTTTTGCTGAGTCCTTTAATTATAGATTCCATTCTTCAAGGTATGGCTTATCTTACATACAATTAATTATTCCATAAATCAAATAAGCAACTTGTTGGCAAATGACATCTGCAATCTTTAAGCTGACAGCAAAATATATTGCATACCATAAATATCACAAGCTCACTTTTATTTTCAGACATTTTGGTGCTGGTACTGAGGAACAGATTGTTACTGTGGAAAAACACTTGTGCTTCCTGTGGCAGAACATGCCTAGCCCTTTCAGCAGCTCAGGAGACAGCTCTGTAAGTTCTGACCTCAGGCCACCAGGCCCAAAGCACAAGTTAAAACAGCAGTGGAATAACTGAGACTTTAGTGAAATGATTTTGTCAGGACCAGCTAACACTTTGTTCTGAGAGCTATGTTCTCTGAATACTACTGTACTGATTCTATGTGACCCTGATTCCTTCTTCTGTTAAAAGCACCTGGAATAGTGCCTGACACATAGTAGGTACACATCAGCAGTTGGCCTCAGTTTCTAATCATAAGCCATCTGCCTTCAGCTTCCACAGTGCTGGTGACTGATTGCTTCTCCCTTTTGTACTGCACTTGACCTTCAGGGCACTGGCCCATGTGAAGACCCTGCTCCATCTATACTGAGCCTTAGCCAAGGGTCCTGGCTGGCTCCTAGGCTTCCAGTTGGCTCACAGTGTATAGTTTTGCACCTGTTCCTGGCTGTCTGACTCTCTACCCTCTCCTGGAAGCACTTTATTCAGGGTGATACTTTGGGTAAAGCAATTGTGGTTGGTTGAGGTTGATGGAATACAGTCACTCTGGGTGGCTTGGTCTCGTGTATTTTAACATCACTCATAAGATATTAATATCTTTGTCCACTTCTCAACAAGGTCAGAACTTCTTAATAGGGAAACTTGCAATGGAATCTATTCTTGACCTAGAGAGGTATAAATAATTTTCAGTTATTGAATCTACAACTTATCCATGTATTAGTAAATTATAAAATATCTCTTCCAATAGTTACCATTCTATTGTCCTTTGGTTCTTTTTTCTGTACACATTAGTATATCAGTTAAAATGGAAATGTTAATATATTTGAAACTTTAATTTTTTCTCTAGAAACTATAAACTGCTGTGTGTGGTCATGCAGAATGTCATTACAATCTATCATGACTTGTATTTCATAGATTCTAACATGTATCTTTTACATGTTACCATCTCTGAAATTGGCTGCGTCTTACAACTGAAGGAATCATAGTAATGGATAGTATTTTTTCTTTTATAGGAAGGTGATATATCATGCAACTAATGGTACTTTAGAATTGATGAAAAGTAATTTAAATCTAGTCATAGCTAAAATTTTAAATTCATATTTGGTAGATATTGTGTGATATCTGGTTCAGTCTCATTCTATCTATTTTTGCTGTGTTTTTCTCTACTACATAAGCTGCAATACTTAAAAATTTCTCATACTTCAATGTTGCTGGAGTTCTGGCTGAAAACTTGTTCAGTTGCAAAGTAATGTCTGACTTTTTGCAACCCCATGGACTGCAGCACTCCAAGCTTCTCTGTCCTTCACTATCTCCCAGAATTTGTTCAAACTCATTTCCATTGAGTTGGTGATGCCATCCAACCATCTCATCCTCTGTCTCCCCTTTCTCTTCTTGCCCTCAATCTTTCCCTGCATAGAGTCTTTTCCATCAAGTCAGTTTTTCACATCAGGTAGCCAAAGTATTGGGGTTTTAGCTTTAGCATCAGTCCTTCCAATGAATATTCAGGGTTGATTTCCTTTAGGATTGACCTGTTTGATCTTCTTGTAGTCCATGGGACTCTCAAGAGTCTTCTCCAGCACCAGAGTTTGAAAGCATCAATTTTTGTTAAATAGATGAGCACACAAAACTTGAAAGGTGAAAATGAGACAAAGGGTGTCTTCATGTTCCCTTTGAGTGTGTGTTTCTGGCAAACAGGGTCTTGAAAACAACATGTTCCTTTGCAGGAGCATGCCAATGGCTCTTTCTCAGCTTTCTGGGACCCAGAGGCAGCTGTGGAAGTGGCAGGAGGAGCTTTATAGAGCTGATTCCAGCTTCCTCATCTCTGGATCACTACTCTGTGGTGTGCTCTCTTGCTAAATGGTTCTAGGTGGGATCAGAATTCCTGGTTGGTGAGTTGTGTGGTATTCTGGGAGGAATTTCTGAGGGAATTTCTAGTCCTTACAACAATTTATTAGGACATCTTATTCTCTGCTTGCTTAAAATACTTGTGTGTTTTGGTTTCCTCTACCATGGTGACTGATAGCTACAACAGATTAATAAATACACTGTAAAACAAATCAAGGTATCAAAGGGATGAGGACCTTTACCTATTTTCTTTACATTCATTCTAGCTATTTTTTAGACCTACTGTAGAATCATCAGGGTTTGTCATGATGGTTGAAGTAAACAATATAATGCAAATGATTTCCTTTAGAGAAACCAAAGCACTTAGGATTTTCATAACCTCATTATGTATCTACAGAAGAAACATTATTGTTTCAGTAACATCCTCAGTTTCTTTATTTAAGGCTGAGATGCATAAGCAAACAAGTGGGTGGACATATAGATAGTTTATCATTAAATTATGAGAAAAAAGAAACATGAAATCACATTAATCTCCTCACTTGCCATTCAAAGAAATAGAGTTTAAAGAAAAAAGAAAAATATCCCTCCAATATAGGATATCAACATGAACTGTCAGTCTGACCTTAAGTAACTCATTTATTTCATTTTGATGCAGAAGTTTTTTTCTATAAAATATGGCAAATAAGACCTGTCACTCACTTTCGTTTCAAGAATATTATCAAGAAGAATATTAGATAATGCCTTTGCATATGTTTGGGAAAAATCTTGTAAGTGTTGGGTATTATTAAACTTGGATTATGTACTGTTAGTATTATTTTTATTTCTAAGCCTTCCTAAAGCATCATCAAAAATTGAAATTAAACATATATAGGTGATTGATCTTATTAAATAGAGCACATTTCTTTCAGAATTATAGTTTCAGTCTACACAGGAAAGAGTTCTGACCATATACACAATAATAAAATATGTTCCAAGATTAAGCCAGAACTTCTCTGAGACCCATTAGGGATCAGTTCAAAACTAAAAATAATTTGCTAATAAATGTTCCTCACTTTAGGTTTCATTTTCAGAATTTATTAAAAGGTACATCTTAAAGACTAGTAACTTTCAGGTTGACTGTCACAGTTTTATTAAGATTTTTTAACCCTTTTTAGTTTGTAGATCTGTGATGCTTAAACCACATACCAATGTGATTCTTGAAAACTTTCCTTTAGGGAAGTGTATCAGTAATATTGAACACAGGGAGAAAAGTCAGCCACATATCTTTTCCTTAAAGTTTTATTTTCATTTCTATTAAGTCTATTATAAAATTAAATTGGTGCCTTTGGTTGATTATCTGCTGTGTTATTTTCATTCAGGGCTCATCCAGGGCTAGATAGCCCAGGAGTCAATTTAAATATTAGGAGAAAAGTAATTTAAACTGTTTTTTATTTTTTAATCAGAAGATAATTGTTTTACAGTGTTATGTTGGTTTTGTAGTATAACAACGTGCATCAGTCACAATTATAAATAGTGTTTGACTGTTTCTCTATTTCCCGTGTGAGAATAAATGTATTTCTTTCAATCTAAAGTTATGGAAGAGACATATTACTTGAGTTATATATATATATATATGTATATACATACATACATACATACATATTTAAAGGTCAAGAATAGAAATCTCAAGGTTACATTTCTATTGCAAATACTTGCAAAGTAGTTTAATGTGATGGTTAGATACACAAACTATGCAAATGCCTGCATGAGCTCAAATTCTGCCACATCCAAAGGTATTAATTAGTTGGATGACCGCTGATGAATTACATAGCTTTGCTGCATTTCTCAACTTGTAAAAAGAGAAAATAATCATCTACTTTTTAGGGTATACTTTTTTTGGCATTAATTGAATTAATTCATTTAAAAAGTCTTGAAACAAAGCCTGCTTCCTGCAGGTGCTCAATAAATTATCATTTTCTTTAGTGGAGTCACTTTTTACAGTATTTAATACTGTGTTACTTGTCTACATGGCTACCTATTTAGAAACTAGACTTCTCATATAATCAAGGTCAAATGAAAATGATTTCTTTTATATCAAGCATAAAAGATTATTTTAAATAATAGAAATCAAGGTACTATGAAATAATCACAAATTAATAAGCTCAAGGATTGGATTGCCCTTAATGTTGCTACAAATATGTGCCTATGATTTTCTGTGCAGTCAGCATACATGAAAAGCTCAGTCGTGTTCAATTCTCTGTGACCCCATGGACTCCTCTGTCCATGGAATTTTCCAGGCAAGAATACTGGAATGAGATGCCATTCCCGTCTCTAAGGGATCTTCCTGACCCAGGGATCAAACCCGGGTCTCATGTCTCCTGCATTGGCAGGTGGGTTCTTTACCACTAGCACCACCTGGGGAGCCCTCATGAAAAGCAGTAAAATATTAATAAATCTAGACATTGCTAACACTATAAATATAAGGATTTGAAAACAATCATTGTTTATATTTCTCAGCTTTCATACAGTAAATTACTAAATTGCTGGGCTGTAGAGACAGTACTTCTCCCCAAAGCCATATCCATTGAACTTTAACCTCTCAGAATGTTCCATGTTAAAACAAAGTGTGGGGGGAAGGAGCTCACAAATAATTTAAATACTTGAGGGAAATTGCATGCCATCTTCTTTCTTGCAAATTTACATTATTTATTAAAGTCTTGAAATAAAGAAACCTTTTTAATCATGTTTAATCCATTTCCCCTAAATATTTTATCATAAGATTTTTGTTCTCATTACTTTATTGGGGAACTTGACTTGGATTATCAAATTTCATAGACTATTTGCTCATAAAATTAAGGCCAACATTGCCTGATTCCTCTAGAAAGCAGACAAGTCCTGGTCCTGGCAGTAAGCTGTTTTCTTTTATTTGAATTTTAATTGAATGGTTGACTGATATTTTAAATTTTTTTTTTTTAAATTTCTCTTCCCCCTGAGTCTTAATTCATCAGGAAGAAAGTGTTGGAGCAGGGACTTTAACTGGGAATGTCCATGCTTGGGAATCAAACCCTTGTAAATACTTTGTATTTATTACAATCTTGTCTCTGACTCAGGACTTGATGTTTAATTTCTTTGAGTTTCTTTTCTTCATATATAAATTGAAAGAAATATAGAAGAAATCAATCCTCTCTCCTTTACAGTGCTTTAAGATGAAATGAGGTAATAAATATTAAATTGCTTTAACAGTGGGGAAAAAAATCAATGAAAATATTCATAGTACAGATGCCATTCTTTCTGTTGGAACTGCAACCATGATAGTGAACAAGTCTGTCTCATGTGGGAAGTGACAATAATCATGTTACCCTCAGGTGACTATTATAGAAGAGCCATTGAAGGGATGTTCAAATTGTCCCAGGTGCAAATGTAAAACTTTTCACTGTGCTTTTTTAAATTAGAAAATATTAATATGTTGCATTGATCTAGATGGTTTAGGCATGTGCAATGTTTTCCTAAAATTAAATGTACTCTCTATTTCTCCTAGTTCTTATGGTTGAGTGACTTACTGTTCAGTGGTTCCATTTCATTTATTTGATAGAGGTGTTTCTGATATTCCTTTAGGTTTTTTTTTTTTTTTTTACTTCCCACTCAATCTGTCCACTATATCATGAAGCCTTCAAAAACTGTGACTTAGTCAAGAAAGTCTTGGATTTGATCTTAGAAATACTGAATCCAAGGCTTCTATATGTGGTATGCCCAGGTTCACTTGGATAGAATGTGATAAAAGAGCACAATGAATTTCAAAGTACCATTCACATTTAAAATTTTTTAATCATTGATACTAAATACCAATTCCTACCTATATTAACCCCTTCAGGATAGAAATCAGATGATTTGGAATGTTCACTATGTCTTTTAGCCATGCCATTTAGATCCTAATCTTAAAGTTTAGTACATATTACAAGATAGTATGCATGAGAGACTAGATATAATCTACTGAAACTTTAAACATCAAGCAAAGAAAAATGTGATAGGGCTGCTAATAGCTATATACTAGAAAAAGTACTCTAAATGCTGCTCATAATGTGCTGGACTAGTCTAGGTCTTGGGAATGTAAGGAAGTATAAGATTTACACAGATTTGAAAAGGCCGATAATTACCAAACCTAGAAAGAGAAGGGAGTAGGGAATTCCAGACATGAGTAAAGATGTAGAAGTGGAAATAATATGTACTACTCAGATCCTATAAGTTTAGGTGCTTTACAATAGAGTATTACTCAGCTATTAAAAAGAATACATTTGAATCAGTTCTAATGAGGTGGATGACGCTGGAACTGATTATATAGAGTGAAGTAAGCCAGAAAGAAAAACACCAATACAGTATACTTACACATATATATGGAATTTAGAATGATGGTAATGATAAACCTGTACGCAAGACAGCAAAAGAGACACAGATGTATAGAACGGCTTTTTGGACTCTGTAGGAGAGGGAGAGGGTGGGATGGGTTGGCAGAGTGGCAGTGTAACATGTGTGATATCATAAGTGAAATGAATCGCCAGTCCAGGTTTGATGCAGGATGCAGGATGCTTGGGACTGATGCTCTGATTCATGTCGATGTGTAGCAAAACGAATACAGTATTGTAAAGCAAAACAAACTAAAAAAATAAAAATTAATTTAAAAAAAAGGAAAAAAAAAGTTTAGGTGCTTTATTTTTTTCTCGGAAATTATTGGGGAAGGATTGTAATTATTTTATTTATTTTGGGAGAGATAATTATATTTCTTAACTTCCCGAGCTTCATAAAATCAATGATGGGTTCATGAACTATGGCTAAACATGATTCAGAAGCAGATTTTTAACCACCTGCTCCTTCATTTGGCAACATTAAGGAGTGGTGCTTCTGGTGTTCCATAGAAATTGAAGTTGTGGGCGAATAAGCTATAATTAAGGAGGAGCCATGCACTAGGATTGAACCAAGGTTTTATATTAATAGCAGAATTCTGTTTCATCCTAATTAGTGTAATGTACTCATCCCACAAACATGTATCGAATGTCTTCTGAAAATGAGACTCGATTTGTCATCACTGAGATCTCCACAGATCAGAGAAAATCCTAATACTAGCTATTCTAAAACTCATTTTGAAACAAGGTATCAAGAAAGAGTAGAAACAAAGCAAGACAAAATAAAACTCTTGGTTCAAATAGGCATAGATCCCTGAAGGTCCTTGACTGCAAAAACTGGAAGATTCCTTATAGATTTTCTTCTCCAGTGGCCTCACTTTGAAGACAAGAGAAGTTTGTAGTATAGTCTGAAATCAGGGAGACTGATTTCTCCAGACTCCTGTTTGCCTCTCTCAAAATTGCTTTGGCTATTTGACATACTTTGTGTTTCTATACAAATTGTAAAACTTTCTGTTCTAATAAAGCTACAGTAATTAAGACCTCATTGTACTGGCACAAGAACAAATATAGACCAATAAAACAGGATAGAAAGCCCAGAGATATACCCACACACCTACAATCACTTGAGATATACCCACACACCTACAATCACTTAATCTATGACAAAGGAGGCAGAAATAGACAATAGAAAAGACAGTCTCTTCAATAAGTAGTGCTGGGAAACTGGATAATTACATGTAAAAGAATGAAATTAGAATATTTCCTAACAACATACACAAAAACAAACTCAAAATGGATTAAATATCTGAATGAAAGGCCAGACAGTATAAAACTCTTAGAGGAAAATAGGCAGAACACTCCTTGACAAATCACAGCAGATCTTTTTTCACCCATCTCCTAAAGTAATGAAAATAGAAACAAAAATAAACAAATAGGAGCTAATCAAGCTTAAAAGCTTTTGCATAGCAAGGAAACCATAAGCAAGATGAAAAGATAACCCACAGAATGGGAGAAAGTATTTGCAAGTGAAGTAATGGACAGGGGATTAATCTCCAAAATAACAAACAGCTCATGTAGCTCAATACACGAAAAACAAACAACCGAATCAAAAACTGGACAGAAGATCTAAATAGATATTTCTCCAAATAACACATACAGATGGCCAACAAACACATGAAAAGATGCTCAACACTATTAGAGAAATGTAAATCAAAACTACAATTAGTTATCACCTCACATCCATCAGAATGGCCGTCATAAAAAAATCTACAAACAATAAATGCTGGAGATGTTGTGGAGAAAAGGGAACCAACCGTCTTATACTGTTGGGAATGTAAACTGGTTATAGCCACTATGGAGACCAATACAGAGATTCCTCAAAGAACTAAAAATGGAATGACTACATGACCCAGAAATCCCACTCCTTGGTATATACCTGGAGAAATTCATAATTAAAAAGATACATGCACTCCAATGTTCATTGCAGCACTGCTTACAATAACTAGTACATAGAAGCAACTTAACAGCATCCATCAACAGACGAATGGATGAAGAAGATGTGGTATAGATATATGTATATATCTATACCACATATTCTAGTATATAATATATATATATAATAGCATAGAATACTACTTGGCCATAAAAAGGAACAATATTGTACCATTTGCAGAATTGTGTATGGACCTACAGACTGTTATAAAGAGTGACGTAAGTCAAAAAGAGAAAAACAAATGTCATATAAATCATTTATATGTGATATCTAGAAAAATGTTACAGATGAGCTTACTTGCAAAGCAGAAATAGAGAAACAGATGTAGAGAACAAACTTACAGACACCAAGGGGGAATGGAGGGTAGGATAAATTGGGAGATTGGGATTGACATATATACACTACNAACTCCGGGAGTTGGTGATGGACAGGGAGGCCTGGCGTGCTGCGATTCATGGGGTCGCAAAGAGTCGGACACGACTGAGTGACTGAACTGAACTGATATATAGATAACTAATGTGAAGCAACAGCACAGGGAACTCTACTCAGTGCTCTGTGGTGACCTAAATGGGAAGAAAATCTAAAAAAGAGGGGATATATGTATATGTATAACTGATTTACCTTGCTGTACAGCAGAAACTAACACAACATTGTAAAGTAACTATACTCCAATAAAATTTATTTATTAATAATGAATATTAAAATAGATTTATTAGTAATAATCTATATGCCAATAAAAATTAAAAACAAAACCAGAAAAGAATAAAGATGAGAGCCCAGAGAACTGAAGGCAATTCTTAAATCTAATACTAGTTGCACAATCAGTAACAGACTAATTTTACTAGAGTTCTAGTCCAATTGACTTGTTTGAGTCCTACACTACTACTCTTAATAACAAGTGAAGTGAGTGAAGTTGCTCAGTCGTGTCCGACTCTGCGACCCCGTGGACTGTAGCCCACCAAGCTCCTCTGTCCATGGGATTCTCCAGGCAAGAGTACTGAAGTGGGCTGCCATTTCCTTCTTCAGGGGATCTTCCTGACCCAGGGATCGAACCCAGGTCTCCCGCATTGCAGGCAGACACTTTAACCTCTGAGCCACCAGGGACAGCTTAATATATTTAGATCCAAGATGGCTTCAGTTCTTCCCGTGTATTTGGTGGGGGTGAGGAGGGAAGGGGAGACTTGGGAGGCAGTGGAAGATAATAGAAATTTCACAGTCCTGTATGTACTGAGTTCTGTGCTAGGTACTTCCATTCCTGATCTCTAAATCCTTGTAACAATTCTGAGATAAGAGACTGTAGCCCACCAAGCTCCTCTGTCCATGGGATTCTCCAGGCAAGAGTACTGAAGTGGGCTGCCATTTCCTTCTTCAGGGGATCTTCCTGACCCAGGGATCGAACCCAGGTCTCCCGCATTGCAGGCAGACACTTTAACCTCTGAGCCACCAGGGACAGCTTAATATATTTAGATCCAAGATGGCTTCAGTTCTTCCCGTGTATTTGGTGGGGGTGAGGAGGGAAGGGGAGACTTGGGAGGCAGTGGAAGATAATAGAAATTTCACAGTCCTGTATGTACTGAGTTCTGTGCTAGGTACTTCCATTCCTGATCTCTAAATCCTTGTAACAATTCTGAGATAAGTCAGATAAAAGTCATTGCCATTTTCTAGATGAGGAAAATGAGGCCCAGAGAAACTAAGAAATGTACTCAGATGCACACATTTTATGAGTGATGGACTTAGGATCTAAACTTTTTTCCTGGCTCCAAATTCTTTGCTCTTTTCACTGTACCTTAATTATTGCCTGTTTTAGAGAGTGTTGTACATTTCTTCATAAACAAGCCCAGTTTTTGCTTGCCACCTGGTTTTTATGACTGTCCAGATTGATTTTTGTTTTAAATTTACATTTCGCAACTGTGGGCTTTTCTTCCTTTCCATTTATCTCTCGTCTCAGTCAGGAGGTTGGAAAAAATGAGAAATATGCTGGTTTTGTTTGGACTGAGAACATTCCAAAATATTTGGCTGTACCTCAAAACCCTGTTAAAATAATATTATTTATAACTTTCTGCTTGGTCAATTTTATTTCAAGTCAGGCTGTTTCCCACAGGAGACTTTTCTTTCTCCCTGATAGTAAGTTTGCTCTTGAAAGCCTTAACACAAAACATTTTCCAAGTAAGACTCAGGTCCTTGCCTTCCTGATGAATGGAAACTTGTTAGACAATAGCCTCAACCACTGTGAAGCAGTTAATCTCAGGATCTCACCCTCAGAAGCTGCAGCATGGAGTGTTGGTGAGGAGAATGCCATCTGTTTACATGTGAGCCATGGACTCACTAAGCATGATCTGTCCAGTGCACATAGGTTTCATTTCAGAGCTGGTCTTTGATGTCGAATGCTGTTTTCCAGATTGCCTTCTAAGGAACACAGTTAATTTCTTCTACATTTCTCCTCAGTAAGGCTATTATTGTTAGCAGATTTGTTTAGCTGCCTTAGCAGCTTGGGACGTTTCATTGACTTTTGAGCAGATGATTTGATTTTCAGGCAGAGATGAGGGAAGAGGTAGCTAGCAGAATCATTACGAGGGAACACCCACAGCAAATCGTGGAGAGGCAGGCTTTTGACAAGGCAGACCTGAAAGGGGAGACCTGTCTTTGCCTCGATATATAATAAAATGCTGTCTAAAACTGATGGCAAAGCAATATGAATCATAGAGGCCACGGATTTGCTACTTAGAAACTTAAACAAATACAGCTTCTCTGAAAGGCCATTCCATTTTCGAAAAAAATGATGGTCAGTGAAGTGGCAATTGTCACAGTGAAATGACAATGCTTTGCTCCCAGGAGCAGTTCATCCACAGAAAATATGGGCAGAGAGACTGAATAATTAACCCAGAAAGCAGTTATGTAACTGGTTTCATTCCACAGCTTGCAAACTTGTGGCTTTATTTCAGACTTTTGAGACATTCCTACCCCAGCAGTTGCCATTGGCCACCATCACATTGCTTCATCTCCCTGTCTCCCTGGCAGCTAAATGTCTATTGATTTTCCCTGAACCCCAAGCTCTCTCCATAATAGGAAGATCTGGTGGACATCATGTCAAATACAAAGGAAAGCCTCTGCCAGCCTGCACATTAGAACATAGTGTTTTAAAAGAAATGTGAAATATGATGCAATTATAAATCAATGAAAACCCTAGGGGAATAAGAATCTCATTTGAGAGAAGATCTTTAAGTTTTCTCTCTCTCTCTCTCTCTCTCTCTCTCTCTCTCTCTCTGTTGTTGTTATCAAGAACATTTGGATGAGTGAACGAAATTTATAAAGTAAAAACTATCAACAAAGTATTCTGTGCTGTTGATGGGTCTGAGAAAAAGAAGGCCACACATGCAGTATGAGTATGTGAAATGACACATTTTGATATATTAGTTAGGGGGTCAAAAATATCTCTCCCTTTTCATTTATGTTTTTGGTTGTTACCCCAAATTGTTATTATTTGAATTATTTTGCTCATGCTTTTCTTTTACATTATTTTCCAAATTCCTGATGTTGTCCTAATTTTGCCCTCTGTATCCTAGAAATATTTGTGGATTTCCAGGATACATTTTCGTGTCTTAGAAGCTCGTGCTAGTTTGCTTAACAAAACCGTTATAATTCATGATTTGGAACCAGTTGGAGAACTGTGTTGTAACAGGGCTGCAAAGCTTCCACTAAGGCACATGGCCAAATCAGAGAGCATCACTAATGGGAGGAAAGTAGTAAAGCATACAAAGTTGCACAAAGATTGAAGTCCATTAAATTGGGTGGGGCTTCAGCAAGCAAATTTATCAGGCACCATGGTCTGGATCTGCCCTTCATCATGGCAGAGTTGTTTCTTATGCTGGACATAGATAATAGTGGCCAACTTCTTACAGAAGTTCTGAAATGGTGAAAGAAAATGTAGAAGCATGAGAGAAGGAATGGAAGAAGGAAAGAAGTGGGAGAGAAATGGAAAATGGTTTGAGACTGTTGGAATGGGAGAAAATATCTTGGTTTTTTTACTTCATTTTTAAGGACCCAGTTACAGAGACAAAGTCACTTAATAATGATTAAAATCACAAAATCACAAAATAATGATCACTTACCCATAATTATGACAAAAATTGTGAGATTTGCCGTCCAAGGAGTATAAAGATAAGAAAGGATGAGCATGAAGATCACAGTTGTGATGGTGGTAAGCAAACTGCATCATCATCAAGGCTTTGTGGCAATGTGTTGATAGTTTGTCTTGTTTCTTTTTCTGTTAATTAAAAAACTGGTACATTTAAAAATAATCACTCAAGATTAATGCCTATAACTTAGGTTTCACAGTTTAGTTGCTTTCATGTGCTTTTGAAATTGTTCTCATATTTGCAACTACAACTTACTTTGGACTTCCAGAAAATTCAAAGGAAGGAAGAGTCTATATACTGACCTGTCACTGACTCCCACAGCCCCAACTTTCATACCACATAAATAATGCCCCTTGTATGTTGCTCTACTTCTAGTTTACATCTTGATGGAAAATGAGAGGTGGTGTGTCCAGTTCTGGAAACTTCCTTAGAAATGTAGCCATCATGGGCAAAATACAAAATTATTCCCCCAAACAGCAGTATGCTACCATGAGGTTGGGGTTCTTTTCTTCTTTTTTTGTCTCCTGCTTAGTTAGGATTTTTATATATTATTTACTTTCATAAAAATTGTAATACAACTGTACTAGGGATGATTATAAAATACAGACTGTGATGGGGGAAAGATATCATCTTGTTTGATGTAATAGTTAGATGGAATATTTATAAAAATTATAATCTGTACTTTTCCTAAAAGTTATGGTTAATGCAAGAACTAGACATTCTTAAATATTGTAGAGTGGCTTTGTTTTAGAAAATTTGTTCTGAGTTGTTCATAGAAATTACATAGATATCAGAAATTACACAGATATTTGAGTTGGGATATTCCTGCAGAATAAGACAGCATACACAATCCTGAGTCTACACTAAAATTTGAAGTAAATAGATCTTTCCTTATGCTAGAGGCAAAGAAAAACATAAGGATTGTTTTTATATTTGTATTCAAATGGGAGTATCACTTAATGAAGCTAACTTTGCCAAAGGCCCACTTAATGATATTTACTTGGCTTAGGAAAATAGTATAGGAGACACATTTGCCTTGGAAGGCTAGGAAGGAATTAAAATAGAAAGCATTTGCCCTTCCAAAGGAAACTATTCCGTTGTCTATATCTGAAATTTTTAGGTGATCATGCTGTATTCTCTGAAGTGACTGAGGTATGAATTCACACAGGTCTGAATTCATCGTGGAAAATGCATTTAGACATATCCTGAATTATTTAGAAAGAAGCTCAATACTTCTATTCCTAAAGAGGGGTATACAGGAGACCTTATGTAGTCAGTATTGGATAGAAAAGTAACATTGGTGGAAAGTATCACCTTCAGTGAGTTGGACTGGTAAAATCTACACATAAAAGATTTGATGAACACTACTGGGTAAATCAAAAGACACCTGTAAATATAGAAATGAAACATCTTGATAACACCTAAATTCTAATCATGGAGACTTCTTAGAAAAGCAGAATTGAAATGTGATTGTGGTGTAGTAATCTTGAATTTAACCAGTTTTATGATATACTTTGGTATGAAGTAAGTATTAAATGAAGAGAGATGGTTATACTGGAATCATTAAAAAGGGGTTTTCAAGAAGTAACATTTGTCAGAATATCTCCAGAACTCAAGGAAAAAAATGTTCTTGCTAGTCTTCCAAATTCCTCAAATCTTTTGACAAGCAAATGCAAATGTGTGGATAAATGCATCTGACATTTACAGTTTGATGACACACACTAAGACCAGCTACCTCAAGCAAGTTACTAATTATGATTTAGCTTCCCATGCATATTGTCCTATAGAAGAAAGTCTGACTGGCTGATGTGAATTTATCTTTTTTGGCAAATCTTTTTTGTCATTGTAGATTGATAGTTAACTTGCTGACTATTGGTGGTTGGATTAGTGGGAGTTGATTTCTCTGAGCCAGATCATTCCTAGGTATAATGACAACATTGAGTTTTAAAGTTAAAGTGCTGGTGACCCCATAGAAATACCAAATTTGGTCTTCCTTAGGTGACCAGGCATGACAAGTATGAAAAGGCAAAATGATAAGATACTGAAAGAGGAACTCCCCAGGTCAGTAGGTGCCAAATATGCTACTGAGATCAGTAGAGAAATAACTCCAGAAAGAATGAAGGGAAAGAGCCAAAGCAAAAACAATACCCAGTTGTGGATGTGACAGGTGATAGAAGCAAGGTCTGATGCTGTAAAGAGCAATATTGCATAGGAACCTGGAATTTCAGGTCCATGAATCAAAGCAAATTGGAAGCGGTCAAACAGGAGATGGCAAGAGTGTACGTCAACATTCTAGGAGTCAGTGAACTAAAATGGACTGGAATCAGTGAATTTAACTCAGATGACCAGTATATCTACTACTGCGGGCAGGAATCCCTCAGAAGAAATGGAGTAGCCGTTATGGTTAACAAAAGAGTCCGAAATACAGTACTTGGATGCAATTTGAAAAACGATAGAATGATCTCTGTTTGTTTCCAAGGCAAACCATTCAATATCATGGTAATCCAAGTCTATGCCCTAACCAGTAACACTGAAGAAGCTGAAGCTGAACAGTTCTATGAAGACCTATAAGACCTTTTAGAATTAACACGCACAAAAGATGTCCTTTTCATTATAGGAGACTGGAATGCAAAAGTAGGAAGTCAAGAAACACCTGGAGTAACAGGCAAATTTGGCCTTGGAATACAGAATGAAGCAGGGCAAAGAATAATAGAGTTTTGCCAAGAAAATGCACTGGTCATAACAAACACCCTCTTCCAACAACACAAGAGAAGACTCTACACATGGACATCACCAGATGGTCAACACCGAAATCAGATTGATTATATTCTTTGCAGCCAAGATGAAGAAGCTCTATACAGTCAACAAAAACAAGACCAGGAGCTGACTGTGGCTCAGATCATGAGCTCCTTATTACCAAATTCAGACTCAAACTGAAGAAAGTAGGGAAAACCACTAGACCATTCAGGTATGATCTAAATCAATCCCTTATGATTATACAGTGGAAGTGAGAAATAGATTTAAGGGACTGGATCTGATGGATAGAGTGCCTGATGAACTATGGACAGAGGTTTGTGACATTGTACAGGAGACAGGGATCAAGACCATCCCCATGGAAAAGAAGTGCGAAAAAGCAAAATGGCTGGCTGGGGAGGCCTTACAAATAGCTGTGAAAAGAAGAGAAGAAAAAGCAAAGGAGAAAAGGAAAGATATAAGCATCTGAATGCAGAGTTCCAAAGAATAGCAAGAAGAGATAAGAAAGCCTTCCTCAGCGATCATTGCAAAGAAATAGAGGAAAACAACAGAATGGGAAAGACTAGAGATCTCTTCAAGAAAATTAGAGACACCAAGGGAACATTTCATGCAAATATGGGCTTGATAAAGGACAGAAACGCTATGGACCTAACAGAAGCAGAAGATATTAAGAAGAGGTGGCAAGAATACACAGAAGAATTATACACAAAAGATCTTCATGACCAAGATAATCATGATGGTATGATCACTCACCTAGAGCCAGACATCTTGGAATGTAAAGTCAAGTGGGTCTTAGAAAGCATCACTATGAACAAAGCTAGTGGAGGTGATGGAATTCCTATGGAGCTATTTCAAATCCTGAAAGATGATGCTGTGAAAGTGCTGCACTCAATATGAGAGCAAATTTGGAAAACTGAGCAGTGGCCAGAGGACTGGAAATGGAAAAGGTCAGTTTTCATTCCAATCCCAAAGAAAGGCAATGCCAAAGAAAGATCAAACTACCACACAGTTGCATTCATCTCACACGCTAGTAAAGTAATGCTCAAAATTCTCCAAGCCAGACTTCAACAATACATGAACCATGAACTTCCTGATGTTCAAGCTGGTTTTAGAAAAGGCAGAAGAACCAAAGATCAAATTGCCAGCATCCGCTGGATCATGGAAAAAGCAAGAGAGTTCCCGAAACACATCCATTTCTGCTTTATTGTCTATGCCAAAGCCTTTGACTGTGGATCACAATCAACTGTGGAAAATTCTTCAAGAGATAGGAATACCAGACCACCTGACCCACCTCTTGAGAAACCTATATGCAGGTTTCTGGACATGGAACCACAGACTGGTTCCAAATAGGAAAAGGAGTACATCAAGGATGTTTATTGTCACTCTGCTTATTTAACTTATATGCAGAGTACATCATGAGAAACGCTGGGCTGGAAGAAGCACAAGCTGGAATAGGTGACCAGGAGGCTTTCCTGAGGTTAGTGTAATTTTGTCTTTCACTGAGCACCAAGTATTGTAAAGCTCAGTAAACTGATTTCCCAGTGAGGAGCACAGAGTTAGAGAAAGATTGAAATAGTATAAAACTATGTTTGAAAAACCCCAGATGCTAAGGGAAAAGGGATTGTGAGATGACAGAATATTGGATAAAGTAAAAGAAGAAAAGAATTTTATTATACTTCATATTTTTTGTACTTTCAACATTTTATTTTTTACTATGGGGCTTCTCAGGTGGTGTTAGTGGTAAAGAACCTGCCTGCCATGCAGGAGAACTAAGAGATGCTGGTTCAATCCCTAGGTTGGGAAGATCTCCTGGAAGAGGAAATGGCAACCCACTCCAGTATTCTTTCCTGGAAATTCTCATGGACAGAGAAGCCTGATGGGCTATAGTCCATGAGGTCTCAAAGAGTCAGACATGACTAAAGTGAATTAACACACAGATTATATATAATAAAAATATATTGCAATTTGAATGTAAAAATTTAAATAAAATCAGAATGATGACATAAATAGAATATTGATGCTTAATTATTCCCAGTCCTTAAGCTGGAAATTTATAGCTGATATTTACTTATGTTTAAACTAACATCTTATAACCTTATGTTTACACTGACATCTTCTGAGTGATTCAGATATAATTAACATTTACTGGGTACCTAGCATGCACAGGTACTGTGACCAGCATGTTATACAATCAGTTCAGTTCAGTCCAGTCACGCAGTCGTGTCCGACTCTTTGCAACCCCATGAATCGCAGCATGCCAGGCCTCCCTGTCCATCACCAACTCCCGGAGTTCACTCGCACTCACGTCCATTGAGTCCATGATGCCATCCAGCCATCTCATCCTCGGTCGTCCCTTTCTCCTCCTGCCCCGAATCCCTTCCAGCATCAGGGTATTTTCCAATGAGTCAACTCTTCGCATAAGGTGCCCAAAGTACTGGAGCTTCAGTTTTAGCATATAGCATGCACAGGTACTGTGACCAGCATGTTATACAATCAGTTCAGTTCAGTCCAGTCACGCAGTCGTGTCCGACTCTTTGCAACCCCATGAATCGCAGCATGCCAGGCCTCCCTGTCCATCACCAACTCCCGGAGTTCACTCGCACTCACGTCCATTGAGTCCATGATGCCATCCAGCCATCTCATCCTCGGTCGTCCCTTTCTCCTCCTGCCCCGAATCCCTTCCAGCATCAGGGTATTTTCCAATGAGTCAACTCTTCGCATAAGGTGCCCAAAGTACTGGAGCTTCAGTTTTAGCATCATTCCTTCCAAAGAAATCCCAGGGTTGATCTCCCTCAGAATGGACTGGTTGGATCTCCTTGCAGTCCAAGGGCTCTCAAGAGTTTTCTCCAACACCACAGTTCAAAAGCATCAATTCTTCTGCGCTTAGCCTTCTTCAATAAAATTTGACCAAAACAACTGGCCAATTTAGTCAAAGCAGTATTTAGAAGGCATGCTGTTCTTTAGGGCTTCCCAGGTGGCACAGCAGTAAAGAATCTACCTACCAACACAGAAGATGCAAAAAAACACAAGTTTAATTCCTGGGTTGGGAAGATCGCCTGGAGTAGGAAATGGCACCCCACTCCAGTATTCTTGCTTGCAAAATTCCATGGACAGGGGAGTCTGGTGGGCTACAGTCCATGGCGTCACAAAGAGTCAGGCATGACTAAGCATGCACTCATACATGCAAACAACTGTTCTTTCATCTTGAGGCTCTCTTTTAAATGACCTCAAAATAACTAATAATTTAGTTCTTCTTTCCTAATGCTCACATAATGGAATATCAGTCCCTTATTACATCTTTTGTTTTTTCAATGGGAAAACAATAAGAAGTCTGACTGGGTTCTTCAGTTTTCAGGTGAGTGACTGGTGCAGCACCTGAAGGGACACAGCCTGCCCAAGGGGTTTAAGTACTAACCAAAGAGCCCAAGTCAATAGCTTGAGAGCCTCGGGAAGGGGCAGTTTTATCTCTTTGTATTAAAAGAAGTAACAGTTTTCATTTATCCTTCTTCTGTGTCAAATGTATTAAGTTAATGAGATTTTTAAAAATGTCTCCTGCAGGTTTGGTCAGCGTCCTCCTTCCCTTCATCCAGGTGACTTGATCCTTCCAGGGTACTTTGGACCCTTCCATTGCTGTGCTTTGTTTCACAGCAGGTGGTCTGCCTGTCCAGCCAGGCTGTCTAGAGGTGCATCTTTGCTTTGAATCAAGCTGATTTCTTTCTCCCACCCTACTTCTATTTATATACATCCTATTTTAAGTATTGATTGCCTTCTTGGTAATTTTGTGAATTTTATGTTTCCATTATTTTGTATCACAAAATGCTTTTAAGTCAAACTTATAGTACTGGGGAAGGAGCAATCTGATATGATTAAATGACTTTAATCAAAGTAGCTGTCATAATGAGTCTGACCTCAATTTGGCAATTTTTAAAAACATAACTTTTGAATCTGTAGATTACCTTCAGTAGTATGGTCATTTTAAACAATATTAATTCTGCCCATTCATGACCATGGTATATCTTTCCATCTCTTTGTGTCATCTCTAATTTCTTTCATCAGTGTTCTGAATATAAGTTTTTTACCTCCTTAGTTAAATTTATTACTAGGTATTTTAGTGTTTTTGATGTGACTGCAACTGAGGTTGTTTTCTTAATTTCATTTCTAATAGTTCATTGTTAGAAATGCAACAGATTTCTGTATACTTATCTTGTATCCTGCAAACTTATCTGTCATCTGCAAATAATGACAGTTTTACTCCTTCCTCTCCAATTTGGGTTGCTCTTAATTCTTTTTCTTATCTGATAGCTGTGATTAGGTCTTCCAGTACTATGTTAAACAGAAGTAGCAAGAGTGGGCATCCTTATCTTCTTCCTGACCTTAGATGAAAAGCTTTCATATTTTCACTGTTGAGTATGATGTTAGCTGTGGGTTTATGATATATGACTTTTATTATCTTGAGGTTGTTGTTGTTGTTCAGTTGCCCAGTCATGTCTGACCATTTCAATCCCATGGACTGAAGCATGCCAGGCTTCCCTGTTCCTCACCTGAAATCTGCCCAAGATCGTGTCCATTGCATCAGTGATGCCATCCAGCCATCTCATCCTCTGATGCCTTTATCTTCTTCTGCCCTCAATCTTTCCGAGCATCAGAGAGTTTTCCAGTGCTCACATCAGGTGAGCAAAATACTGGAGCTACAGCTTCAGCATCAGTCCTTCCACTAAGTACTCAAGGTTGGCTTCCCTTAAGATCGACTGGCTTGAACCCAATCAAAAAGTGGGGAAAAGACCTAAACAGACACATGAAAAGATTCTCAACATCACTCATTATTACATAAATGCAAATCAAAAACTACAATGAGATATCACCTCACACCAGTCGAATGGCCATCATCAAAAAGTCTACAAACAATAAATGCTGGAGAGGATGTGGAGAAAAGAGAACACTCTTGCACTGTTGGTGGGAATGTAAATTGATTTGGCCACTATGGAAGATGGTATAGAGATACCTTAAAAAACTAGGAATAAAACCACCATTTGATCCAGCAATCTCACTCCTAAGCATATACCCTGAGGAAACCAAAATTGAAAGACACATGTATTCCATTGTTCCTTGTGGCACTATTTACAATGGCTAGAAAATGGAAGCAACTTAGATGTTCATTGACAGATGAATGAATAAAGAAGTTGTGGTACATATACACGATGGAATATTACTCAGCCATAAAAAGGAACACATTTGAGTCAGTTCTAATGAGGGGGATGAGCCTAGAACCTATTATACAGAGTGAAGTAAGTCAGAAAGAGAAAGATAAATATCATATACTGATGCATATATATGGAATATAGAAAAGTGGTACTGAAGAATTTATCTACAGGGCAGCAATGGAGAAACAGACATAGAGAATAGATTTATGAACATGGAGAGAGGGGAGAAGAGGGTGAGATGTATGGAGAGAGTAACATGGAAACTTACATTACCATATGTAAAATAGATAGCCAACAGGAATTTGCTGTATGTCTCAGGAAGCTCAAACAGGGGCTCTGTATCAACCTAGAGGGGTGACATGGGGAGGGAGATGGGATTGAGGTTCAAAAGGGAGGGGATATATGTATACCTATGGCTGATTCATGTTGAGGTTTGACAGAAAACAACAAAATTCTGTAAAGCAATTATCCTTCAATTAAAAAAAAAAAGATTGACTGGTTTGATCTCCTTGTTGTCCAAGGGACTTTCAGGAGTCTTCTCCAGCACCACACCACAGTTCAAAGGCATAGTTCCCTTTATACTTACTCTGTTGAAAGTTTTTTTTTTTTTTTTATGACTGGATGTTGAGTTTTGTCAAAAGCTTTTCCCTCATCTATTGAATTTATTATATGATTTTTATTCTTCAGTTTGTTAAGCGCCATATTACACTGATTGATCTGCAGATACTGAACCATCCTTGTATCCCTGTGATAAATCCTTTTAACATATTGTTGAATTCACTTTACATATATTTTTGTTGAGGATTTTTGCCTCAGTGTTCATCAATGATATGGGCCTGTGATTTTCTTTTTTTGTGATATCTTTGTCTGCTTCTGGTATCAGGGTGATGCTGGCTTCATAGAACAAGTTTAGAAGCATTCCTTCTTCTGCAATTTTTTGAAAAATTTTGAGAGGGTAGGTGTTAACTCTTCTCTAATTGTTTGGTAGAATCAATCTGTGAAGCTATCTGGTCCTGGACTTCTGTGTGTTGGGAGGCTTTCTTTTTATTTTTATTGATTCAATTTCATTTCTAGTAATTGGTCTGTTTATATTTTCTATTTCTTTCTGGTTCAGTGTCAGAAGAGTGAACATTTCTAGGAATTTTTCTATTTATTCTAGATTGTCCATTTTATTGGTGTATGATTGTTCACAGTAATCTCTTATGATCTTTTGTATTTCTCTACCATCAGTTGTAACTTCTTTCTCATTTTTGATTTTATGAATTTGGGCCCCATCTCTGTTTTTTTTGCTGAATCTGACTAAATGTTCATCACTTTTGTTTAACTTTTCAGAGAGCCAATTCTTAGTTTCACTGATCTTTTCTATTTAAAAAAAACCCTTTTCATTAATTTTATCTCTGATCTTTATCATTTATTTCCTTCTAGTAACTTTGAATTTTGTCTTTTTTCTTTTTCTAGTACCTTTCCATGTAAGAATAGTCTCTTTGATTTTTTTTTTTTTTTTTAATTCCTGAGATAGACTTGTATCACTGTAACTTCCCTCTTAGAACAGCTTTTGTTGCATCTTACAGATTTTGGATCTTTGTGCTTTTGTTTGTATTTGTCTTAGGGTATTTTTAAAATTTCATCTTTGATTTTTTTTTTCAGTGACCCATTGGTTGTTTAGTAGCATATTTTTATCCATCACATGTTTGTGATTTTTTGTTTTGTTTTGTTTTGCAGTTTTTTTGCTTGTAATTGATTTCTAGTGTTGTAGTCAGAAAAGATGCTTGATATGATTTCAATTTTCTTAAATTTACTGATTCTTGTTTTGTGATCTAGCATGTAATCTATTCTAGAGAATGCTTGTTCTAGGTACACTTGAAATGAATGTTTACTCTGCTGCTTTTGGATGGACAATTCTATATAGATTTACCAAGTTCATTTAATGCAGTGTCATTTAGGGCCAGTGTTTCTTTATTGATTTTCTGTCTGGTTGATCTGTTCACTTATGTATGTGAAGTGTTAAAGTCCACTACTATTTTGTTATCTTTCAATTTTCCCTTTAAAACTGTCAATATTTGCTTTATGTACTTGGTGTTTCTATGTTGATTGCATATATATTTATAATTGTTATATCTTCTTCTACATATATACATATGTAGCATCCAAAAACAAAACAGATGAGCAGACAACAAAACAGAAGCAGAGTTATAGACGCAGAGAACAAACAAGTGGTTACCAAAGCAGAGGAGAGTGAGGGGAGGAAAGAAATATGAGGAGGATTAAGAAGTACAAATTTCCAGTCAGAATAAATGAGTCACAGGTATGAAAGGTGGAGTATATTGTCAATAACTGTGGTACTGTATTGTAACTAGGCTTAACTGTGATAATCTTTTTGAAATGTATGAACTAAAGTGAACTGAAGTTGCTTAGTCGTGTCTGACTCTTCGTGACCCCATGGACTGTGGCCCACAGGCTCCTTCATCCATGGAATTTTCCAGGCAAGAGTACTGGAGTGGGTTGCCATTTCCTTCTCCAGGGGATCTTCCTGACCCAGAGCTTGAACCCAGGTCTCCCACACTGCAGGCAGATGCTTTACCATCTGAGCCACCACGGAAGCATGTAGAAATACAAAATCACTATGTTGTGTAACAGGAACTAGCATAGTGTTGTAGGTCAATTTTACTTCAACAACAGGCAAACATACAAAAAGAGATCAAATTCATAGTTACCAGAGGTGAGAAGGGGTCACAGAATAGATGAAGGCAGCCAAAAGGTACAAACCAGAAAAAAATGCATTTGAGTTAAAGTTCTTTTGTAAAATTAAGACTATTTACTATGGGGAAAAAGCAAGGAATAATTTTATTCTCACTTTGGTATGCAGTCAAATTTAAGTAGCATTGCTATGATAGAAGTGGTTTGGAATTAGGGCTCCATTTTTAGCTTTATTATTAAATGACAGTAAGGTGATCACTTTCTCTCTCTATTTCTTAGTTTCCTTTCCTAAAAAGATGTGATTGACTTAAATGATTTTTTTAGGATTTCTATCAGTTCTAAGACTCTGTAAGTCACACTGTTATGTATCAAAGTTCTATATACATAAAAGAATATTCTGAAAGTACAGTTGTGTAGAGTCATGAATATGCATTAAAATACAGTGGAATGGACCAACATTACTATCTTGGACTCACATGTTGTATATATGATTATATGCTATCATGAGCTTCAAATAACATCAATGAGGTCAGTTTGAGAAGGTGCATTATCTCCTCTTTTGTTGAAAGCAATACTGCCTAATGGAACTACAATGTGAGCCATATATATATATATATATAATCTAAATTTTTAGTAATCACATTAAAATGAAAATTGAGATCAATTTTGCTATTTATTTTATTTAAATTGATATATCTAAAACATTATTTCTTGAACATGTAATCAATGTAAAGAATTTTAATGTGATATTTTGCATCCATAAGGGGGAAAAAAAACTAAGTCTAAGAAATCTGGTGCATATTATATACTTATAGCATACCTATATTTGGGTTAGACTCATGTCAATAGCTACATGCAACTAGTAGCTACAATATTGGGGAGTGTAAATCTAGATAAATTACTTCATTCTAATCATGACTTTAAAAATTATGTACTAAAAAGATATGAAAAAACCTTCCTCCTAGCTTTGTATTCAGTTGAATTTCAGTTAATCATTTGAGATCATTGTGTTTGCCCACGTTTTGACAGTAAGGCCAGTTTCACAGAGCACAAACTGCAGGAGTTCGATCATCTTTTAGGGATTGTAGGTTGTGCAATGAATACCAATTATATGGCCTCCATGACAAGGGCTGTGATGGCTTTGCCTAGAGTTTCAATAATGGAGTCGACTTGAACTAGAAAGTGACATATTTCATTGTGTTCACTGCAAAACAGATACCTTATCAGAAAAACTATTTTTCTAGTGCCTCTAGAATATTGACCACTGTAAATACATTTATAAAAGTTTCATATATATTGCACAGTTCTTTCTGCAAGCCCCAAAGCAGAAAAAGTCCAGATTTGTGCTTTATTGCAAATATTTTGCACAATATTGGACTGAGAGCTTGAATAATTATTATGTAATAATTAGCTTTTTGAGCAAAAGCATTTAAAAACATTTTCTTCACTCTTTGCTTGGGGACATTTTCAGTAGAGAAGAGCTAGAGCTTGGTTTGAATTTGGTTTCAAATATGCTGAAGCTTCCATTCATGAAGTTCATGTTAATTAACAGAGACTGTCTCTGTGAAATGTATCTGTCACATGAGTTAAATTCATATAAACTTCTTTGTAGAATTTTAAACTTAAGGAATATCTTTAAAATGAATTAATCTTCACCTTATAGATATGTGGCAAGTTTACAATGAATGATAAATATAGGGCATCCAGTGAGTGAAAGAGATCAGAATTCTAACTCTTCACTCCAGTGCTAATTTAAGACCAAAGCTTCTTCAAATACTTGAACTTCATAGGGGTTATGGAGTTTCAAGATACTTAAACATCAAGGAGTTAAGCAGACATAAACCATTACATTTGTTAGGGACCTTCAGATTTCTTCTGAATTCCTAACTCTGGTGCTTAGACCAAGATTGTGCTGGAGTCGTCTACAATGCTGATTATTAGCATGAATTTCTGGCTTCTCTCCTCACCTTCCAATGAGGGACTTTCAGAGCAGGTCTTGGGACTATAATATTTAATCAAAGCCCTCAGGTGATCTGTAGAGTCAGATTAGAGAATCCTGTCTTGTGTTCCCAGGTGGCGCTAGAGGGAAAAACTCTCCTGCCAATGCAAGAGACATAAAAGACGTGGATTCAATCCCTGGGTCTGAAAGATCCCCTGGAGGAGAGCATGACAGCCCACTCCAGTATTCTTGCATGGAGAATCCCATGGACAGAAGAGCTTGGTGGATTACAGTGCAGAGGATTGCAAAGAGTCAGACATGATTGAAGCGATTTAGCACACACATCTTGTGTTTTAAAACTGAGAAAACGTAAAATGGGAGAATTTCTAGTATTTGCCTTATATCTTGAGGCCACAAATGTCAGGCCTAGGATTAGAAGCTATTTTAGCATTTGCCTAAATGACCTTGTCTCCTTTAATAATATTCCATACCATATATTGAACTAAGTAAGGAGAAGAAAAAGGGACATATTGTAGGCATATTTTCAGCAATGAAGATTTTTAAAAATGGGTTTACTTGATTTAAAATTAGCCAAACAGATTTCCTTTAACCCAGTTATTGATATTTTGCTTAATCAAGCTATCACATTTTATAATAGAGTTCTTCAGAAAATCTTACAAGCAAGTTTTCCTAAGCCCTTCTCTCATTTTTAAGGTATATGAGTTCTAAGATATTGTGAGACGATGCCCATATATTTTCTGCGGCAGCTGGAATCGTTTAGGTAGGTTTATGTAAATTTTATGCAAATTTAACACATTTTATGCCCCCAAACTTATGGCGATCATAACTATTTTATTCACCAAAAGTTGGCCTTCAGCAAGATCCTACTGAGGACTGATGATCTATGCAGCTTCCTTCTGCCTGGATTTTTGTGACATTTATCATCACCCTACTTGGATACTAGAAGACTTATAGTACGTGCATTTAGGGTTGAAATAAAACTCTGATTTTCCTCCAACCCAGGCTAAATTATTTACCAAAAACATTTAGAGACTTTCCTTGGAGTTTCTTTTCTAGTTTCCCAGCACAACTCATCTTGATTCATTTATACCACAAAATAACAATTGTTTAGATTAGAATTTTACTGAGTGTAAAGACACACCCTAGTAATATGGAAAGTGTTACCAAATTTTATTAGATTTAAGAGTAACTGTTTGCCAACAGCTAAGTTTAGAAAGAGTAAGTTCCTGACAATACAGTTCTAGAGGAAATTTTAAGAGGTGATGATTTCATTAATTTTCAGAGTTTTATAGCCAGCTGACAAAGGTTTTTCTATAACATTGTAGCTTACTGTCTTTGAAATTACTTTTTTCTTAAATTAACCTGACTTAAAATGAGATAAAATTGGTCTCTATATAATCTTAAAAGTATTTTAACCAACTTAAATAATGGTACCCTCAGTTTATAACTGCTGCAATGTACTCTATAAAAAGAGATTGGTATTAGGAACATTTATAGATCTGTGTATTAGTTTTATCGACAGACAAATAACACTTAAAAATTGAATCGTATATACCTAGAGTCTTCAAGCCTTAAAGAAGAATTACCCATTTAAATGATCAGTTCCTAGTTGTCCCACTTATGAGGATGGATAGACCACCAAGCTTGGAGCCAGAGGAACCAGATTCAGGTAATGGTCCTATCACTTTACTTATGTGACTTTAGGCTGGTAACAGAATTTCCCTGGGTCTCTGTTTCTTCAGCTCCTAAGTGGGAACATTAATACTAATGTTGCCTTCTTCACATGGTATTATAAAAGTAAAATTTTGTGAGTGACAAGAAGAGAAATTGCGTTCCCCAGAATTTTAAAGGGTTTGTCTCATGGAGAGAGAATAAGTCAGACTAAGTGGTTAGACAGAGTTTACACATCTTACAGTGTGTGCAGGGGGAAGTCCTGGATTAAGAGGATCATATCTGAGCAGCAGGAGGGAAAGAGAGCAAAGAATACCAGGGAAGGGAGAACACAATGGAAAGGAAGTGGCCAAGTTCCATAAGTATAAGCACTCCTGGGACAGAAAGGTTTAGAGAGTGTTTATAAGGGGATGGATGGATGGAATGAATGATCAGTGGTTGGACAGAAGAATCAACAGATGGATGGACAGACGTATTCAGTAAGTCCCTGCACCAAGTTTAAGAAAGTCATTAATCAAGACCTAGTTTGGAGTGATTGCTCAATGGGCAAAGGAGTCCTCAGGGAGGCCCAGAATTCTTTAGGCTTAACATGTAAAAATTTAGTTTCAGTTTTAAACTTGCACACAAGTGCCAGGTATTTCTGTTTTTTAAATATGTCCAATGGTGTGTGAGCTGAATACTTCAGGGGAAACCTGATGCCACTGCTAGATGTCCTAGCCTCCTTCAGGTTATTTTGAAATCTTGATCCTAGTGACTGCTGCCTTGGATCCTAATTCTGTCTTCAGAGTCACAGAGCACTTTTTCTGCCTTTGACATTGGGTTGCATTTCGTCAAGCAATGTGCTTGATGCCTGGATAAGGGTGGAGGACTATATTGTGTGTGTCAGCTCATGAATGTCAGCACTTTGAACCTCTGTAAAACATTACAAGTCATGTTAAATACGGGCTATTGAGAGTTAATTCCTACTTTTTCTAATATTCTCCAAATTAGAGAACATACAAGTCATACATTATTTACAAGAGTCAAATTCTCCCTGAAGGAGCAAACAGGCCTATGAAAGCCTATTTTATCAATGACATTTATGAAGTAAAGCACCAGGTTATTTTGTAATATTGTGGCTCTATAGTATTGTGTTTATTTCATACAGAATTGAAACCATCATCAAAAACCTATCTTTTACTTTCTCAGTGATATGAAGGGTGAATCTTGTGTCCCAGACATTCATCATTTATTCCTTTAACATTCATCTACATTTTATTTATATATTTATACATCATTCATTAATCAAACACTCACTTATTAGGCATTTGGCTAGGGTCAGTGCTAGAGAGATGGGATAGAGTGGGACATAGTTTTTGGCTTAAAACATGGTGGTCAATTGTCTAACATAAGAGGTCACATTGAGGTATCAAGAATAGAACTGAGGAAAAGAGTTGGGGGACAAATAATAAGCAACTTACCAACTCGATGGATCTGAGTTTGAGCAAGCTCCAGGAGTTGGTGATGGACAGGGGAGCCTGGATGCTGCAGTCCATGGGGTCACAAAGAGTTGGACGTGACTGAAGTGAACTGAATGAACTAAATAAGTAACTGTTAGGTGATGGAAGGAAAATGGAATTTGAAGTAGAAATACCAAGGTGATTCAAGAGTGTCAGTATGAAGGTGTGATCCACCAAAGTTATAAACCTATAGCTTTGGGAGTACCATATTGCTCTCAATTCTTTATCTACCATAAGAGAAAACTGAGGTCATGGTCCCCTGGGGACTAGATCTTCTCAATCAATACCTAAGGCTTTAATATAGTTCCAGATGACCTCATCTTGTTAGTGGAAAGCATCAGGAAACTAGTGAATGCCTATTTTCCTGCAGTATTTTGTTTTATTATATTGTGATGCTGTCTACATACCTTTCATACCTTTTATTTCCTATTATAAACAAATAATCTCATAGAATAATTACCTTTTCAAATGCTTTTTAATTATGCTTAGTTCTCTCCATATAAAGCCTTTTTTCCCCAGTCCCTCTTCTAATAACATTTTCTGGATGGCATCTTTAATTTTCCAGATCAGTTGTTCACTAACAGTATCCTAAGAGTTTATGTACTCTAAAGAGTACCTTGCTAATTTTTAAAAAGCTAGAATACCTTGCAGAATTTTCTAATTTAGGTCTCCAGCAATATCTGGCAAAACTATATGTCATTCTATGACTAATTTCAGTAAGAGATATTTAATGTTTATTTTTATTTTTGTATTGAAGTATAGTTGATTTGATTTAGGTCATCCTGATGCTAAAGCTGAAGCTACAATACTTTGGCCATGTGATACAAAGAATCAACTCTTTGGAAGAGACCCTGATGTTGGGAAGGACAGGAGGACAGGAGGAGGATGGGATGACAGAGGATGAGATGGTAGGATGGCATCACTGACTCGATGAACATGAGTTTGAGCAAAGTCTGGGAGACAGTGAAGGACAGGGAAGTCTGGAGAGCCGTAGTCCATGGGGTTGCAAAGAGTCAGACATGACTTAGCAACTAAACAAACATATTGATTTGCAATATTAGTTTCAAGTGTACAGCATGGTGATTCAATATTTTTATAGATTTTATTCTATTAAAAGATATTACAAAATAATTTATATATTGCAATATGCTGTGATATATCCTTGTTGCTTATCTATTTTATACACTGTTATTGTTCAGTCACTAAGTTTTGTATGACTTTCTCTGACTCTATGGACTGCAGCACTCCAGGATCCCCTGTTCTTCAGAATTTGCTCAAACTCGTGTGAATGGCTATCTAACCATTTTATACATAGTTGTTTGTATCTCTTAATTCTCTACCCCTGCATGTGTGCATGCTAAGTTGCTTCAGTTGTGCTGAGTCTTTGTGACCCAATGAACTGTAGCCTGCCAGATTCTTCCATCCATGGGATTGTCCAGGCAAGAATACTGGAGTGAGTCACCATGTCCTCCTCCAGGGATTGAACTTGCCTCTCTTATGTCTCCTACACTGGCAGATGGGTTCTTTTACTACTAGTGCTACCTGGGAAGTCCTCTCATACCCCTGTCTTTCCCTAACCCTCTTCCCTTTCCCCACTGGTTTCTACTAGTTTGTTTTCTACATTCATGGGTCTGTTTCTGTCTTCTTATGCTCATTCACTTTATTCCACATATAGGTGATAACATACAGTATTTGTTTTCTCTGTCTGACATTTCATTAAGCATAATACTCTCTAGGGCCATCCATGTTGCTGCAAATAGCAGAATTTGATTCTTTCTTTATGGCTGAATATATATTCTTTATCCATTCATCTCCTGATGGACACTTGGATTGCTTGCATATCTTGGCTGTTGTAAAGAATGTTTCTGTAAACATTGGAGCAGATCTATTTTTTCATATTAGTTCTTTCTTTCTTTCATATATATATAAATACAGGCTCCCCTGGTGGCTCAGACAGTAAAGAATCTGCCTGCAATGTGGGAGACCTGGGTTTGATCCCTGGGTTGGGAATATCCCCTGGAGAAGGGAACAGCTACCCATTCTAGACCTGGAGAATTTCATGGACAGGAAGCCTGTCAGGCTACAGTCCATGGGGGTCTCAAAGTGTTGGACCTGCCTGAGCGACTTTCACTTCACTTTATACACACACACACACACACACACACACACCCAGCAGTTGAATTGTTGAATCCAATGGTAGTTCTATTTTTAATTTTATTGAGTAACTTCCATATTGTTTTTCAAGTGACAGGGCCAATTTACATTCCTACCAAGTATACCAGGGTTTTATTTTGTCCACATCCTCAAAAACATTTATTTGCATACTTTTTTGATGATAGCCATTTTGACAGGTGACATTATGGTTTTGATTTGCATTTCTCTAATAATTAGTGATGTTTAGCATCATCTCATGTGACTGTTAGTCATCTGTATGTCTTCTTTGGGAAAATGTCTATTCTAGTCTTCTGCCCATTTTGTAATCTGGTTGGTTGGTTGTTGATATTGAGTTGAATTAGCTGGTTTTATTTTTTGAATATTAACCCTTTGTAGGTCATACCATTTGTAGATATTTTCTCCCATTATATTAATTGTTTTGTTGGTAACTTTCTATGCTGTGAAAAAAGCCTTAAATTTAATTAGGTTTCACTGCTCTTCCAGCCAGCATAGTGACTTCCCTGTGTTGGACCAGGCCTGGGGTGTCTGTTATGTGGCTGTAATAGCTCACTACCCAGACTATATTCTCCACCCATTTCATCTCTCTTTTCCTATGAGTTATTTTTCTGGGGGCACATGTCCAAAATTGATTGTTTCTCTTTCCTTCCTACCTGGTTCCATGTGGATCTTTCTTACAGCTTTGGTTGTACAGGAGTCTTTCAGTCAGTTCCCAATTAGCGTTTCATGAGAACTGTTCCACATTTAGGTGTATTTTCTGATGTATTTTTTGATGGTTGGAGGTGAGTTCCATGTCTCCTACTTCACCAACTTAATCAATTGATAATTGTTTATTTTTATGGTATACTGAAGTTTATAGGTTTTTAACAAAGAGTGATATGATCTAAATTCCCAAGCAACCAAGAATTTAAATAAAAGGTTAAAAAAAAAAGACCTTTAGTCTAATCCCCATAGTATCCATTTGAGCATCAAATTCCACAAATTTTGTTTACAAAGTCTTTACTTTTTTTACTTTCTTTAAAGACAATATCAGCCTCGGAGAACCTAGTAAATTAATAGACTAAAGGGAATTCTAACCTTTTGATTTTTTAGTCTCATTTCTCCATATGATGCCAATGTGGATATAGGGGGCCCATGCACACATCAAAGAAGATCATAATAAAGATAGAAAAAGGAAAAATAAGAAGGAAATTAGGAAAGAAAATTGAAAAAAGAAAGCAGTAATCTCCCCTTTGATGAGCTCTGGCTATAAATAAGGGTGTGGTTAAAAAGTGAGTCATTATTCCATTGCCTAATCCTTTTGTGGGGTGAGACAATGATGCTATGAAATAGATGCTGTTAAAGAGGCATTTACGTGACTATTAGCCTCTGGAACAATAGTCAGCAGTGTGTTGTTCTGGAAAATATTCCAAGGGGAGGAGTCATTTTGTCCTTTTAAAAATTTAATATCTTTTTTTTTTCTTTCCTGTATCATTTGAAAGAGGCTCCTTTTTTCCTTTTCTTAAGCAAAGTAAGTATTTTTCCCTAGCAGGTAGTGAGTGAATTCTTGCCAGCAGGAAGAAAAGCAATTTTTTGAATGCCAAAAATAGCTCCTTTGTGTAAATATATTATATCGCCAAAGACATTCTAGAGAAGAAAGGAAAGATTCATGATCTGAATTAATATTTTTAAAATATACAGTCATTGGAATGTTGCAATATAACAGAAACACATTGATAATGAATAGACTGAGAAGAAACAAGTAATCTTATCTATAATCAAAGCAGCCCCCCAAATTTGAAATTTTATCCTGCTTGCAATGCTTCTGGCTTTTTGTGTGGTCTCAGAATGATAATTCATCATCGAAGACCATGTCTATGGGACTTAGGTGTTTCTAGCCACTCTATTTAGTTGAAGACATTTCTTCCCTTCCATTCCTTCTATTATCTTTTTCTATGACATGCCAAGAACAGCTATGACCAACCTAGACAGCATATTTAAAAAAGCAGAGACATTAGTTTGCCAACAAAGGCCTGTCTGGTCAAAGCTATGGTTTTTCCAGTAGTCATGTATGAATGTGAGAGTTGGAGTATCAAGAAAGCTGAGCACTGAAGAATTGATGCTTTTGAACTGTGGTATGGGAGAAGACTCTTGAGAGTCCCTTGGACTGCAAGGAGATCAAACCAGTGAATCCTGAAAGGAAATCAGTCCTGAATATTCATTGGAATGACTGAGAATGAAACTCCAATACTTTGGCCATCTGATGCAAAGAACTGACTCATTGGGAAAGACCCTGATTCTGGGAAAGATTGAAGGTAGGAGGAGAAGGGGACAACAGAGGATGAGATGGTTGGATGGCATCACTGACTCAATGGACATGAGTTTGAGCAAGCTCCAGGAGTTGGTGATGGACACAGAAGCCTGGTGTGCTGCAATCTATGGGGTCACAAAGAGTCAGACACGACTGAACAACTGAAGTGAACTGATACAACACTGCCAAGAAAGCAAAGCATTTGCAAATATTTTCTCTCAATCTGTGAGATGTCTTTTTGTTTGTTTGTTTTTTTGTTAATAGTTTCCTTGACTGCAAAAGCTTTTGAGTTTATGTAGGCCCCATTTGTTTATTAGTGGTAGGGGTTATCTATTGCTTTTACCCACCAAGTATCACTTCCTGTTTTATTGAGTTACACTTCCTTTTTCTTTGAAGAACTTATGACGCTTGTTCTATGTGATTTTTGTGGCACTGCAGCCCAGCTGTCCTGCCTTTTTTCCCACTAGTCAATAGACATGTGAGCAAGCTTAAACAGTGAGATAATCTCCCATAAATTTGAATCTTGAGTTGTTGTTGTTGAGTCACTGAGTCATGTCCAATTCTTTGTAACTCCATGGACTGTAGCATGCCAGGCTCCTCTGTTCTCCACTATCTCTGGAAGTTTGTTCAAATTCCATTAAATCAGTGGTGCAATATAACCACTTCATACCTGCCACCCCCTTCTCCTTTTGCTTTCAATCTTTCCCAGCATCAGGGTCTTTTCCAATGAGTCTGCTGTTTACATCAAGCAGCCAAAGTATTGGAGTTTCAGCATTATTAGCATCAGTCCTTCCAATGAATATTCAGGGTTTATTTCCTTTAAGATTGACTGATTTGATCTCTTTGAAGTCCAAGGGACTCTCAAGAGTCTACTCCAGCACCACAGTTCAAAAGCATCAATTCTTTGGTGCTCAGCCTTCTTTATGGATCAACTATCATATCCATACATGACTACTTGAAAAAACATAGCTTTGACTCTACTGATCTTTGTTGGCAAAGTGATGTCTCTGCTTTTTAATATGCTGCCGAGATTTGTCATAGCTTTCTTTCTAAGGAGCAAGTATCTTTTAATTTAATGGCTGCAGTTGTCATTTATAATGATTTTGGAGGCCCCCAACAAAACTAGTGGAGGTGATGGAATTCTAGCTGAGCTATTTCAAATCCTGAAAGATGAAGCTGTGAAAGTTCTGCACTCAATATGGCAGCAAATTTGGAAAACTCATCAGTTTTCCAAAAACTGAACTGGCCACAGAACTAGAAAAGGTCAGTTTTCATTCCAATCCCAAAGAAAGGCAATGCCAAAGAATGATCAAACTACTGCACAATGGCACTCGTCTCACACACTAGTAAAGTAACACTTAAAATTCTCCAAGCCAGGCTTCAGGAATACATGAACCGTGAACTTCCAGATGTTCAAGTTGGTTTTAGAAAAGGCAGAGGAACCAGAGATCAAATTGCCAACATCCGCTGGATCATCGAAAAAGTAAGAGAGTTCCAGAAAAACATCTATTTCTGCTGAATTGACTATACCAAAGCCTTTGACTGTGTGGATCACAATAAACTGTGGAAAATTCTGAAAGAGATGGCAATACCAGACCACCTGACCTGCCTCTTGAGAAACTTGTATTAGGTCAGGAAGCAACAGTTAGAACTAGACATGGACAACAGATTGGTTCCAAACAGGAAAAGGAGACGTCAAGGCTGTATATTATCACCCTGCTTATTTAACTTAAATGCAGAGTACATCATGAGAAATGCTGGGCTGGTAGAAGCACAAGTTGGAATCAAGATTGCTGGGAGAAATACCAATAACCTGAGATATGCAGATGACACCACCCTTATGGCAGAAAACGAGGAAGAACTAAAGAGCCTCTTGATGAAAGTGAAAGAAGGGAGTGAAAAAGTTGGCTTAAAGCTCACCATTCACAAAACAAAGATCATGGCATTTGGTCCCATCACTTCATGGCAAATAGAGGGAGAAATAGTGGACACAGTGGCTGACTTTATATTTTTGGGCTCCAAAATCACTGCAGATGGTGATTGCAGCCATGAAATTAAAAGACACTTGCTCCTTGGAAGGAACATTATGACCAACCTAGAGAACATATTAAAAAGCAGAGACATTACTTTGCAAACAAAGGTCCATCTAGTCAAGGCTATGGTTTTTCCTGTGGTCATGTATGGATGTGAGATTTGGACTATAAAGAAGGCTGAGTACCAAAGAATTGATGCTTTTGAACTGTGGTGTTGGAGAAGACTCTTGAGAGTCCCTTGGACTGCAAGGACATCCAACCAGTCCACCCTACAGGAGGTCAGTCCTGGGTGTTCATTGGAGGGACTGATGTTGAAGCTGAAACTCCAATTCTTTGGCCACCTGATAAGAAGAGCTGACTCATTTGAAAACACCCAGATCCTTGGAAAGATTGAGGGCAAGAGGAGAAGGGGATGAGATGAGGAGAGGATGAGATGGTTGGATGGCATCACCAACTCGATGGACATGGGTTTGGGTGGACTCCGGGAGTTGGTGATGGACAGGGAGTCCTGGTGTGCTGCGGTTCATGGGGTCGCAGAGTCGTACACAACTGAGCAACTGAACTGAACTGGGAATAAAATTTGTCACTACTTCCACTTTTTCCCCTTCTATTTGTCATGAAGTGATGCGATCAGATGTCATAATCTTAATTTTTTCTATGTTGAGTTTTAAGCCCACTTTTCACTCTCCCCTTCCACTCTCCCACATTCATCAGGAAGCTGTTTAGTTTCTCTTTGCTTTCTGCCTTTAGAGCGGTATCATCTGCATATCTGAGTTGTTGATATTTCTCCTGGCAATCTTGAGTCTTGAGTGGGATGACATAAAAATGCAAAGTGGTCTTTGGTTCATTTTGTTAATGACAGTCTGAAGTGATTCCTCATTGAACCATTAATCCTCTTACCTATACCATGTGAGTAGTCATGAGTTTTTCTTCCCAAGGCCAGGCTAATCCATTTCTTTGATCCTATCAGGTACCACACACTTCAGTGAATTTGATTGTTAAATTGTCTAGGGTATTTGCAAGCAAAATTCCTAACTGCAAGAAGCAGAAATGTTTCCTCAATGTGAGTCATCTGTTAGAAAGATGCTTGGATGAAAACTTGTGGGGATATAGTGCTCCTACATTGGCTTATTTCTTCCCATTATATTTGGCTTCGTTTTATTCATTCATTTATTCATTATATACTTTTTGATCCCTTCATTATATACTTTTTGTTCCCTTGTGAACTATATACCATTTTCTAGGCACTAAGGAAATTCTTTTCAAATATCTACATAGTTAATGAATGCAACTTCCTCATCTCCCTTTAGTCTTTGTATAAATTTGCCTTCTCAGTGAGAATTATGGCATCCTTCCTTAGTTTACAGTCCCAGTCTCCTCACCTGGATTTTTTTTTTTTTTTTAGCTCTTTTCACCTTCTCATGTATTATGTCATGTACTTATTCATTGTATGTCTTGATTTTTGTCTATGTTCCTGAAATAGGGAATCAACTCCAAGAAAACAGGAAGTTTTGTCTGCTTTATTTTTGTATTCCTAACATGCAGAATAGTTTTTGGCATTTGTTTCATAAATAAAATATATTAAAGTTTCTTTAAAAATACACATATAATATTACTAAAGGAGCTTATTATTGGTGGCTTTTTAATGTATCTACTTGACTCTCCTGGACTACAATACTTAAAATGTCCTTTTCTGTATGTTTTATGAGAATGAACTGTAAGCCAGAAGCTTATGGGAGATTTGCAGGGAAAAGTAGAGCTGCACCTCTTTTGTAGCTAATACCTATATTGCTTCTCTGCTGACTCACATCATTGGTGTGAAGTAGCACAGTAGCCAGGTCTGCAACTGCTTTACATTCTAATTCCCTTAGCTCTGCTGACTCCTGGGCCAGGTGTCTATTAGGATTTATGAACCAGGGCCCCTTGGCTGCTTCAGGACACTCACATCACCAAGGTCACAAGCAATAAGAACACACAGCTTCTAAACACACATGCACACACAGTTTCTAATTAAACAGCTTCTTTTTCTTTTTTACTTAAAAAATTATTTATTTATTTTAATTGGAGGCTAATTACTTTCCAATATTGTCGTGGTTTTTGCCATACATTGACATGAATCAGCCATAGAGGTACATGTGTTCCCCATCTTGAACCCCCATCCCATCCATCAGGGTCATCCCAGTGCACCAGCCCTGAGCAGCCTGTCTCATGCATCAAACCTGGACTGGCGATCTGTTTCATATATGGTAATATACATGTTTCAATGCTATTCTCAAATCATCCCACCCTCGCCTTCTCCCGCAAAGTCGAAAAATCTGTTCTTTACATTTGTGTCTCTTTTGCTGTCTCGCGTATAGGGTCATTGTTATCATCTTTCTAAATTCCATATATATGCGTTAATATACTGTTTTGGTGTTTTTCTTTCTGATTTACTTCACTCTGTATAATAGGCTCCAGTTTCATCCACCTCATTAGAAGTGATTCAAATGCATTCTTTTTAATAGCTGAGTAATAGTCCATCGTGTGTATGTACCACTGTTTTCTTATCCATTCGTCTGCTGTTTCCTCAGTGTGTATGCCCAGCAGTGGGATTGCTGGGTCGTATGACAGTATGGCATTTCTGTTTCCAGTGTTTTAAGGAATCTCCACACTGTTTTCCATAGTGGTTGTACTAGTTTGCATTCCTACCAACAGTGTAAGAGAGTTCTCTTTTCTCCACACCTTCCTAGCATTTATTGTTTGTAGACTTTTTGTTAGCAGCCATTCTGACTGGCATGAGATGGTACCTCATTGTGGTTTTGATTTGCATTTCTCTGATAATGAGTGATGTTGAGCATCTTTTCGTGTGTTTGTTAGTCATCTGTATGTCTTCTTTGGAGAAGTGTCTGTTTAGTTATTTGGCCCACTTTTTGATTGGGTCATTTATTTTACTTGAACTGCAGGAGCTGCTTGTATATTTTTGAGATTAACTCTTTGTCAGTTGCTTCATTTGCTATTATTTTCTCCCATCCTGAAGTCTGTCTTTTTACTTTCTTTATAGTTTCCTTCGTTGTGCAAAAGCTTTAAGTTTAATTAGGTCCCATTGTTTATTTTTGCTTTTATTTCCATTACTCTGGGAGGTGGGTCATAGAGGATCCTAATGTGATTTATGTCAGAGAGTATTTTGCCTATGTTTTCCTCTAGGAGTTTTATAGTTTCTGGTCTTACATTTAGATCTTTAATCCATTTTGAGTTTATTTTTGTGTATGGTGTTAGATGGCAGAAAGTGAAGAAGAACTAAAGAGCCTCTTGATGAAAGTGAAAGAAGAGAGTGCAAAAGTTGGCTTAAAACTCAACGTTCAGAAAACTAAGATCATGGCATCCAGTCCCATGACTTCATGGCAAATAGATGGGGAAACAGTGGAAACAGTGGATGACTTTATTTATTTATTTATTTTTGAGCTTCAAAATCACTGCAGATGGTGATTGCAGCCATGAAATTAAAAGATGCTTGCTCATTGGAAGGAAAGTTATGACCAACCTAGACAGCATATTAAAAAGCAGAGACATTACTTTGCCAACAAAGGTCCATCAAGTCAAGGCTATGGTTTTTCCAATAGTCATGTATGGATGTGAGAGTTGGAGTATAAACAAAGCTGAGAGCTGAAGAATTGATGCTTTTGAACTGTGATTTAGAGAAGATTCTTGAGAGTCCCTTGGACTGCAAGGAGATCCAACCAGTCTATCCTAAAGGAGATCAGTCCTGGGATTCATGGAAGGACTGATGCTGAAGCTGAAACTCCAATACTTTGGCCGCCTGATGTGAAGAACTGACTCATTTGAAAAGGCCCTGATGCTGGGAAAGATTGAGGGCAGAAGGAGAAGGGGATGACAGAGGATGAGATGGTTGGATGGTATCACCAACTCAGTGGCCATGAGTTTGGGTAAACTCTGGGGGTTGCTAATGGACAGGGCTGCAGTTCATGGGGTCTCAAAGAGTTGGACACAATTGAGTGACTGAACTGAACTGAATTATGTTAAAAGGTGTTCTAGTTTCATTCTTTTACAAGTGGTTGACCAGTTTTCCCAGCACCATTTGTTAAAGAGATTGTCTTTTCTTCATTATATATTTTTGCCTCCTTTGTCAAAGATAAGGTGTTCATAGGTGTGTGGATTTATCTCTGGGCTTTATATTTTGTTCCATTGATCTATATTTCTGTATACTGTCTTGATGACTCTAGCTTTGTAGTATAGTCTGAAATCAGACAGGTTGATTCCTCCAGTTTCATTTTTCTTTCTCAAGAGTGCTTTGGCTATTCAAGGTTTTTTTTGGAATTTCCATATAAATTGTGAAATTATTTGTTCTAGTTCTCTGAAAAATACCATTGGTAGCTTGATGGGGATTGCATTGAATATATAGATTGCTTTGGGTAGTATACTCATTTTCACTCTATTGATTCTTCTGATCCATGAACATGGTATATTTCTCCATCTATTTGTGTCATTTGATTTCTTTCATCAGTGTTTTATAGTTTTCTATATATAGGTCTTTTGTTTCTTTAGGTAGATTTATTCCTAAGTATTTTGGTTTTTTTGAAGCAATGGTGAATGTAATTGTTTCCTTAATTTCTCTTTCTGTTTTGTCATTGTTAGTGTATAGGAATGCAAGAGATTTCTGTGCATTAATTTTATATCCTGCAACTTTACTATATTCATTGATTAGCTCTAGTAATTTTCTGGTGGAGTCTTTAGGGTTTTCTTTGTAGAGGATCATGTCATCTGCAAACAGTAGAGTTTTACTTCTTCTTTTCCAATCTGGATTCCCTTTATTTCTTTTCTTCTCTGATTGCTGTGGCTAAAACTTCCAAAACTATGTTGACTAGTAGTGATGAGAGCGGGCACCCTTGTCTTGTTCCTGATTTCACGGGAAATGCTTTCAATTTTTCACCATTGAGGATAATGTTTGCTGTGGGTTTATCATATATGGCTTTTATTATTTGAGGTATGTTCCTTCTATGCCTGCTTTCTGGAGGGTTTTTATCATAAATGGATGTTGAATTTTGTCAAAGGCTTTCTCTGCATCTATTGAGATAATCATATGGTTTTTACCTTTCAATTTGTTAATGTGGTGTATCACATTGATTGATTTGTGAATACTGAAGAACCCTTGTATTAATTAAACAGTTTCTAATGTTTGTTTTCATGGGCTAAAGTCATGCTTGTGAATTTAAACTTGTCTTCTATATGATCCACTTTATATCAGTGGATATATATATCAGTTATCAGGGAACATATATATCAGTTCCCTTTCCAACTGCTTGTGTTGGACTCCCAAGCTGCAGTGTCAGACTATAGACAACACCCTCATGGAGGCTGATTAAGCATCTCTCAGAATTCTGTAATGTCAGATCTTATTTTTTTAAAAGCCTATCTCTCTATTTATCTATCAATATCAATCTATTGATCTATCATCTATCTATCTAATCTGCCAAGTCTATCTATTCTAATGGGTCTCCTTGTCTACATACTGCATGAACTCTACTTTCTGGATAATACACATTTTGACATCTATAAGTGATCCTGCCACAACAAAACTTAAAATGTGGGGATGGCTTCAGAAACAGGCAGAGTGTAGAAGTAGGAAACACTGTAAGAATTTTGAGGATAGTGTTGGTGAAAACTTCAAAATGCTTTGAACATACTATTCATATAATTTTGAATTTTTGTACAGACTGATAGTGAAGACTTAAAAGAATGAGAGAGAAATCTTGGAAGATGCAGTAAAGGGCAGATATTAGCAGTACTTTCACTTTGATAATATGGGAACTAGGAAATGTGCCTAATATACTGGGGGTTCTAGCTAAGGAGGTTTCCAAGCAAAGTGTTTTGATAACACCTGGTTTCTTCTTGATACTTGAGATAAAACGTGAGATGAGAGAGAGGAAGAGAAACTCAGGGAAGAGCTATCAAACCAAGAGAAGCCACACACGATGGTTTGAAAGCTTTCAGACTCTTCAGATGTTCCAAGATGCTAAAACTGAAAAAAAAAAAAAAAAGTTTATCTGAACAAACATCAAATCTAGGGCAACTTTAGGAAAACATTGTATGAAGGAAGAAATAAAGTTCAGAGTGTAACTACCATATCTTTTATTAAGATCTTTAAAAGATCTATTAAACTCCATCTATTAAAAAAGATTGATGCTTTTGAACTGTGGTGTTGGAAAGGACTCCTGAGAGTCCCTTGGACTGCAAGGAGATCAAACCAATCAATTGTAAAGGAAATCAGTCCTGAATATTCCTTGGAACAACTGATGTAAAGCTGAAACTCCAATACTTTAGCCACCTGATGTGAACAACCGACTGACAGGGAAGCCTGGTGTGCTGCCGTCCATGGGGTCTCAAAGAGTCAGAAATGAATGAGTTACTGAACTCAACTAAAAAGATCTCAGGTTGTGCCTCAAAGAACCTTCCAACAGACTAAGGCCCATTGAAGGAATTAAGTACATTCCAAGGAGCCTCTCAAGCAAACAGTAAGGTTTCTAGGAATTTTCAAGACATTGTCCTCTAGTTGTCTCAAAAGAAGCCCTAAAAAGGGAGGGGTTTATCTAGAAGAGGATTGTGGGTATGCTTTTTGTCTACTGGATTTGACATCAAGAAGTTCTATAGGAAACTCACAAAGTTCTTAAATATAGGCAGAAGCATTCATTGCTGGTTTGGACTGAGAGAGCAAAGATAGTATTAATGGGGAGAGATTGACCTTTGAATCACTAGAGTTTTAACACATGCTGCATTTTATGAAAATGGAGAGATAACTCAGAGGATAGAGCCAGGAGCTGGTGGATAGAGTAGAGAAACATGAAGAGTTATTTCTGATATGAGATCTAGTCAAGAGCTTCTAATATTTGCCTGGCTGAATTTCAGAACTTCCATAGAACTAATTAATTCCTCTGTGTCTCTCACCCACCACTTTGAACAAGACTGTCAATAGTGGTTATTTTATGCCTGTCCTGCCATTACATGCTGGGCGAGTGGGGTAGGGAGACAGATTCTTTGTTTCTTTTGTTTCTTAGGTCTACAAGCCTCAAAGAACTGTACTAAGAGATTATACTTGAAGAAGCTCATCCATTCTTGGACTTTATTTAGCTGATGAAATATAGTGCTTTGAGCTGATGTTGAAGTGAGGTACAAATTTTGAGGTCTTTAGGGACAATAAAAATTTATTTTGTATTTCAAGGGGATGAAAATCACTGGGATCCAGAGGATAGATTATAGGTAGTTTCTGTTAATATGTGGCTCCCCAGTTATCCTTGCCTGCTGGAATTCACACTCTTATGTAATCTCTTCCTGTTAAGAGTGGTCTGGGCTTTTTGAATCACTTCTCATAAGTAAAATACAGCAGAAGTGATAAGATGTCAGTTCTGAGATGAGACTGTGATTTTCACCTGTGAAGCTCTTTCACTATTTTGAATGGCTCACTCTGGGGAAAGCCAGCTGCCATGTCAGGAGGCAGCTCTGTGGTGGGTTCCACAGAAGTGAGCTTGAAAGCAGACTTTCTGAGACTTGCCAACAGTCATGTGAATAAGCTTGGATCCTCCCCAGTCAATCCTTGAGATGACTGCAGCCTCAGCCAAGACTGAATGTACTTCATAAGAAAATCTAAGGCAGATCTCACCAGGTGATCTGCTCTTGGATTTCTGAACTATAAAACCTGTTGGATAATAAGTGTTTTGCAATTTTAGCCTCTAAATGGTAGGATAATTTATTATGCAGAAATGGATCAAAATACATTTGTGTTTTGGAGGATGTATGTATATATTTGTATGTGTTCAGTCACTCAGTTGGATCTGACTCTTTGTCCCCCATGAACTGTATGTAGCCCACCAGGCTCTTCTGTCCATGGAATCTTCCAGGCAAGAATACTGGAGTAGGTGGTCATTTCCTACTCTAAGGGATCTTCATGACCCAGGGAAGAGAGACCTGTGTCTCTTGCACCTCTTGCATTTTGCAGATAGATTCTTTACCACTGCACCACCTGGGAATCCATTCTAGAGAATAAACCATACTAAAATATTCTAATTGCTGATATGCAATATTTTATGAAGAGGCAATTCCAGTCCATTTAATAGGATGACATTGTCAATGAATTCTTTAGTCACTTTTTGAAGAGGGCCAACCTCAAGTTGGTCTCCTACCTCTCCATTATCTTTCTTTATAGTTTGATTAATTAATTCTTCTAAATATAAAATGATAGCTAAAAAGGGCATGATGGGCATGATGTTCCCTTGGAATTATTCCAGGTTAGAATATTCAAAGGTAAAATGGGTTGGATTAATATTTAACCATAGCTAACCTTTACCTTTATGGTATGCTTTATCTGTACCAGGCACTGTGGAAATTGCTTTATATAATCATTTTAGGTAATTCTCATAACTACCCTTTGGAGTAGATATCCTTATTACTCCTAGTTTAGGGAGATTTGCCAAATGTCACCTATTGGTAGGAGGTGGGTTTGAAATTTGAGCTCAGGGCCTGCCTGTCTATAAGGCCTGCGTTCTTAATCACTCTAGGCCAGGAAGATTTCCTGTGCCTAAAACAGGCTATTAAACAGGGTGAAATCTTTTCATGGCCCAATGCTGATGAAACAGAACCAGGGTTATCCCTTTCAGTGTCTGTACAGAGGCAGCCTGAGATGGGTTTTGAATCCAAAGAGGACCCTTTACCAAACCTGAGGCTATGATGATTTTGAAGGGAGGGGCGATTATCCAAGCTGAAATAAACTGTCACCAGATTATAGCCTCTACCCCTAAGAAAACTTTGGCTAATCTTAAATTTTGTCCAGAATGTGGGAGATATTTGAACTGGACGGTTATACTGGTTTTAGTATCAGTAAGTAGCACATGATCCTAAGGACTCCATCTCAGAGTTTATAGAGACATTGGGTTAAGTAGAACCAAAACTCCAAAACAACCTGTACCCGAGACCATCACCACACTCTTTTTCACAAGGGAAAAGGGAGCTGGCATTTATTTTAAACTGTCATGTGTTAGAGCACTTATAACAAGCCTTACGTGTTTAGGGTCATTCTGACAAATGTCCTTGACTCACTTGTATGTTATTTTTAAAAGACAATTGAAATAAAATACAATGGACATAATATTAACAACTTTCTGTTCTACTTGAGAAAGCAAATCTTTTTTAAGAATTTGGCATTAGTACCATTTTTAAAAATGGAATTTTAGTTAAAGTTCTTAACTGTTTATTTGTAATTGCTTTTTCCTCTAATTCTCCAGCAAACTTATTGTTTTTACAGTTGAATTCCATATATCTCTCACTTTTAAATTTTAGGATAATCTTTAAAAATAGTTGTTGGAAAATACAGTCCTTGTGTTTTTGGTCAACTTTCTCATACTCAGACTATGAATTCATTAACAGAGTGATGATCAGGCCAAAGTTTATCTTATCACACCAGAGTTTTTAGGTCATTTTCAGTTTTATTATTTTTTCTTTTCAAATTTTCACTTGAAAAGAAAGTTAATTGGGAAACACAAGCAAAGTTTGTTTTGTTTTGTTTTGTTTTCTTCCTCTTTTAGCTACTCAACTGCCAATTGCCAGGTCTTTCTGATTTTTTTTATCAGATATGCACAAGATACAGGGCAATTGTGACTGTCTCTGGAGTTGGCAATAGTTAAATGGAATTATAGAGAATGATTCAAACCAACATGTATTTTGTGGAGTCTTTTGATTACACACAGCTCTCTCTGAGACATAAAAACCTCTTGAAGGATTAGCTTGCTGGAGAGAATTGCCATTTTGGAAGATTTGTGTCACATTTCAGTGATAAAATTATTTCCCCCAAAATGCTCTCTGTAAATAATCTCTAAATTCTCACAAACATCTGAGTCTTGTGGGCCAGAATCAGGGTAAAATTTGCATAAATTAAGCATACACATAAATATACTTGCATTTCATAATCCAAAGGTCTCTAGATTGTGTTATGTTTCTCTCTGGAAAATTTTATCAGAGTAATTCTACCATCTCCTCAGAAAAGCCTATGACATAGACCCTGAAAATATTGTTGTAGATACTTTATTTTATTTAACCACTTATGCATCACAGCTATGTATAAAATGGCAGCTGAGTTAATTTGGTTAAAATCTAAGTATGTTGTATGTATCTTTTCCTCAATAATCTAGTGTGAAATACAAAGATTATTTTTTTCCCTTAACAACTTAAGGTGCCTAAATCATGTATTATAGACAAATTACTCTAATGATAATTCTTCTGATAAATATAAACACTTTTTTCTTTCAAGTAGAATTTTGCATATTGTTACTGTTAGCTCATCAACAAATTCTATGAAAGTGTTTTATCAGAATATCTAATCTGCTGATAGAAAATTTTGTTCTGTTTCTGTCTTAATAGAATTTCAATCATAAAGTATTAGCGCTGGAAAGTAACTTGGAGAAAATTATGTGCAATTGATTTCTCATCAGAAATTGTCCAGAGAGATTGAGCAATTTTGCATGTGTAGCTAATGACAAACCACTGTAACCAAAAAGCAAAATGAGACCTAAATGCTATCTTCTCTGTGAAGTTGAAGTCCATGTCAAACAAAAATCTCACTTTGGAAACTCACCTTGCAAATTAGCTCATTAATTGTAGGTAAGGCCAAGTGATTTTTGGCTCACTGTCTCCCAACAAGACATTTCATAGAGGAGAGGGAGCAAAGTGAATTTGTGCTATGCTTTCCTATCTAAATCCTCTTGGGCAGGCTCCCACCTTACAGCTTTCCAATCCCAGTGTACACTGGGGTGAGACATTTTGGAGAGGTCAGTTCGGAGTATGAAATGCTCAATGACAGGTGGAATTCAGAGAATGTGCTTGTGTAAATAGGAGCGTGGTGCTTCTGTAACTGGGATGAAGTGGGTATGATGAAGAGGTAGGTGAAGAGAAGGGAGAGATGTGATACTCCTGAAAATAATTTGTTCCCATGCCACCCCGGTAAAATGCATCTCTCTTAAATCAGGCAGTCATAATGAATGGTGTGATAGCCAGTAGCCTGCACAGTTATAAAACATGGCCTTTCATCCTAGAGATGGCCCATTACCACTCACTAAAACGGTCTGTCATGGTGCTGCTCCAGGGCTATTCATTTTTCATGACCCTCTTGGCAATGTGATGGGGATTTCCTGAAACCATGTTCAGATCCCCACCCAGCAAGTGCTGCACATTAATGCCCTCTGATTCCTTTCTTCCAAAGGTTATCACGTGTTAGTTTTATGTGTGTGTGTGTGTGCGCACGTGTGTGCCCCAGAAAACAAAGAAATACAGCAAAAACTAAGCTTGGCTTTGCTGGAAACACAGATTGTTCATAAAGATTGGCTAAAAATTAATTTTAGTATATCAGGAAAGTTCAAAGTATACAGTTTAATGGATAGGAGGTAAGAAATTTTTAAAAGCCGTTTAAAATTATCTCACCATTCTCAAGGCTCAAATTCCGCTTCATGGAAGGCACATTTTAACATAGCAATTTCAGCAAAGCAGGGCCTTCTGATTTGCTGGCTGCTTCAAATAACAGTTGTCCCTTTGGTAGTATTGACACCTATCTCCTTTCACAATCTAGTGCTTCTCCTGCACTCTGTAACATAGCCCATCTGTTTTTTAGGGCCACTGTCATAAGGAAGACTGCAAGAGTGAAGAAAGGTCTGATTGATCACAGGGTCCTATCAAATGTCAAAGCTGGCCCTGGCTGACCTCCCATCTATTCAGAGCTGCTTTGATTTAATCTCCAAACTGGCTTCTTCTCCAGGCTGTGAGTTCTATCAGCAACCCATGTGTCAGCATTGAGATATGACCTGCTTCATGCTCCATTCATCTCATTTGAAGAACGGAAATTAAACTGGAGGGTCCAAGAGGGGAACTGCTCAAAATACACACACACATTACTGAAGTCTTTTGTGTAGATGCATTATAGGAGTTTGAACAACCATTAAAAATTATATTAAAATGAAATTTATCTTTACTCTACTAAAATGATTTAGGCCTTTTCCTTCCATCACCACCCACTTCATCTATTCTTCTTTCTTTCCTCCCCAGTTTGTAATAACCATAGGAACCTGATCTCATTAAGGTTCAAAGTAAAAGGAAAGAAAAATTTACAATATTAAATTAATTACAATATTAAATTACAATATTACAATACCAAAATTTAAAAGGTATTCTTTAGAAAATTCATTTATTATCTGCAATTTGCACAGTAAATATTTTTTTAAAAAAGATATACAAAGCTGGTAACCTGACTAATGAACATGTAAACTGCTTCATTTATGAATATTGATTTTTTTGTTTGTTTTTGTTTCACCTTCAAGGTTTTAAAAATCTAATTAAAACTCAAACTTGGGAAATAGTTCTATCTCTCAGGACACAGTGCTATAGTATAAATCTATATATCTTTAGTTCCATTTTTTTAAGTTCTAAACTCTCCTTGCTCTTCTCATTGGCCCTTTTATACTATTAATGAAGGCTAGTAACTAAGTAAAAGCTTGATTCTTTATAGATTTGTTTGGTATTCAGTTCAGTTCAGTTGCTCAGTTGTGTCTGACTCTTTGCAACCCCATGGACTTCTTGTTTGGTATAGTATACTCAAAAGTAAATTCTATTTCATTTATTAACAGTGCCCCAAAACTGTATTTTAGGCATGTTGGGAAAGTTAATTAAATTTATTTCTGTTTATTTGTTTGTTTATACAATCATGTATTTGTTGTTTGAACTAAAATGGCATACAGTTAGGGAAATCATTTTTTTTCTAAGAAAATACATTTTATATGATACTAATAGTGAGGCAATGGCAAGGCACTCTAGCATTCTTGCCTGGAGAATCCCATGGACAGAGGAGTCTGATGGGCTACAGTCCATAGAGTCACAAAGAGTTGGAAACAACTGACCATGCACACATGCACGCCCTGGAGTACATGTTCAATATCAAAAAAGCAATCAGCAAAGACAGGTGAGGAGACAGAGATATAGACCAAAAGAGAGAGGGCAAGAGAGAAATAGAGAATAGTAGACAACCAGAATAAATTCTATTGACCAGGGTAAATAAATACTATTTATTTATTTACAGGGTAAATAAATACTATTGACCAACATTAGTACTTAGAGTTATCTTTCCTTTTCTGTATATGCACACTTTTTATTTCCTTTATGTGAAATAATACTGTTCCTTCTTGGGAGGAGACAATATTTTCATTTCTTTTAGTCATTCTCTTTTGTGTCTATCTAATATGATATTTTTGTAGAAGTGAATATTTTGTTTTGTTAGTATTATATTGATGGCCATTTAGGTTTTCTAAAATTTTTACAACTGTAATGTTATTGTATAAAAGTATTTTTAGGTTTCCATGATTTTCTTCAAAATTCTCTACTTTTGGAAAAAGGACGTGCCCAATTTAATATTCATAGTCAAAAATATTATCTTTTTCTTCTTGTGTTTTTTCATTTGAATAGCCACTTGGAAATAACTTTTCTTCCTAAATAATCATATGTGTTTTCTTTAGTATATATTACTTGTTTTATATTTAATATATGTGCTAGAGAGTAAGTATTATGGTGAATGGTAATGCTTGGTTGTTGTTTTTATTGTTTGCTTGCTAAGTCATGTCCAACTCTTTTGAAACCCTATGTACTGTAGTCCACCAGGCTCCTCTGTCCATGGAATTCTCCAGACAAGAATACTGGAATGGGTTGCTCTTCCCCTCTCTAGGGGATCTTCCCAATACAGGAATCAAACCCATGGTTCCTGCAGCATCTGCTGCATTGCAGGCGGATTCTTTACTGCTGAGCCACCAGGGAAGAATAATGCTATTTCTCCATAAACCATTTGACATGACTTATAGAAAAGCTTTCAAATTCTCATTATATGAAAGAAAGACTTTGAGCATCGGTGGCATTTAAAGAATGTCATTTAAGCATTCAGTTTTGCACATAGGAAGCAAGAAAACATGAGATGATTGTATTTCCCTTGTATTGCTTCTCAGTAAAATCCTTCCTGCATATCTTTATGCAAATATCTTATTACTCAAGGCAGAATGTGTTGGAAAAGATGAATTTTTTGCAAGTGAATTTATTCTTTACAATGCAGGGTGGAAAGTGGGTTCATTACTCTAATACAACACTTGGCAATAGAACTGCAGTGATGGATATGTTGTATATCTTCACTGTTCAATCCAGTAGCCACTGGCTACCTGTGGCTACTGAACATGTGAAACACAATTAATGCAACTGAGGAACTGAATAGCTAATTTTATGTGATTTAAATTCAAATTTAAATCAATTAGCCACATCTGGCCAGTGGCTATCTTGAATAATACAGCTTTAGTAATTTTTCCATTATTTGAGCCCCTATAATGGTTTGTGAAACACTGTAGATGTTTACCTAGTTACTCACATTCACTTCGTTGGAGAATAAATATTAGATAATGAAGAATTTATAACCATGGAATATAAGAAAAAAAGATGACAAAAAGTATTTTGCATTGAGAGACATTTTTCACAGTTTCTTTCAGAGAAGAGAATTGAAAATTTCAACAAGGCAAAAGTTATGAAAATGTCTTCATGGAACCTTTGGATATGATGAATTAGCAAAGATGATTTGAGTTCTAAGATCTGGCTTGGACCCTAATTACCTATCAATTTGGAGTAAGTCATTTTGATGGCCTTAGGTACTTGATATGCAGTCACCTGTGGGATCACTGCTCCTTTCCTCTGGGTGTTGGTGTGCATAAGATTTTGTGTCCTTCAAGACTGGAATCTTGGTTTCCCCCAGTCCTGTGGACTTTTTACAATCATATCCCGCTGGCCTTTAATATCAGATTCCCTGGAGATTCCCAGTCCCTTTGTCAATTCCTCTGGTTGGGAAGCCTGACATGGGGTTCAGAACCTTCATGACAGTGGGAGAACTTCTTTGATATTGTTTTCCAGTTTATGGGTCACCCACTCAGTGGTATCAGATTTGATTTTATCATGATTGCACCCCTCCTACCCTCTCCGTGCGGCTTCTTTATCTTTGGACATGGGGTATCTTTTTTTTTGTTAGGTTCCAGTAATGGCACCCCACTCCAGTACTCTTGCCTGGAAAATCCCATGGACAGAAGAGCCTGGTAGGCTGCAGTCCATGGGGTCACTAAGAGTCGGACACGACTGAGCGACTTCACTTTCACTTTCCACTTTCATGCATTGGAGAAGGCAATGGCAGCCCACTCCAGTACTCTTGCCTGGAAAATCCCATGGACAGAAGAGCCTGGTAGGCTGCAGTCCATGGGGTCACTAAGAGTCGGACACGACTGAGCGACTTCACTTTCACTTTCCACTTTCATGCATTGGAGAAGGCAATGGCAGCCCACTCCAGTACTCTTGCCTGGAAAATCCCATGGATAGAAGAGCCTGGTAGGCTGCAGTCCATGGGGTCACTAAGAGTCGGACACGACTGAGCGACTTCACTTTCACTTTCCACTTTCATGCATTGGAGAAGGAAATGGCAGCCCACTCCAGTATTCTTGCCTGGAGAATCCCAGGGACGACGGAGCCTGGTGGGCTGCCATCTCTGGGGTCGCACAGAGTCGGACACAACTGAAGTGACTTAGCAGCAGCAGCCGTGTCCTCCTGTCAATGATTGTTCAACAGCTAGTTGCATTTTTGGTGCTCTTGCAGGAGGAAATGAGCACATGTTCTTTTACTCCACCATCTTGAACCAGAAGTCTAGTTGCTTAGTATTCATAATAAGGGATTGGAGTAAGTTATTTTCTTTGTTCTTACTGCAGATAAATTATGTGAATATTTTCTGTCCTATATTCAGAATTAAGTGCTACATTTTCCCTTCATATTTCAATGACGTGTATAAGCACCCAGTGCCAGATGTCTTGTAGGTATTCAATAAGTATTTATTGAATGAATGGATGCACTTAGTTTTCTCCCTGGGTCAGCAGCAACTTTCACTGCCCATTCTTATAATTTGATATTTTTCATACTCAGGCATGACCAAAGTTTTCAGGCATTGGCTGGTTTTGATACAGGAGAAATCTTTTATTACAGAGTGGTGGAGGATCACTGGGCACAGCCCTATGTTCTCAAGTTGCTAAAAAGTCTACTTCCAGAGATGGCCAAGGAAGTGTGAGATTCCAGAACTTGGCTGACCTTCCTAAAGGAAACCACTTGAATGTGCCCAAACGCCTGGATCAGGTGTACTGAAGTGATGATGGGAGGATAGGAGAAGGGCCAGAGTATAACTGGGACATGCATCACTTATGACTTTTCTGAAGAGGAGTTTCCATACCTCAGCAATAATAACTATCTTGATCACTCAAGTTAAGAACAATTAAATTTTTCTTCTTTCATATTCTGATACTTATTATATTTTTTACTTGTAAGGTATTTAATGTCACCCTCTTTGGTATACAGCTAATTTTTAATGCGTGATGTCTTTTTAATCTAATGAGACTGTTAGCTTCAGCAAGGACATAGACACAAGCTTTATTCGTGGCATACAGTTCTCTGTATCTCACAAATCCCAAACCAGTGTAATTTACCCTCCCCCAACCCCTGCCTTCTCCAAGATCAAAAGATGAGAAAGTATTGTCTAAACAGGAAAGCATTGTACAGACCTCCATAGTTTTTATTATGGTAATTGATGTGTGGGTGATAATTGCTCATATTCCTGCTATATAATCTCCTTCAGGAACTCAGCAGCTGGTTAATATTTTCTAGATTCACTATAGATGCCTTGAAATCTCAGAATTTCTAGGACTCGATCCTACAGGAATATGTAAGGAAAATTCATTATACTTTTCACTGAGAAGAGATAATATTAAAAATTAATGACCATTTCAGTCCTCTGGGATGCAATATAATTCAAGGGAGAGGAGGAGGTCTGTCACTATCTTTTTCAAGGGCAATTTACAACAACACTTGGAGTGATAAATTCCTGAAGTTTGATATTTTTCTCCCTATTGTAGAATATGAGTGTTGACAATGGCTTCTTTTAAAAGTAGCAATATTTCATTTTAAATTAGTCCATCTGTTTGAGGGAAAAAAAAAAGAGCAGTGTATAGTAAGAGCTACATAGCTGTTTCTATCCTTTCCTCTCATGAATTTCACAACTAAAACCGTATCTTAAAGAAATAGCTCAATAGAAACAAAATCTAAGGGAATGAATACCTTACTTGTACTTATCTATAATAAAAAGAACTCAGAAGAAATTTAGATGCCTAATATTAGGGAAATGCCTGAGAAAAGTATAGTGCCTAAAAAAATAACTAGCAATAACACACATTAGAAAGATGTTAACATTTAGCATTTTAGAGCCTAAACTTATACATAGAGAAATATTTTTGCTATAATCATGTGAAAAAAAAAAAGAAGAATGCAGTATTTGTATTCAAGTACACGAGATGTCTATATATGTATGGACAGTAAAGTTTCCCAGATAGAAAGAGTGACTCATTTCATAGAAGGTTTCTATTTTCTAAAGAACACAGGCTTGGGATTAGAGGAAGATTTGAACTTCAACTCTTGCCACAAGCATGTGACACTGGCAAATTATGGAAACTCTGAATATATATTTCCTCATTAGCTAAGTTTCTTTTGGTAAAAAATCCATAAGCAAATCCACTTAAAGAATCTAATGGAAACTCAGTACCATTATTTCCCTTTCCCTATACGAAATACTTGAAACTTTCTTGGAATAATAAATTTTACTCAAATTGATTTTTATAGAAATTTCAATATCCTTGCTTTGGACCCAAATGAGAATTTTTAGTAGGCTATTAGAATTAATGTGGTAACTCATACAGTTGGTCAATATTCTTTATTTTTGAATGAATTTCAGAAGAATATTAATATCTTGGATTGGAGATCAGTTTCTATATATAATTGAAAATGTAAAGCTAAGGATGACATATTAATTGTGATCGTTAATTTTATGTGTCAGCTTGACTGGTCACAGGGTGCCCAGATGAAACAGTGTTTCTGGGTGTTATCTGTAAGGATGTATCTAGATGAGGTTAGCATTTGAATTAGTGGACTCAAGCAAGCGGGTTGCCTTCCTCAATATGGGTGGCCATCGTCCAAAGCTTTGAAGACCTGAACTGAGCAAAAGATGGAGGAAGGAAGAACTCATCTCTCTTAATTCTTTTTACCTGTCTCACTGCTTAAGCTGGGATAGCCCTTCTCCTGTTCTGTCCTCTCCTGGCCTCTCATCTCTTCTGACCCTCAGGCTAGAATTTACACCATAGGCTATCCTGATTTTCAGGCATTTAGACTTAGACTGAATGACACCATAGCTTTCTTGGGTATCTAGTTTGCATTGGGTATTCCTAATCAATCACTTATAAAAAGCAAGGAGCTAAGTGTCACTTTATATGATACTTTTGAATATTTTTGGAAATTTAATGAATATAATGACATTGGCTTCTAATATAGCTGACGAAGTGACAAAAGAGATGAGCTCAGGGATTCAAATTCCTAGCTCAAGCACTACATAAATAACCTAAGAACGTCTATGTATATTCTTGAAGGACCCTTATCTCCTATAGTACAGAGCTGAAATTTGCTGAAAATCAAATGTAGGACCTCATCCTGCAACTACTGAATTATAATGTAAGTTGAACTCCCAGATTCACTGGCTGTCTCCTGATGAAGTGAGGGCATTTATTGGGAAATAATGGGGTTATTTGTTGGGATGGGGACATGTGTGAAGATTCTAATGAAGCTGGGGACACTGGACTGCTAAATTCTGGTGAATCTCTACCAGAGTCTGCTCAGGACCCACTCCCATCACCCCTCTTTTAGACTTAACTAGGCTCAAGTCCTGGTAGGTCTGTAAATATGAGGTATAATGTATGACCAGTAAAAAGATGCATTATACTCCAAAAGAACTACTCAAGTTTTCCAATTTATACAGACAGAGATATAGGGAACATGTATGGGAATGGATGCAAGGATGTGGGATAATTGTAGAAAGAATGTAAAGTTGAATCAGGCTGAATTTATTGATATGGGCTCACGAGGTAAAGATTCTACTTTTGATGTCATAGCTTCGGGAGTTTGTTGTTATTTAGTTGCTAAGATATGCCCAACTCTTTTGTGACCCCCATGGACCGTAGCCTGACAGGCTCTTCTGTCCATGGAAGAATACTGGAGTGAGCTGCCATTTCCTTTTCCAGGGGATACTCCTGACTAGGAACTGAACCTGTGTCTCCTGCATTGGCAGGCAAATTCTATACCACTGAGCCACCAGGGAAGCCCTGTGGGGGTTAGAAGGGCTCTGAAAGTTTCTTTGGTTGGTTGACTGAAATATGGACCAAAAAGTGACCCACTATGGCAGAAAGTGAAGAGGAACTAAAAAGCCTCTTGATGAAAGTGAAAGAGGAGAGTGAAAAAGTTGGCTTAAAGCTCAACATTCAGAAAACGAAGATCATGACATCCAGTCCCATCACTTCATGGGAAATAGATGGGGAAACAGTGGAAACAGTGTCAGACTTTATTTCTGGGGGCTCCAAAATCACTGCAGCCATGAAATTAAAAGAAAAAAACAAAAATGCTTACTCCTTGGAAGAAAAGTTATGACCAACCTAGATAGCATATTCAAAAACAGAGACATTACTTTGTCAACAAAGGTCCGTCTAGTCAAGGCTATGGTTTTTCCTGTGGTCATGTATGGATGTGAGAGTTGGACTGTAAAGAAAGCTGAGCACCGAAGAATTGATGCTTTTGAACTGTGATGTTGGAGAAGACTCTTGAGAGTCCTTTGGACTGCAAGGAGATCCAACCAGTCCATTCTAAAGGAGATCAGCTCTGGGTGTTCTTTGGAAGGAGTGATGCTAAAGCTGGAACTCCAATACTTTGGCCACCTCAAGCGAAGAGTTGACTCATTGGAAAAGACTCTGAAGCTGGTAGGGACTGGGGGCATGAGGAGAAGGGGATGACAGAGGATGAGATGGCTGGATGGCATCACCGACTCTATGGACATAAGTTTGAGTGAACTCTGGGAGTTGGTGATGGATAGGGAGGCCTGGCGTGCTGCAATTCATGATTACTCCTTGGAAGAAAAGTTATGACCAACCTAGATAGCATATTCAAAAACAGAGACATTACTTTGTCAACAAAGGTCCGTCTAGTCAAGGCTATGGTTTTTCCTGTGGTCATGTATGGATGTGAGAGTTGGACTGTAAAGAAAGCTGAGCACCGAAGAATTGATGCTTTTGAACTGTGATGTTGGAGAAGACTCTTGAGAGTCCTTTGGACTGCAAGGAGATCCAACCAGTCCATTCTAAAGGAGATCAGCTCTGGGTGTTCTTTGGAAGGAATGATGCTAAAGCTGGAACTCCAATACTTTGGCCACCTCAAGCGAAGAGTTGACTCATTGGAAAAGACTCTGAAGCTGGTAGGGACTGGGGGCATGAGGAGAAGGGGATGACAGAGGATGAGATGGCTGGATGGCATCACCGACTCTATGGACATAAGTTTGAGTGAACTCTGGGAGTTGGTGATGGATAGGGAGGCCTGGCGTGCTGCAATTCATGGGGTCACAAAGAGTTGGACACAACTGAGAGACTGAACTGATTTGAACTGATGAGTGAATTGAAAATACCTGGGTTTAATGAATGTAGAGGAGGGGCTTCAAAGGCTTAAGGAGATTGGAATGTTAGAATGAACTTGTCATTTAAGACCTATTAGTCTACTATGGAAGGGTCCAGAAGACACACCTTTCACCGGTACTGTAAGAAATAAATTTGTGAAGGGAGTCCCAGAATCCTTAAAATGCTTTGTGATCACACTTCTCTGTAGGCCAGACCTCACAGGGAGAACTGCAATTGCTGAATTGGGAAACCTAAATGCAACAGGAATAACTGGGTCTCAGTGTGGCAGGGGCCAAGAGGTGGCACCAACTGCCAAAGGCAGGTGGGCATTATTGCCATAATGGACAATGGAGTCCAAGCAGCAGTGAGAATAGTCTGACTCACTCAGTCCTATAGTGTTGGTAAAATAACCACAGTGTTCCTAGGTATGAAATATTGATGGGAGCCTACAAATTCTTACTTGATCTGTAGAACCAGAAAAGATCTTGGTCAAGAGATCAAGTGTAACCTGAATTAGAAAACCAAAGAGTTATAGACTCTCAATCAGTTGACAGACTTGAGTTAGTTTACAGACCCAGAATCCTTTGAGTGAAGGGGAAGGTGGATTCCTTTGAGGTAAGACCCTTGGCACACTACCAAAGTTATGCAACTAATCTTTTCCCCAGTCTTTCTTATGACTTTTCTTTTTTTAACCAGGGTAACTCTATGTTGGGGAAAAAGAAATAATTGGACCTTTTAGGGGCTATTGGACACTGACTTTATTTTTTTTTTTTTGGACACTGACTTTAAACTGACACTAATTCCAGGAAATTCAAGCCATCACTCTGCCCCACCAGTTTGCAAAGGAGTTTATAGAGATCAGATGAGCAATGGAGTTTTAACTCAAGTCCACCTTACAGCAGGTTCAGTGGGTCCCAGAACCCATCTTGTGGTTACTTCCCCAGTTGAAGGATGCATAATTTTAATAGACATACTGAATAGCTGACAAGATCTCCACATTGGTCCCCTGACTTATGGAATAAGGGCTATTATTGTGGGAAGGGCCAAGTGAAAATCTTTAGAACTTCCCCTATCTAGCAAAATAGTAAATCAAAAGCAACACTGCATTCCTGGAGAGATTGCAGAGATCAGTGCCACCATCAAGGGCTTGAAGGATTCAGGTATGATGATTCCCACCACACCTCCATTCAACTCTCCCATTTGACCTGTGCAGAAGGCAGATGGAGTTTGGAGAATGACAGTGGGTTATCAAAAGTTTAACCATGTGTGACTCAAAATTGTGACTGCTGTACCAGATATGGTTTTGTAGCTTGAGCAAATTAACACATTCCTTTGTCCCTGATATGCTGTTACTGAGCTGGCAAATGCCTTTTTCTCATATTTTTCTCCCATCTTAGTGTGCTTCTACCTGGCAAGGTAAGCAATACACCTTCACTCACTGCTCTACCTCAGGGGTGTGTCACTCTTCAGACCAGTGTCATACTTTAGTTTGTAGGAATCTTGATTTCTTTCCCTTCCCCAAGATACCACACTAGTCAGTCACACTGATGACATTATGTTGTTGGATCTAGAGAGCAAGAAGTAGCAACCAATCTAAACTCATTGGTATTTGTATGTCAACTTGAGTTTATATGTAAACTCAAGATATTTGTATGTCAGAAGGCAGGAAATAAATCTCCCTACAATTCATGGATCTTCTGTCTACCTCAGTGAAATTTATAAGGCTCCATTGATGTGGGGGCATGTAGAGGTATCTTTTCTAAGTTAGGGGTTCCCTGGTGGCTCAGAGGTTAAAGCATCTGCCTGGAATACAGGATACCCGGGTTCGATCCCTGGGTTGGGAAGATCCCCTGGGGAAGGAAATGGCAATTCACTCCAGTACTCTTGCTTGGAGAATCTCATGGAGGGAGGAGCCTGGTAGGCTACAGTCCATGTGGTCACAAAGAGCTGGACATGACTGAGCGAGTTCACTTTCTTTCTAAGGTAAAGGATAAGCTGTTATATCTGACCCTTCCTACAACCCACAAAGAGGCCCAGTACCTATTAGGCCTCTTTGAATTTTGGAGACAAAATATTCCTTATTTGGCTGTGCTACTCAAGCCTATTTACCAAGTGACCCAAAAACCTAGTCATTTTACATAGAGTCTAGAACAAGAAAAGAGTCTGCAACAGGTCCAGGTTGCTTCACCACCTATGGCATATGATCCAGAAAATCCAATGGTGCTTGAATTATCAGTGTTAGACAGGGATGGGGTTGCCTTTCAAGGTATAAAGATAAAGGTATATTATTATATTTATATACACTTATCTCACAACTGGAAATCTAGTTAAGTGAAATTTGGCAAGTTAGGAAGAACAAGGATGTGCTAAGTGTAAGTGAAGTCGCTCAGTCATGTCCGACTCTTTGCGACCCCATGGACTGTAGCCTACCAAGCTTCTTAGTCCATGGGATTTTCCAGGCAAGAGTACTGGAATAGGTTGCCATTACTTCTCCATGGGATCTTCCTGACCCAGGGTTCGGACCCAGGTCTCCCACAGTGTAGGCAGAGGCTTTACCCTTTGAGCTACCAGGGAAGCCCAAGGGTGTACTAATCCAGAATTAACACAGAAAGAGAATACTAGTATGGCTAACTTGGATTATGTGAATCACTGACAAGAAACACAGACTGATAATTTTCTGGAATTCCTACAAGTAACAGTGAAAAGCAGTAGCAAATAAAACTAAATAAAACAAAACTAAACTAGAGCAGTATTTAAGCAAGAGATACTCAAATGAAATACTGAAAAGAATTTAGCCTAGTTAATAATTGTGCTGTAGATGGACAAAAGCTAAAATGTTACCCTAAAAATAATTTACAGTCTCAGTACTTCTTATGTTTTAGAATTCTTCTTGAGTTTTCATAATGTATGGTGCTTATTCTCCAAATGGGTTTGTGAGGCCAATATAAGATTTTAAAATGTGTGCAAATTAAAATTCGGGATCTTCATGTAATTTCCAATCACTGATTAGATCAGTCACAGCATCACATTTTCCTCTAGATGATAGATATGAAGGCCTTTAGAGATCAAGTTATGATGGAGAGGTCTCACACACCTAAAGGTGAATTATAACACAGGTCTTTAGGATTTTGGAGCAAGATTTTGCCATTATCTGCAGATAATGACTCTTCTTTTGAGAAGCAGCTCTTGGCCTGCTGCTGGATGTTAGCAGAGACTAAATACTTAACTATGGACCACCAAATTACTACAGAACCTAAGCTATCCTTCATGTGCTGGGTGTTATTTGACCCACCAAGCCACAAAGTTGGGCATACGTGACAACGTCTATCATCAAATGGAAGTAGTATACATGTGATTGGGCCCAAGCAGGCCCTGAAGGCATAAGAAAACAGTTACATGAAGAAGCAGCCCAAAGGACCATGGTCCCCATTCCTGTTACACTGCCTTCTCGTGTCTGACCTGCACTTGTGGCTTCATGGGGAGTTCTCTAAGATCAGCTGACAGAGAAAAGAAGACATAGGCCTGATTTACAGATGATTCTTCACAATATGCAGGTATCACCTGAAAATGAACAACTGTAGTGCAATAGTTCCTCCCTGTAACATCCCTGAAGGACAATGGTTGAAGGGAAATCCTTCAGTGGTAACTCCTTCTAGAGCTTAGAGAGTGCACTGTGCTGTTCACTTTGCTTGGAAAGAGAAATAGTTTGACTTGTGGTTCTATACTGCGTCATGACCTGTGGCCAGTGATTTCACTGGATAGTCAGGGACTTGGAAGGACCATTATTAGAATATTAGTGACAAAAAATGTGGTAAAGGTAAAGATCTCTCTGAATGGGCAACAAACATGAAAATGTGTTCCAAGTGAATGCTCATCAAAGGGTAATATCAGCAGAGAACTTTAGATCAGGTGGATAGGATGACTTGTTTTGTTAATGCCAGTCTGTCTTTCCTCAGCCACTCTTGTCATCATCCAATGGGCTTAGGAACAAAGTAGACACGGTAGCAGCGGTGGAGGTTATGCATGGACCCAGCAACATGGGCTTGCACTCACTAAGGCTGAGCTGGCCACTGGCAAGGCTAGTGCCCAATTCCACAGTAGCAGAGAGACCAATACTGATCTTCTGACATGGCACTGTTCCCAGAGTGATCAGCTGGCTGCCTAGTGGCAGTTTAGCTACATTGGATAGATTTCATTATGGAAGGGGCATTATTTTGTTCTTGCTAGAATAGACACTTATTCTGATTGCAGATCTGTCTTCCCTGCACACAATGTTTCTCTGCCAAAACTACCATTCACAGACTTATAAAATGTCTTCTATTTTGAAGACATTAGCCTACCAGGCTCCTCTGTCCATGGGATTTTCCAGGCAATAGTACTGGAGTGGATTGCCATTTCCTTCTCCAATTTTGAAGAACAGAATAGAATAGAATTCCACACAGCATTGGTTCTGATCAAGAAACTCACTTCGCAGTGAAGTGTAGCAATGGGCCCATGCTCATGGATTCACTGGTCTTACCATGTTCCTACCACATGAAGCAGCTGGCCTAAAAGAGCAGCAGAATGGTCTTTTGAAGACTAAGTTGCAGTATCAGCTAGGTTGTAATACTTTGCAGGGCTGGGGCAAGATTTTCTAGAAGACTGTTTTTGTTCTGAATCAATGTTCAATATATGGGGCTATTTCTCTGAGGGCCAGGATTCAGGTATATTGGAATTAACGGTTGGAAATGGGAATGGCACCACTCAGTATTACTCCTACTGACCCACCAACAAACTCCTATTCAAAGCTTTACACTTTGCTAGCTTAGAGTTCTTAGTTCCAGAAGGAGAAATCCTCCCAACAGGAGACACAATAATGATTCACTTGAACTGGAGTTTAGGATATCACTTGACTTCCTTAGGCTCTTTGTACCTCTGAATCAGCAGGCAAAATAACATGCCTTGTTTTAATGTAAAGGAAGGTATTCAAAGAAAGGAGGCAAAGACAAGTAAATTCAAAGGCAAAGAAGGGAGTTAACCTGTGGCCCTGGTGATTGATCCTAACTACTAAGGGGAAATTAGGCTATTACTCTACCATGAAGGTTACAAAGTGTGTGAATGAAATACAAAGGATGCCTTAGGTCATCTCTTAGTATTACCATTCTTTGTAATTAAAGTCAGTGGAAACTGCAACACCTCAGTCCAGGCAGGACTACAATGGCCCAGACCCTTAGGAATGAAAGTTTGAGTCACATCACCAAATAAATAACCATGACCAACTGAGATACTTGATGAAGGTAAAGGGAATTCAGTATGAGTAGTGGAAGAAGGTACATATAAATACCAGCTATGATTACATGAACAGATACAGAAATGACTAGAATTGTCCTTAGTAATTCCTTCTTTTTTTGCTACGAATACATTTGTGTGTGTGGTATGTGTGTAGAAATACTTATTTTTTTTCTTTCATTCTCTTATCATGTAACATAAGATGCATTGGCTTTATGTCATAGCATTTAAGTATTGCTAATTTTACATTATAACATTTAGGTTATGAGATATCAAGGAGAAAGTAAACATCACTCAACAAATTTATCCCCTCTTCTGGGCAAGGAATTATTGGACTTTTAGTTTTATGAAGGATAGTTATATCAAGTTATGCATACATTTGTTCTTGTTATTGTCTTTATTTGAATATTAAGTATGTTTTTAAAAGATACGCATGGGTGCCAGGTTGACCAGGGTGAAATTGTGATGACTAATTTTATTTGTCAACTTGATTAGCTGTGTAGTGCCCAGATTAAACATTATTTCCGGGTGTGTCTGAAAAAATGTGGATGAGTAATTTAATCTATTGGTTCTTTTTCCCTGGAGAAGCCTAACATATAACTGATCTTGACTATGAGCTATTGCAATTGGCATTTGTTTTTCCCATATTGTTGACCTTAAGTTCTGGAACACTTATTATGTACTTTTCGTTAACCTTCTTGGAGTCCCTCCCCATGGATTTCAGGATGAAATGACTCCTAAACAAAAGGCAATCTCAGGACACCTAGAAACTCACTACATAGTATAGATGACTGCTTAAAAGAAATTTCTCTTATAAATGAAAAATGAAGGTGATGCTGGTCAAAGTGACTTATGCCACTTAGCAGTAGGGGCCAGAGAGGACAAGAAAAGATCAAACAAGAGGATTAAAATTTTTTTTTGTCAAGTCAGTCTATGCCTTGTATCCATGCATAATTACAAAAGGAAATTAGAAACAAGTACATGTATATTACTGCATGTATTAATGTAGAATTTAATTGGTTTAGAGCAAATTAATGGCTGCTTGCAATATTTCTGGCAATTTGTTATAAGCTGTGTAATTTTAAATTGGTTTCTTGAAAATGCTGGATAAAACATTTTAATTCACATATTGCTTTAGGAATTGATTTGGGGATAATAAAATATAATGAAATGTGTTACCTCAGATGGATGTAAGTTCTATTTGCTCTGCTTTTTTTTCTTAACTTTAATGCAAATAATGAGTATGCTGCTAAGATATTTAGAAGAGCTGTAACTGTTTGAAAGTTATCTCTCTCTCCCTCTCTTCTCTCCATTGGACAAACTATAGCTATTTTAAAATTCTATTTTCTTGAAGCAATTGAGAACAAGGAAAATCCTCTAGGGCTTTTCTGTTTATCCAAGAAAATTTATATGTGAAATTGAAAGGCAAGGAGGTATAAAAATCTGGCAACTCAGCAAAGAAATTATTATATAAGTCTAGAAATCAGGACACTTGCATTTGGGCCACTAAGGAGAAATTGCACGAATTGTCAGCTGGTTTGTGATAGCAACAGGTTTACGTATAACCAACACTGAAACTGAGATGGTGTGAGTTGCTTTTACCTAGTGTGAAAATTAACTGTGAGTATATCTTGGGAAAAATGATAGTTATTCTTCTAAGATGTTCAAGAAAAATAAAGTAGAGGTGCTTATTAGTAAAGCAATAAATTTTCTGAAACCCTCATTTTCCCTTTCTATCATAATCCTATATTTTATATACTCCTTTCTGAAGTATTTAATTTTCTCATGCCAATTCTTTTCTCATACCTTCAGCCAGGAAGCCTGTTCTAAGAAAAGCTTTTCCCAATTCTACCTGCCTTCTGCTTGCTCTCACTGAAACGCACTTCTGTTATGAAATTAATCACATTACATATCACATATTTTCACATATGAATTTAACTCTGCCATTAGATATGAGCTCACAAACTAAGATCATTTTTAAATGGTAATTCATCTTGTCAAGTGGATAAATATTTCATTTTGGGGACTTGGAGTATTAGTAAGAAGACAAGGTCCTCTTTTATTATTTTGATTTTAATCAGAGGAGTCATTGTGGCACATTTAAAGTCACATCATAAAAGCATCTTCCTCTTCTGCTACTTCTAAATCTATTTGTGGATTCCTGATTTTTTGTTTCCAATCTCACTTTCCAGCAGTTTCAGTCCTGCTTATTAGCTGGAAACTTGAAGATCCTTAGAGAGTGAGAGTGGAATGTATCTTCCTTTAATTTTTTATTTGTATTTGTATTTATTTATTTATTTATTTTTGCAGGGAGTTTTCTTCAGTGTATTAGGCTTCTTCACTGCCACTTTTTTACAGAGACAAGAAAGTTAATATTTATTTTATTTCATTAAAAAATGAAGTTCAGAGACTCTAAGTTGCTTGCATTCATGGACTAAAAACCCTAGAATTTTGATTCCTACTCTTTATTGCCCAAATTCAGTATTTTTTCATTCTATGAAAACCTTGCACAACATATCATCATCTTAGAATATTTTCTCAGTAAACTTAGAGGTACACAGTATTAAATACTGTGGAATGAACTGGTTCAGTTTCTCTCTGTTATGCTGATCCTATTGCACTTAACTGGACATGGAACAACAGACTGGTTCCAAATAGGAAAAGTCGTATATCAAGGCTGTATATTGTCACCCTGCTTATTTAACTTATATGCAGAGTACATCGTGAGAAATGCTGGGCTGGATTAAGCACAAGCTGGAATCAAGATTTCTGGGAGAAATATCAATAACCTCAGATGTGCAAAAAATACCACCCTTATGACAGAAAGTGAAGAAGAACTTAAGAGCCTCTTGATGAAGGTGAAAGAGAAGAGTGAAAAAGTTGGCTTAAAGCTCAACATTCAGAAAACTAAGATAATGACATCTGGTCCCATCACTTCATGGCAAATAGATGGGGAAATAGTGGACACAGTGGCTGACTTTATTTTGGGGGGCTCCAAAATCACTGCAGATGCTGATTGCAGCCATGAAATTAAAGGACACTTACTCCTTGGAAGGAAAGTTATGACCAACCTAGATAGCATATTAAAAAGCAGAGACATTAACTTTGTCAACAAAGGTCCATCTAGTCAAGGCTATGGTTTTTCCAGTAGTCATGTATGGATGTGAAAGTTGGACTACAAAGAAAGCTGAGTGCAGAAGAATTGATGGTTTTCAACTGTGATGTTGGAGAAGACTTTTGAGAGTCCCTTGGACTGCAAGGAGGTCCAACCAGTCCATCCTACAGGAGATCAGTCCTGGGTGTTCATTGGAAGGACTGATGTTGAAGCTGAAACTCCAATACTTTGGCACCTGATGTGAAGAACTGACTCATTTGAAAAGACCCTGATGCTGGGAAAGATTGAGGGCATGAGGAGAAGGGGATAACAGAGGATGAGATAGTTGGATGGCATCACCGACTCAATGGCTATGAGTTTGGGTAAACTCTGGGAGTTGGTGATGGACAGGGAGGCCTGGCATGCTGCATTTCATGGGGTTGCAAAGAGTCGGACATGACCGAGCAACTGAACTGAACTGATTGCACTTAAAATCCAAGAGATGTTCATATTCATCAACAGACTAAGGTCTGTTTATCTAAAGTTTGAATAGTTTTTAAATTTGATTGATTTGTCAGTGCAACTGATCTTCTTAGTTATTCTTGGAACATCAATGTAGTGATTAAAATAAAAGCAATCTGTAGGAGTGAAGATTGAGTGTATGTCCATTTTAAACTTTGCTGTAATTCACAGAGCCATTTTGGTATGTTTAGTACCAGATCAATTTATATGACAAGATTTAAACTGGATAATCTGTGACATTTGCCTTTAGAGACACATGTCATCAATGACTAACTTGAATTTTCAAGACCCAGTCTTAGAAGGCTGTTAATACTCCTATACTTTCATTACCCATATAATTTAGGTATTATCATGTTCAAAGATAAATTTAACTCATTCTTAGAAAATGAAGATCATTAAGAGATTAATATACATGATACAACCAAACATCTTTCACTTGTACGTAAAAAAACCTCACAGTAACTAGAAGAGACAGATAAACCAAAAGATATCAGTCACAGCAAAGACAGAACCTAAACCCAATGTGGGAGTCTCTTCTTTCTATTTTACTGAAATCAAGATCTTCTAGAAAGTGAACATAGCACTTCTTCCTCTGCTCCAGTCAGAAGTTGGAGGTTGATTTTCAGATGTGGATACTAACCTTGTCTACCTTAACTGACCTTGTGTATTTAAGGCCTTCTAACCTGACCATTCCATGGTAAGAAAAGTTCTACCTACATCTGGATTCCTGGCTTGTGTCTGATTATTTCTTTTTCTCTCCAGTAACAAGACTACTAACAATTTGATATCAGTCATATCCAATCTGCTTTACCTTGGAGTACAGTCTCTGATCATTTCAGAGTCCTCTTCCTTTTCTGGGCATTTGAACTTGGTCCCTTTTGGTCAATACTGTCGCATTCTCCCTCTACATGATTTAGAAATCTTTGGATTGCAATAATGAAAACCTGATTTAGACTAGCATGGAGTATAACCGAAAGTATCCAAGCCTGAAGAATAATTAACACAGGGACGTAAAATGCCACAGACACTTTTTCTCTTGTCTCTGCTTCTCTGTTCACATCTACATCTTTATTTTTTCTTATTGCAGACTCAACTTCTTTGTGTGCTGTGACACGAAGTGGTTTTTGTATTAATTTCCCAAGAATTCATCACTTCCTTCCAAGTCAACAGCTAAAATGAGGAGGAATCTCTTAGATCTGTACTGTTTCCAGAGAAAAGTGATCTGTTAAGCTGGGGTCAGATGCCTCCTCCAAGACCAATCAAAAGTAACTGAGGGTAGGGTTACATTATTCTATCTGAGAAAGCCCTATAGTGACCATGTGGATGTAGATCGTTTTAGCAGGATGAGGGGTAATTTGTAGTTTCTAGAAAACAATGAGACAGTTTCCAGGGGAGATCTTGTGTCCTGTACAATAGCCCTCTTTGACATCTTTTTCTCAATAGCTCCATAATTTTTCTAAGAATCATGCGGCTTTCTAGTCTGTACTGAAAGTGACCAAAATTTGAGTAGTTTGATACTACTGTGCTTTAAATCTCTTCTAGGTCAGCAGTGTAGCATCTATATCTTGTATTTTGAAAGTGAAATGTTATTTTTAGTGTTTTCAGCTCTCAAAATTACCTCAAAAACGATAGCTTCCACAGCTAGCATTTCTTTATCTTTTACACAGAAAAGCAAAACTTAGGTTTCTGTCTTCTCTCTTTCCGCTTCTGCTTTAGCATCTCCTCTTAATTGAGGAAAAATTATAAATAAACCTAGTGAGGTTTCAACCTTACCACACCAGCTCACAAAGAAAATATATGAAGTCTACACTTTATAATTTCCTAAAGATTACAATTTCACTGGACTTTGAAGATATCAAGTTTTATTTTTCCTTTGATCTTATATTCTTCACTACACTTCACCCCTTTCCTTTCTAAAAGCTATTGTGTGATGCTAAAATTTTAGTCACACTTTTATTGTCTTCCATGGATCATTGTGTGATAAAGAACTAGCAACATACTCACAAAGTACTAATTTAATAACTGTTGATGAACTCTAGTTAAAATATCTTAACTTGAATTATAATTAGAGTTATGAAAACACTCAGCAACTTTTCAAACACATGTACACTTCGCTATAGTAACTGATAACCATAAAATTAACTATTATAATCTTCAAGCTACAAGCTCATTAAAACAAAGACAGTATTCAGGAATATGTTAACTTTTTGGCTTATTTTGGTATTAGTTAGTTAGTCAGTTCAGTCGCTTGGTTGTGTCGGACTGTTTGCAGCCCTATGAATCGCACCACGCCAGGCCGTCTTGTCCATCACCAACTCCCAGAGTCTACTCAAACTCATGTCCATCGAGTTGGTGATGCCATCCAGCCATCTCATCCTTGGTCGTCCCCTTCTCCTCCTGCCCTCAATCCCTCCCAGCCTCAGGGTCTTTTCCAATGAGTCAACTCTTCGCATGAGGTGGCCAAACTATTGGAGTTTCAGCTTTAGCATCAGTCCTTCCAATGAATACCCAGGACTGATCTCCTTTAGGATGGACTGGTTGGACCTCCTTGCAGTCCAAGGGACTCTCCAGAGTCTTCTCCAACACCACAGTGCAATAGCGTCAATTCTTTGGCACTCAGCTTTCTTCACAGTCCAACTCTCACATCCATACATGATCACTGGAAAAACCATAGCTTTGACTAGATGGACCTTTGTATCATTTCAGTTCAGTTCAGTATCTCAGTTGTGTCTGAATCTTTGTGACCCCATGAATCGCAGCACACCAGGCCTCCCTGTCCATCACCAACTCCCGGAGTTCACTCAGACTCATGTCCATCGAGTCAGTGATGTCATCCAGCCATCTCATCCTTGGTCATCCCCTTCTCCTCCTGCCCCCAATCCCTCCCAGCATCAGAGTCTTTTCCAATGAGTCAACACTTCGCATGAAGTGGCCAAAGTATTGGAGCTTCAGCTTTAACATCATTCCTTCCAAAGAAATCCCAGGATTGATCTCCTTCAGAATGGACTGGTTGGATCTCCTTGCAGTCCAAAGGACTCTCAAGAGTCTTCTCCAACACCACAATTCTTCGGAGCTCAGCTTTCTTCACAGTCCAACTCTCACATCCATACATGACTACTGGAAAAACCATAGCCTTGACTAGACGGACCTTAGTCAGCAAAGTAATGTCTCTGCTTTTGAATGTGCTATCTAGGTTGGTCATAACTTTTCTTCCAAGGAGTAAGCATCTTTTAATTCCATGGCTGCGATCACCATCTGCAGTGATTTTGGGGCCCCCAAAATTAAAGTCTGCCACTGTTTCCACTGTTTCCCCATCTATTTCTCATGAAGTGATGGGACCAGATACCATGATCTCCATTTTCTGGATGTTGAGCTTTAAGCCAACTTTTTCACTCTCCACTTTCACTTTCATCAAGAGGCTTTTGAGTTCCTCTTCACTTTCTGCCATAAGGGTGGTGTCATCTGCATATCTGAGGTTCTTGATATTTCTCCCGGCAATCTTTATTCCAGCTTGTGTTTCTTCCAGTCCAGCATTTCTCATGAGGTACTCTGCATATAAGTTAAATAAGGAGAGCGACAATATACAGACTTGACGTACTCCTTTTCCTATTTGGAACCAGTCTGTTGTTCCATGTCCAGTTCTAACTGTTGCTTCCTGACCTGCATACAGATTTCTCAAGAGGCAGGTCAGGTGGTCTGGTATTCCCATCTCTTTCAGAATNAAGGAGAGCGACAATATACAGACTTGACGTACTCCTTTTCCTATTTGGAACCAGTCTGTTGTTCCATGTCCAGTTCTAACTGTTGCTTCCTGACCTGCATACAGATTTCTCAAGAGGCAGGTCAGGTGGTCTGGTATTCCCATCTCTTTCAGAATTTTTCACAATTTATTGTGATCCACACAGTCAAAGGCTTTGGGATAGTCAATAAAGCAGAAATAGATGTTTTTCTGGAACTCTCTTGCTTTTTCCATGATCCAGCAGATGTTGGCAGTTTGACCTCTAGTTCCCCTGCCTTTTCTAAAACTAGCTTGAACATCAGGAAGTTCACGGTTCACATATTGCTGAAGCCTGGCTTGGAGAATTTTGAGCATTACTTTACTAGTGTTTGAGATGAGTGCAATTGTACAGTAGTTTGAGCATTCTTTGGCATTGCCTTTCTTTGGAATTGGAATGAAAACTCACCTTTTCCAGTCCTGTGGCCACTGCTGAGTTTTCCAAATTTGATGGCATGTTGAGTGCAACACTTTCACAGCATCATCTTTCAGGATTTGAAATAGCTCAACTAGAATTCCATCACCTCCACTAGCTTTGTTCGTATTGATGCTTTCTAAGGCCCACTTGACTCCCATACCAGGATGTCTGGCTCTAGATGAGTGATCACACCATCATGATTATCTTGGTCATGAAGATCTTTTTTGTACAGTTCTGTGTATTCTTGCCACCTCTTCTTAATATCTTCTGCTTCTGTTAGGTCCATACCATTTCTGTCCTTTATCGAGCCCATCTTTGCATGAAATGTTCCCTTGGTATCTCTGATTTTCTTGATCAGATCTCTGGTCTTTTCCTCTATTTCTTTGCATTGATCACTGAAGAAGGCTTTCTTACCTTTTATTGCTATTCTTTGGAACTCTGCATTCAGATGCTTGTATCTTTCCTTTTCTCCTTTGTTTTTCACCTCTCTTCTTTTCACAGCAATTTGTACGCCCTCCCCAGACACCCATTTTGCTTTTTTGCATTTCTTTTCCATAGGGGCTTTGTATAGTGGTTCCCAATTCTGGCACATAAGAATTCATTGGAACACTATTTAAAAATACAGATTCTTAAACTCTATTCATGGCAACCCACTCCAGTATTCTTGCCTGGAAAATCCATGGACGGATGAGCCTGGTAGGCTGCAGTCGATGGGGTCGCTAAGAGTCGGATACGACTGAGTAACTTCACTTTCACTTTTTACTTTTATGCATTGGAGAAGGAAATGGCAACCCACTCCAGTGTTCTTGCCTGCAGAATACCAGGGAAGGGGGAGCCTGGTGGGCTGCCGTCTATGGGGTCACACAGAGTCGGACACGACTGAAGTGACTTAGCAGCAGCAGCAGCAAACTCTATTCAAGACCTACTCAATGAGAATCTTGGGGAGGGATTTTAATGCTTCTCAGATCTTGATCGTCAGGTAAACTAGAAATCACTGATTTCTATAGAAGCTCTATTTCTACCTATAAGTGAATTCCAGGGAGTCATTCTACTTACAGATATGACATTGACTGAGCAAAATTCAGCTTCACTGATAGGTCCAGAGAGAGTTACCCTCTCAGTGTATCCCCATAATCTAGCCCCTGGTTGTTCTGCTACTTTATTCTTCTTTGTTTCAATTGACAATTTTTTCAGAAAATTTCCCTATATCAGGGACAACTCTAGCAAAGTTGGAAGAAAGAGACTGACTCCTCTCCACACCCAAAGTCTGAATTGACCTGAGAGGGAAGAGCCATACCATATTCAACTTGGCTGCAGAGTATCCATGAGTGGAAGTGAGAGGAGTGCCAAGTGACAGGGGCTGCCTGTCTCCTAGCCTCTGGGGCTTTTTCCTGTCTTCAACCAGGACCACTTACACTTCTGCCTGTAGCTTCAGCCCCATCTCATTTCTTAAGACCAATCTGATCTTGGACATGAACAAGTATGGAGATTTAGCCCAACCTTTCAGAGATCACTGTCAGCCTGGCCCCGATGTTGTGGTCTGACTCTGATAGCCAAGTTTCAGCCTCATTATATACATCAGAGTCTCTATCTTGGAAGCCTGCTTGATACTTCAGTCTTTCCAGATCACATTTTTCCAAAAGTGTGGTATGAGAAACGCTTCACCAAAATCTTCCAAAGTACCTAGCTAAGATCATATAGATTATGATTTGGCCTGTGACCAAATCAATTTAGTTAGAATCTATAGAGCTGGAGTCTTATAAGTTCATTAAAAAAAAACTGAAGTATAGTTGATTTATGATGTTATGTTTCTGATGTTCAGCAAAGTGATTCAGTTTTTTATATTCTTTTTTTTTGTATTTTTTTTATTATGCTTTACTACAGGATATTGAATATAGTTCCCTGTGCTATACAGTAGGACCTTGTTTGTCTATTTTATGTATAGTAGTTTCTATCTGCTAATCCCATATTCCTGATTTATCCTTTCCCAATCCCTTTGGAAACCATAAGATTTCTATGTTTGTGGCTCTGTTTCCATCTTTTGAATAAGTTCACTTGTTTCATATTTTAGATTCCACTATAAGTGATATCATATGGTATTTATCTTTTTCTTTCCAACTTATTTCACTTAGTATGATAACCTCTAGGTCCATCCATGTTGCTGCAAATGGTATTATCTCATTCTTTCCTTTTTTATACTGAGTAGTATGCCATTGTATATGTGTATACACACACAGGCAGTGTTCTTGAGTTGTGGGAGCTGTTTGTATATTTTGGAAATTAAGTTCTTGTCAGTCACATTACCTGCAAATATTTTCTCTCAGTCCACAAATTGTCTTTTTGTTTTGTTTATGATTTCTTTGCTGGGCAAGAGCTTCCAAGTTTGATTAGAACCCATTTGTTTATTTTTGCTTTCATTTCTATTTGCTTGGAAAAATGACCTAAGAAAACATTGCTATGCCAAAGAATGTTCAAACTACTGCACAATTGCACTCATCTCACAGGCTAGCAAAATAATGCTCAAAATTGGAGAACCAAGCCAGGCTTCAACAGTATGTGAACCATGAACTTCCAGATGTTCAAGCTGAATTTAGAAATGGCAGAGGAAACAGAGATCAAACTGCAAACATCTGCTGGATCATCAAAAAAGCAAGAGAGTTCCAGAAAAGACCACTCCAAAGCCTTTGACTGTGTGGATCACAACAAACTGGAAAATTTTTTAAGAGATGGCAATATCAGATCACCTGACCTGCCTATTGAGAAATCTGTATGTGGGCCAAGAAACAACAGTTAGAATTGGACATGGAACAGCTGACTGGTTCCAAATTGGGAAAGGAGTACATCAAGGCTGTATATTGTCACCCTGCTTATTTAATTTATATGCAGAGTAGTTCATGGGAAATGCCAGGCTGGAAGAAACACAAGCTGGAATCAAGATTGCCGGGAGAAATATCAATAACCTCAGATATGCAGATGACACCACCCTTATGGCAGAAAGCAAGAAGAACTAAAGAGCCTTTTGATGAAAATGAAAGAGGAGAGTGAAAAAGTTGCCTTAAAACTCAACATTAAGAAAACTTAGATCATGGTATCTGGTCCCACACTTCATGGTAAATAGATGGAGAAACAATGGAAACAGTGACAGACTTTTTTGGGGGGCTCCAAAATCACTGCAGATGATGACTGAAGCCATGAAATTAAAAGATGCTTACTCCTTGAAGAAAAGTTATGACCAACCTAGACAGCATATTAAAAAACAGAGATATTATTTTATCAACAGAGGTCGTCTAGTCAAAGCTATGGTTTTTCCAGTAGTCATGTATGGATGTAAGAGTTGGACTATGAAGAAAGCTGAGTACCAAAGAATTGATGCTTTTGAACTGTGATGTTGGAGAAGACTCTTGAGAGTCCCTTGGACTGCAAGGAGATCCAACCAGTGAATCCTGAAAGGGAATCAGTCCTGAATATTCATTGGAAGGACTGATGCTGAAGCTGAAACTCTGATACTTTGGCCACCTAATGTGAAAAACCGACTGATTGGAAAAGACTCTAATGCTGGGAAAGATTGAAGGAGAAGGAGAGGGCAGAGGATGAGATTGAATGGCATCACTGACTTCATGGACATGAGTTTGAGTAGGCTCTGGCAGTTGGTGATGGATAGGAAAGTCCTGTATTTTGCAGTCCATGGTGTCGTGAAGAGTTAGATACAACTAAATAACTGAACTGACTGATGTAGGTGACTATTTTGCCTCTGTTCTCTTCTAGGGGTTTTATCCTGTCATGTCTTATATATAAGTTTTTACACTATTTTGAATTTATTTTTATGTATCATGTGAAGGAGTGTTCTAATTTCATTGATTTACATGTGATTTACACAACAGAGCAACTAACACACTTATGGTTCCATGTAAATTTTAGGATTATTTGTTCATGTTCTGTGAAAACTGTCATGGGTAATTTGATTAGAGACCACATTAAATCTGTAGATTGCTTTGGGTACTATGGCCATTTTAACAATATTAATTCTTCCTATCCAAGAGCATGGAATATCTTTTCATTTCTTTAAATAATCTTCGATTTCCTTTATCAGTGTTTTATAGTTCTCATCATAGAAGTTGTTCGCCACCTTGGTCATTTTTTTTTTTTTAATGAGGCTTTAAATGGCCTTTTTTTTTTTTCACTTCCCTTTCTGACATTTAGTTGTTAAATGTGTAAAGTGATGAACATATTTCTGTATGTTATCTTGTATCCGGCTGCCTTACTGAATTCATTTATCAGTTCTAGTAGTTTTTGTGTGGAGTCTTTATGGCTTTCAAAATATAGCATCATGTCATCTGTAAAACGATGATTTTGCCTCTTCCCTTTTAATTTGGGTACCTTTGATTTTTTTTTTTTTCTTTTTCTTGTCTGATTGCTGTGGCTAAGACTGCCAATACTATCTTGAATGCAGAAGTGGTGAGAGTAGGCATCCTTCTTCTCTTCCAGGTTTTAGTGGGAAGGCTTTCAGCTTTTCACCATTGATTATTATATTGACTGTGGTTTTGTTATAAATAGCTTTTATTATGTTTAGATATGTTCCCTCTATAGGCTTCCCTTGTGGCTCAGATGGGAAAGAATCTACCTGCAAAGAAGGAGACCTGGGTTCAATCCCTAGGTTGGGAAGATCCCCTGGAGAAGGGAATGGCTACCCCCTCCAGTATTCTTGCCTGGAGAATTCCATAGACAGAGGACCCTGGCAGGTTCATGGATATGCAAAGTTAGACACAACTGAGTGACTAACACTTTCACTTTTACGTGTTCCCTCTATACCCCATTTGGTAAGAATTTTTATCATGAATGGATATTCAATTTGATCAAATGCTTTTCTGCATCTATTGAAATGATCATATGGTTTTTCTCTTTTCTGTTTTTAATGTTGTGTATCACATTGATCAATATGCAGTATTGACCACATTTGTGACCTTGGGGTGAATTCATTTCAGTCATGGTATATGATCTTTTTTTGTGTCATTGGGTTCAGTTTCCTAATATTTTGTTAAGAATTATTGCATCTATAGTCATCAAAGATATTAGCTTTTTAATTTCTTTTCTAATAGTGGTTTTGTCTGGTTTGGTATCAGGGTGATGGCACCCTCATAGAATGACTTGAGAGTGTTTCCTCCTTTTCAGGTTTTTGGAGGAGTTTGAGAAGGATTGATACAATTTCTCTTTTGTATATTTGGTAGAGTAACCTAGTGAAGCTGTCTGGTCCTAGACTTTAGTTTTAGGTAGTTTTTATTGTTATTATTGTTACAAATTATATTTTCAATAAGTGCATTTTAAAATAAGAGGTCAGTCAAGAGTTTTACAGATTCTTTAATGTATAAATCCTGAAATTCTGTACACCTATCTGTAGCTTATATTTCTGGCTATTTTCCATTGTCATTATCATTCTGAATTTTGGGTGAAAGTGTAGTACAGCACAATATTTGTACATTTTCCTTTTAGCCAACATTCATAAAATATAACCTCTGAATGTGGCTGGTGGTACATTGTGCATGTACAAGTTTTGGTTATAGGATATTCTAATACCTTAATCAAAATTATGTTTTATATTGCATTCTGGGAAAAATAAATGGTGTTACTAACTGTCCCTATCCAGAAACATTGCAAAATGCAACTCATTCTATGAATGGCAATTAATTTTTATTATTACTATTGTAATTATTTATTATCCCCATTAAGAGCAATTAATATGATATATTACTACTAATAATTTAAATGGCCATAATAATCATAAGACCATCTGGAATTTTCAAGGCACTTTTCTTTAAAGGGCCCAAATAGGATGAAAAATAATGAATTAGGTTCTGAAAAACATTGCCTACATATTCTTCCAGTTGTTATTTATAGAAACATATATTTATCTACATGCTATGTGGTAAAGAAATTGTTCTCTCAAAGCTGAATAAAAATTAGAAAGTTAGGATAAGGGTTTTATTTTAAATCAGATCAAATAGTTGTAAAATACTGTCATGAGTAGAACTAAGAACAAATAAAATTATGTTATTGTAGAGTAATTAGATCTGGCTTCAGCAATTCCTACTTACAGTGACATTAAAGTTATATAGGAAGCTAAAATTTCTGCAAAATATCCTCTGCACCAGAGCTGACATGAGTTAGAACTGGTAAATCACAATGGTCATTCAACTTAGGCACAAATTATATGTGATTTATTTAGAAGTCTTAAATCTGGGAAGAAGTTTTATACCTTGACTATATTTAAAGGATGTTTCTGATTTTCTGATGCTAATTACAAAAAATTATAATATAACTCATCTGCATTGTCACTGAACTGCCTAGAGACTCTCACAAGTTTCCTCACCTGAGTAAGTATGCCAGGATAGCATACGACAATGCCAAGAGTGAATAAGGCTAACTTTTTCAAATAATGGCATTGTTAAATTATAAAGAGAGATGATGAGATTTTTTCAAATCTATTTGATGAATGTAATAAAAATAATATTTTAAATATGCCACAAGCAAGCATATTTGTGGCTGAGTTGCATTCTATTTATAAACATAACAGTATTATATAGATATACGAACTATATATAGTTATAATAGTTATTTGAGGATATAATTGTAGGTATGCATATTATTTTTGTGGGAGTAGAAACGGTTCTCCGGTAAAATCGGGAAAATAACATCTAATTTTTGTAATCCTTTATATGCACCATTTTTCTATCCTTGAGAGATTTTTTTTAATATCTAGAATTTTTTACAACAGGATTTTCTTTAGCCATAATGGTCAGAGAGAGCTCCACTTGCAATTACCATATTACTTATGAGTATGTATATTATGATATTAAATACTTTAATTAAAGAGGACAGGTCAGAAGGGTAGAGTTCCATAAAACCAGATGTATCTTTAAAGGTCAGTGAGTATGCTATGCAAATACATCAAGGCTGAAAGAACATGACCATTGTCCCTGAATGTCCACCTAGCCATCTCTCGTGATGGCACTGGTACCTCTCCATTTGATTATCTGTTCTTTCCTCAATTATTATTGACATCACCATGTACAAGGTGCTGGATACAAGGGTTAGAAAGAACAAACAAGGGCTTTTTCTTTAAAGGAGCACATAGACTAGAGGGAGAGATATACATAGCAATAACTTTGGTGCTAGAATGTGTAATAGATATACATCTAAAAGTGAAAGTGAAGTCGCTCAGTCGTGTCCGACTCTTTGCGACCCCATGGACTGTAGCCTACCAGGCTTCTCCATCCACGGGATTCTCCAGGCAAGAATACTGGAGCGTGTTACATTTCCTTCTCCAGGGGATCTTCCCGACCCAGGGATCAAACCCGAATCTCCCACATTGGAGGCAGACGCTTTAACCTCTGAGCCACCAGGGAAGCCCAGATATTCATCTATCTATGCGTAATAGCATCATTATTGAGCACATCCTTCAGAGCCAGACTGGTTGTGTTTTAAATCTCACTCTGTCATTAGTTAACTGTGTGACTTTAGAGGAAAGTCACTTAATCTCTTTCTTCGGTTTCATCATCTGTAAAATGGGGGCACAACTGAAGCAACTTAGCATATCCTGATAGTTTACAGTGAAAATTAAACAAATTAATATCTGGGACATATGTTAATATGGTTGGACCTTATTAATTTTGGTGAGCCATACAAAACTGGTGTTTTTGTAATCAAAAACTGTTGAGTAAGCAATACACCAAAAGCACTGACCATGAAACATTCACAAATTGAACTTCATCAAATGTCAGCACTCTGTGCTGCGCTGTGCTGTGCTCAGTCATATCTGACTCTTTGCCACCCCATGGACTGTAGCCTACCAGACTCCTCTGTCCATGGAATTTTCCAGGCAGGAATGCTGGAGTGGGGTGCCATTTCCTTCTGCAGGAGATCTTCTGCACCCATGGATTATACCCACAGCTCTTGCATCTCCTGCATTGGCAAGCGGATTCTTTACCACTGCACCACTTGAGAAGCACTCTACTCATCAAAAAATGCCATTGTGAGTGTGAAACAGATGGAGAAAAAGTATTAAAAGTAGTGAAACACCACGATAACCTTGAAAGAGAGTCAAAAGTCCCATATGGTCAGCATCCCAGGGGCAAGCAGGACAATATCCCATGTCATGTGGGTTTCCTCATCACAGGGAAAGCAGATCAATTTTGAAATGTGTCCAAAGTCAAGCAAAGAATGGCAGCTTCTCTGCCAGAAACAGAGTGTCCTTTAGTTTGTGCTCAGTCTATGGTGATAGATGTCTTTCCAGGTCCAGGCCGATGATGGTCAAGTTGCAGCATTTGGGGTGCGTTGCCAATCAGTCTCATCAGAGAGCACGTGTTTACTGTGAGCACCTACCTGAGTGACCCACATGCTCGATCAGCAGCTGTAATTTGTTTCCACAGTGCCTGGCGACAAAGAGGAGTGTTTTTACCCTGCTAGTCTTAGTTTTCCCAGGGGCAGATGAAATATTAAGTTACTGGTAACAAAACAGGAGTCAGTAAAAATATAACAAGGTTCCTCCAGGAGATGATTGTCTAGAGTTCCGAGAAGGACCTGGAGTTCCACAGCGGGTTCCACGGTGGAATTGGCAGAGTAGACCAGCGGGTACCATCATGTTTGACCTTAGCTGAACTATTCGTGGAGTAGGCCCATTTTTTTAAGAAAAAAATTTCCCTCAAAGAGAGAGCTGCCACTTTTTCATATAAAGCCAAGATATCACTGGTACCATTTCCATTTGGCCAGGATGCTTGTTGGACCCTGCCCAACCTGTTTGCTATGAAGTCCGAGTTCAACCACCCTAAAATGAGAGTATCAGGCTGGATGCGTGTGGTTTCCATTTGTCAGATATTCAAATGTCAGTGCTCCAGGAAAGCCCAGACAGAAACTGATAATTAGTTTCTAAAGCGGTAGATGTGGTTCGCTTATGGAGGTGGCCTCCAGGGGATCATCCACATGGAGACTGCCTCCCTTTGTCTGTGACTCTTGTTGGTGAAATCATCAGTCACAGATTTTTTTTCTTTCCAAGAGGTCACAGGACTATGGGGCTTCAAAGGTGGAAAGTGTACCACAGCTTGCTGGACAGCTTCCCACACAGCCTCTTGCCTGGGGCCCCTTTTGAAAAATGTCACTTGCAAGTTGGATGACATGAAAGACCAAGTCGAATGCCCGGATGAGGCATGTGCTGTCTCAGTAGCAAAGAGTACAGCAAGACGCTAAACTTCTCTGTGGCAGGCGGCAGTTTGAAGACAATTTTTCCTTGACCCCCAGAGGGATTTGAGCATTGTAAATCTGCTCACTTAATCTCAAGAAACTTTATTTGGTGAGTATGCTCTGAGTATTGTTTTGTTAATAATATCACTCTCCGCCTACCTGCCGGGGGCAGTCAGAGCTGTTGTGACTGATGCTTTTGATTCTCTAGAGCCAGTGGGGCATTATCTGAATGAAACTTTTGGGAAGGGTCACTTGTATAAAATTCCAGTCCACCTACTGGTAGCAAAAAATGGGAGAGTTTGGGTATCACTGGAGGAGTACCTTGTCACTAAAGGTGGGTTAGGATGCAACATATATGTCATTCACCTACTGCTCTACTTGCCAGTCTTCCAGAAATGGAAGATTCCACCTGGCACTTATGGGATAAGAAAGGATCCAAGATACTGTTTTTCTACATTCATATGTAGAAGTAAAAACATCTATATATTAAAATATTTAAATGGCCCCACTCACAAGACTACTTTATCTTCCCTTTCCGACTCTAAACTCTGCCCAATCTGGGTGTCTTTAGCTTTGAAGGGTCTCTAATAGGACAGTAACTTGGTTGCCTATCTCCAATAGGATTAAAATAGTTTAAATCTCTTCTGCCTCCAATTTTTGAGTCTTTTTTTTTTTTTTCAATAAGTAGGTTATCTTTGGGCCTCCCTGGTGACTCAGCGGTAAAGAATCTGCCTGCCAATGCAGGAGACTGAGGTTTGATCCCTGGATCAGGAAGATCCCCTGGAGAAGGAAATATCAACCCACTCCAGTATTCTTGCCTGGGAAATCCCATGGACAGAGGAGCCTGATGGGCTACAGTCCATGGGGTTGCAAAGAGTCAGACACTAAACAACAAGGTCATCTTCTTCAGCATTGTAAACCACCTAGGGTATAAAGCACCTAAATAATTGTCAATGCCTTGTCTATGGTTTCACATGTTTTATGCCCATCAAATTCCTATGTTGAAGTCCTAACCCTTAAGACCTCAGAATGTGACCTTATTTGTTGGTAAGGCCTTTACAAATATATTCAAATTTAAAGTGAGGTTATTTAGATAGGCTTTAATCCAATATGACCGATGCCCTTAAAAAGTGGGGGAAAGTTAGACACAGAGGCACACATAGAGGGAAAAGGAGATGAAGAGACACAAGAAGGAGATAGGCATCTGCAAGCCAAGGATCGAGAGCAAACAGATCCTTGCCTCATAGACCTCAGAATGAGCAGGCTCGTCAATACCTTTATTTTGGGCTTCTTTTGGCCTCCACAACCATGGGACAATGAATTTCTTTTGTTTAAGCCACATAATTTGTGGTACTTTGTTGTAACAGCCTTCACTGACTAATACACCATGGGGACCTGACTTTATCCAGAAAATCTCCCAAGAGAGCCAAACATCCCTGTGTTGATAGTAGCCAAAACCCATTGTAAAATAGCTCTTAAAAACATTTACTTTTCTCTCTGAATTGATATTGCTTTGGCATAATAGACTGTAGGCGGGAACTGAAGCCCAAGAGAAATTTTTTCTTAATCAGCATTGCCACCGTTACGCTCGCATCACCCACTTGAAGCAGCAGAATTTCCAACAAGTCACCTAATTTCTGCCCCGAATGGTCAGACTTCCCTCCTTTCATACTCAGTGTAGGTGTTTGTCTCTGTAGTTGTTATCTGAAAGAGGTGGAAACTTCTTACAATGTTGCATGTCAGAGTTAACAGAGAAATCCCCTCCTAGAAGAAGGGGAACAGATGAACTTAGTTTCCATTACTCCTCCTGCACCCGCTTTCCATTTCTGTCTCATTAACAGTGAATAAAGTGGGGATCATTTATTGTCCACCTCTCCATACATTTTGTTCAGTGTTCTGCTGATTGCCATGAACTTCCCTCATCTCCCAGTAACTGAGGGAAGGCCTCCCAAGGCCTTCATCCTTCCTATCTCAGAAAACAAATCTTGTCAGCAGCAACCCCATCCTGGTGCCCTCCACACACTTTAGGCTCCCGTTTTATAGGATTGTTTGGTGACCTTAGCTCTGCTTCCTTCAGCTAGCTTCTATTTTTTTTTTTTCATATTTTAATCATCTAGTGTTCATTTGGATGTGTTTTGATTGATACCTACAATCACGCATTTCGCTTGAACATGACTTTGATGGAGTGTTGGATATGTAAGCATAGTTTCCTTGTACGTAATTTTGCCCTTGATTATTGTCTGTAACTCCCTATGCATCATGGTCTTACTTGGTCTCTTGATTTACAGTTATGGTGATTACTTCCCTTGGTAATTAAAGTCTTTGGTTGGATATATTAATCTCATCACCAATGATTCCCTCTAAAGTAAATGTATAATAAATAATCACTTTGATACTGTTAGTCACGTCTGTGTTTTATTGTGCTTCTTAAGTTTTCCTCAACAACAGATGATCTGTGTATAATTTTCATCATATTTCTTCTTCCTGCCCTACGAAGACCTGTGACAGGAAATATTTTATCATGTGCATGTGGTGACTGCATTGCTATTGTTTGGTCTAGAAACGTGTGTTATAGCAGGGAGCAGAATTTAGCAGGCAGGTGGGTGACTTTGAATAGATAATCTTGTTTACTAAAATATACTAATACGTCCTGCCCTATCTTCCATGCTTGACCGTGACAACCACCAATCTGTTCTTTTTACAATTTTGTCATTTCAAAATTCTATTAAAAGTAGAATCTTGAAGTAACCTTTTCAGATTGACTTTTTTTTCACCAACATAATTCTTTGAAAATTCAGCCAAGTTGTTGTGTGTATCAATAGTTTGTTCCTTTTTATTGCTGAGTAATATTCTATAGTCTGGATATAGTACAGACTATTTAACCGTCTACTTTTTGAAGGATATCTGAGTTATTTGCAATTTTGAGTTATTACAAATAAAACTGCTATGAACTGTTATGCACAGATTTGCCTTATAACATACCTGGGTTTCATTTTATTCGTGTATGATGAGGCCAACAGATCAGAAGACATTGTCATTGAAAAGATAGTTTATTACTCACAGTTCCAAGAGGAAGAGATCATCCCATGCTGTGCAGGGTCACACAAGATAATAGTAAGCTCAGTGGAAGGCAAAGAGTGCAGAGACGCTGCAGGAAGACCTTTATGATAGTTTTCAAGAGAAAGATGGGAAAAGTAAGCTTAAGCAAGCACACCCAGTTAGAGTTGGCTAATTTAAATAATTTCAGTAAGTTCTAGGGTACAAAGGCTGCCTGATGGCTGACTTTGGGGTGATTAGGGTAGGAGAAAAAGGTCTAAGAATTTTGAGAGCTGCCATGAAGCAGACCACCACACTGGGGGTTTGGCTTTTGGATTAATTCCTTTGCATATGAAAGCGAGGCTCCAGGGAGACTGTTTTGGTCTTAGGAGGAATCTACAAACCATTAACCAACCACCAGAGAGGCAGTCAACTGCTAGTCAGCAAGGCCCCGGACGTCAAAACATCAGAAGCAAAAAACAGGGCTAATAGAAGGTTTTTGTGTGAACTTAAGTTTTCATTTCTCTGCATTGAATGCCCAGGACTGCAATTGCTAGATCACATGGTACTTGCATTTCGGATTTGTGAGAACTGCCAAACAACTTCCAGAGAGACTGAGCAATTTTACATTACCACCAGCTATGCTGGGGTGATTAAATTTCTCCAAACCTGTAGATTTCAAGAAGGGTTAAATGAATTATTAACATTTCAGGCTTTTTTGCAAATCACTTCAATGTGTTTTTTTTTATTAGTGAGTGCAGTGCGCAGTACACTGAGCTGAGACCTATGAAAGATCCCAAGGTGAAACAGGGGTATGACTTTGCTCCAGGAGCCTTCATTTCCCAGTGGAAGCAAACCTACAAGAAAGAATAAAAATAGGCGATACATGGAGGTTCAGCCAATGTGGAGTGTAGGTGTAGTGGAAGGGCCGTTAATTCTGGGGATATCAATGGGAGGCCTGATGGAGGTAGTAATTTCTCAGCTGTCATTGAAAAGTGAGTATGATTGAAAAAGTTGAGAAAAAAAGGTAGAAAAGGCATCCAGCTTTAAAAATACTTTGTGTGCTGGGCTTCGCAGGTGGTTCAGTGGTAAAGAATCCACCTGCCAAGGCAGGAGATGCAGGTTCAATCCCTGGGTCGTGAAAATCCCCTGGAAAAGGAAATGGCCACCCATTCAGTATTCCTGCCTAAAAAATCCCATAGACAGAGGAGCCTGCAGGGCTACAGTCCAAGGGATTGCAAAAGAGTCGGGCAGGACTTAGTGACTGAGCTCACATATAGCCCTGGAGTGCTCTCATAGGATTAGAACGCTAAGATCATGGAGGGATGGACGGGGCATCAGTGAGAAACAGACCTGGAGGAAGACCATGAGGAAACGCAAATGACCTACATAGGAATAGGACTTTTTTTGGTAGCTAATGAGAAGTCACTGAAGTTGCGAAGGATGGAAACAATTTGATCTGCGTTTGAGATATCATCAAAGTTATATTGAAACGTTGTAAGATCAAAAGTGGAGAGATTTGAGCAGAAGCTATTGTGATAGTTGGGAAAGATGCTGAGAATATTGTGTCTTTGTGGTACTTTCGTATTTTTAAAGTTTAACAAATAATGCATGTTCCTTGCAAGTAAGTCAGAAAATAATGGAAAGAAAGCAACAGTAGTTACTCATAATCTCCTTACTGAGAAATAGCCATAATGAACATTTTGTAATATTTTTTAAAGATTTGTTCATAATCTCTATCTGTTTGCATGTTTATATGTGTAATTTTGAACAGATATTAGTCATGTTGTATGTAATGTTTATTTTGCAATTTATAATGTAGTATGTCATCTTTTAGGCTTATAAATGTACTTATTTAGGATTACATGAAATTATTTCCATTGAGTGGAAATACCACAAAGTCAATCCCTCCTACCTGAAGAATATTGAGATAGTTTTGTTTGATTTAGCTTGATTTTTTGCCTTTTCTAATAGGGTTCTTTTTGTTTAAGAACCTTGCAGATTTGGAATCAGTATAAGGTTCAGTGTCTGTGGTTTCTCTTTCTTGCCCTTGTCCATGGAAGGAATAGGGCCTCTCTAGATAAGGTGTCCTGAGATGCCCAACTCTACCTTGTACTGGTATCAAACATCAGATAGCCTTGCCCCACCTCTTGAATGCTGAAAACTGCAGGACTTAACGTTGAATTATAAAGCATAAGCTTGTGGTCGTCTAGCTGCTACAGGGTTTACTCAGGGTCTTTTACCCCATGTTGATCTCCCCAAAACTGGACTGTGCATTAAATTTTCCAGGGATCTTTTTTTACAAATGAAGATGCTAGAAGCCAACCATAAAAACTGGTGATTCAGTAGGTCTGGAATGGAGTCAGAAAACTATATCATTTTTACCCTTCCCCAGTTAATTTGACCATATGGCCAAGGTGAGATCTGTGGATCTGTACCTTTCTCTCTACTCTGTTTCTGGCACAACTTCCTCTGCTGGCTACGAGTTTGCTAAAGGAATGCTATATCATGCTAAGGTGGGGCTGAGTGATGGTGGCTTGATGCATTCTTTTATGGGAGAGTCAATGTCTTCAACTGAAAGGGAACCAGACTCCTAATGACTGACAGGTTTGGGGCAGAGATAGTTTTGAAATAGGAGTGTTCATGAAAGCCTATAAATAGGAGACTGGGCTATAATGGATATCCTACCAGGTGCTGATCTTCCATTTTCCAAAATTATTAACTGGTCTCTCTAATTGGGTGATGAAGACTTTGACAGCCCTCTTTCCTGAAGGAGGTAAAAATGGACATCTGGGTACACATGACTCTCTCCTTTATGAGCCCAAGTTTTATCCAGGTGGGTTGAGACTATGGACCTGAAGGAAGACAAAGTGGAAGCACTTCAAAAGGGACAAAAAGGCACAGTCAGGAAGACTCTGGTTGCTGAGGACTGATTTTGCCCTCGAGGTTATTTTCCTTGGGGAAGATTCTCCGATGCTGTACCAAGGGCATTGTTCTAAATGTGGCAGACTCACACCATCAGCAGAGGCTGTGCCATCACTGTACACTGATTACTGCCATTACTGATCAAGAGCCAGAGTGTGTGCCTTCTCCCCATGCTTGGCCTTTTTGATCATCCCTGCCAGCTCAGAGTTGAGATGTGCCCTCCTCACTCATGACTCTTGTTCATGTTCCCATCAGGACAAAAAGACAGTTTGCAAATCTCCCTGTGATCCATTTGCTGTATCCATTGCAGTCCTGCCTTGCTTTCCTCCTAGGGTCTGTATGCAAATCAGACCTAAGCTAACCCCCTTCCTTAATTCTGCTTCACTTGCCTGAGGAAACATTTCCTTCATGATGGCCCAGAATCAGCTCCAATCTTTTGGCAGTTCCATTACAGATCTGACATTTTTCTCTGTGTGCAAAAAGGAGAAAAGAACTTGCAGTTCAAGCTACATGCTTCTCCTTTAAACCTCAAGTAAATTCCTTGGCACAGGTTATTTTTCCCAGTCTCCAAAGAAAAATGCTAGCATTTTACTAATGCTTACTGGCACCTTGAAAGCATCAGATTAAAATAAAATGGTTAGTTACACTTTAAAAAATGGAGCAAGATTTGCAGCATCAATATTCATCTCACAAAATCTGTGTGTCAATAACATGGCATTAAAAAAAAAAAAACAAAGTTATTGCAAAAAAAGGATGTTGTTACAAGAGAGAATCGATACGTCCTGTTTGAGAAATCAACACTGTGACTTCATCTCATCATTTATAATGTATTAGCTAAAAGGCCTAAACTGTCTCAGTCAGGAGACATGCCTTGAGTTCTCTGCTTGAGGATTTGAAGTGGTAAAAGTAATTATTAGAGCAGCATTCATTTATTACCTACTGTTGTGCAGGTATTCTGCTTAAGTCACTCTCATTTAACTTCATAATGTCTCTGGAAGGGAAGTTGTTACACCCCCAATTTTACAGATGACAAGGTCTCAGAGCTTTCCTGATAGCTCAGTTGGTAAAGAATCTCCCTCCAATGCAGGAGACCCTGGTTCGATTCCTGGGTCAGGAAGATCCACTGGAGAAGGGGTAGTCTACTCACTCCAGTATTCTGGCCTGGAGAATTCCATGAACTATATAATCCATGTGGTTGCAAAGAGTTGGATATAACCAAGCCAACTTTCCCTTTCAAGAAGAACCAGTGGTCAGAGTTAACACTAATCAGAAGAGACTCCCTGTGGCCTCTGCATTTGCTCAGTACTCCCCCCCCCTCCCCCGGCCATCCCTAGAGTCCTGGTGGTTCACTCATTTACACAGTCTTTTCAAGTTGTGTGTTCAGCATGCTGCCGCTAGACTACTTTTTTGTTATATTTCTCTTTCTCTCTACTTTGTGCAACATTAACTGGCAATGTCAGAAGCATGTCCATCAGCTCTCCTAGACGTGATCATCAATGCCTGTTGTTGATGGCTGTTGGAAAGTTGGATAGAGGGTTCAAAATAAGAAAAGACCAAAACAGACAATAAGGGACAGAGGTTGATTTGCCAGATCTCAGCACTCAGAAAAGGATGTGTGTTTACAGAGTGAAATTGAGCAAATCAAGCCAGGATGACTTTATTCTCAGCACTTAACCTGCTATATTTTAGGAGCTCAAATTCTCTTTTCAACTAAATCAAACACAGAGAAACATCTTAATAGCATTTTAAAGGTATGTAAACACAAACTAAAAAGAAAAGAATTCACTTCCTCTCCTTTCATCTGGAGAGAACCACTCAATGTTTTGGACAGAGTGAAAAGGATAGGAGGGAGGGGGAGAGAGTGAGAGAGTTGGGTAGCAGGATAGATGGAAATAGAAACATTTCATAAAATAGAGATCACAGGTTATACATGACTATTTTTTATTCTCAGTTTTTAGTATTTTCCCATGTCATCATCCCTTGGAAACATGTTTTCAATAAACTAATACTATTCCATTGTATGAAGAAGGAACTAATCTAATGCTTGCCCTGTTTGAAGGCATTTACAGTATTTCAAGCCATTTTCTCCTTATTATATTATAAATAACACTTCAGTGGACATCCTTAAATAAGTATCTTCATCCAGATTTTAAACTATTTCCTTACAATAGATTCTTAGGGATATAATTATGGCTTTTTTCCCCATTCATGGCTCCTGATATATGTTATCAAATTGTTTTCCAAGAATTGGTACTGATAAACACTACTGACAGTGTTTAAAAATGACTGACTTAAGATATTATTATTTTAAAATATTGACAAGTGTGAAAACTATATTTTGTAAACAGTTTACATTTTGTTTCTTTAATTACTGAGTTTGAACACTGTCCTCATATTTAATTAGCAATTGTATCTCTTCTGTAAATTATCTGTTCATGTCTCAAGTCACTTTTATTAGTAGATTTTCCTCTCATTGTCTTTGGCTATTAAATTTCTTATTGTACTTTATTTTGCCAATTTTTAATGTCTTTCAGCTTTATTTAATACAAATTTTCAGGCATATTAAAAAGCTAAGTACAAAATAAATGGAACCAAGAAAGCTCTAGGTAAATTTTGAACTGCTATTTAATGGTGGATAATTCTTTTAAGTGTAATCATAATAAGAGAAATTATGAAGAGGAAGGTCAAATTGAACTGCAACCAAATGTAAACCATTTGCTTTTCAAAGCAATTTCAAAATATAGTAGGTGATATGCAATTACAGAACTGAATGTAAAATATAATTACTGTTTTTGAAAAACAAATACATAATGTCAAATTATTTTCCAAACTAGTTATATCAGTTTATAGTCTCCCTTCCCAGGAAACAATGGAGATAGTGAATCAATTATATACTTAGGAACGCTCATAGCAATGTGATTTGCAATCATCGAAAACTGGAGTGCTTTCCATACCCGTTAAACATGGAAATGGAGAAATTACACGTCTTCATCTGCTGGGACGGTTAGAGTAGTGACAATGAACGAGCTGGAACTGCACACATCATGGATGAATCTCATAAACACAAAGGAAACCAAAAGAAAGCAAGACACACAGAACATAGACAGTATGATTCTACTATGTAGGGTTCACGCACGACTAAACAGTAGACTGCTGGTGACAGACAGAGATGTCATCAAGCTAGGAAGAAAAGCCCCCAGAATGATAAGCACAAAGCACTTCTGTTTAGATTACTGCTTTTCTACCCTGGCTGCATATTAGAAGTAACTGGGGAGCTTTAAAATAATATACTGAGGCCCAGGATCCAGCCCAGAACAATTAAATTAGAATCACTCTATCCAATGGCTTTAGCTAAGATTACAGTAAACAAATACTTAGTGCTTCACTGAGGAAATTAGGGTCATTCTTTCTCAGTTCCTCAAGGTCTTTGCTTCTGCAATTATTCCCTCTCTCCTGCAGCATTAATTTCATCCTCACTACTGGGTTACTCTCTTTGGCATATACACAAGCCTTAATATTAGCTATTTTAAAAGAAACAATAAAACAATGAAATAAAGAACAGTCCCTTGACATTATGCCTTCCTCCTTCCATCTACTGTTTTTTTTTTCTCTCTCTCTCTCTGTGTTTTTTATAGCCACTGTCCTGGAAACAATTATCTACACGTCCTCTTTCTTCTTCTTTATTTCCACATCCTCTCCACCCACTTTACCCAGGCCTGCATCCCCAGAGGTGCCCCCACACAGCTTTCATTAAGTTCAGCAGCAATACCTGCCATCCTGCTGCTGCTGCTGCTGCTAAGTTGCTGCAGTCGTGTCCGACTCTGAGACCCCATAGACGGCAGCCCACCAGGCTCCCCTGTCCCTGGGATTCTCCAGGCAAGAACATTGGAGTGGGTTGCCATTTCCTTCTCCAATGCATGAAAGTGAAAAGTGAAAGTCAAGTCGCCCAGTCATGTCAGACTCTTTGCGACCCCAGAGACTGCAGCCTACCAGGCTCCTGCATCCACGGGATTTTCCGGGCAAGAGTACTGGAGTGGAGTGCCATCGCCGTCTCCAAGCCGCCATCCTACCAGACTCTATAGTTGATTCTTGGGCTTCATCATGTTGCACCCTCTGCCTCACCATCACTACTTGAGCTGGGCTCCTTTTTCTCCTCCTGATCTTGAAATATTGACTTACACCCTTGGCTTAGTGCTTGGCCCTCTTCTTTAACTGTTCTCTTTCTTCATATAAGCTCATCCTATCCCATGGCCTTTCAGTATCATCTACATATTTTTGGCTCTCAATCATTTATCTTCAACTTTGTTGTTTCCTCTAAACTTGGACTAACATATCCAACTGTCTATTCTACATATTTACTTATACAAACTAGTATTTCATTCATGACCAAACTAACTTCTACCATGCACTTTGTTGCTTAGAATAAAAAGCAGCAACATTTCATTGATCAGCAAATATTCTTTGGGTAGGCCTTCAGATTGCTTCCTTGGTGGCTCAGTTAGTGAATTATCCACCTATAGTTCAGGAGACCCAAGTTCAATCCCTGGGTTTGGAAGATACTCTGGAGAAGGAAATGGCTATCCACTCAAGTATTCCTGCCTGGGAAATCTCATGGACAAGGGAAGATTCTCTTCCCTACCTTAATAGAAAACCAGCTCCAAAAAAAATTGGGGACTTCATCTCAATCTCTGCTATATCCATGGTATTTATTCATTTATGGCTGTACTGGGGCTTGGTTGCAGTGTGGGGGCTTTCTCTAGTTGTGGAGAGCAGGGGCTTCTCTCTAATTGCGGTGCACAGGCTTCTTATTCTGATGGCTTCCCTTGGTGCGGAGTCCAGGCTCTAGGCATGCATGTGGGCTGAGTAGTTGTGGTGCATGGGTGTAGCTGCTCGCGGCATATGGGATCTTCTTGGTGCAGGGATTGGACCAGTGTCCCCTGCATTGAAGGGCAGATTCTTAACCACTGGACCAGCAGAGAGGCCCCATCCTTAGTATTTACAGTAGTGCCTGACAATTGGAAGGGTCACAATAAGTATGGGAATGGAGAAATAAATACAGCAACACATCAAACCAGACTTTCTACTTTTTAATGTTGTATTTGAGTGTCTGTGGTTTTTGCTTAGGCGGGATAAGATTTTTCAATTTTATTTTCAACCTTTAATCACCACCTAATTGAAAGTGTTGCAGTTCAAACCCTAAATACTAAACTTTTGATTTGTTCCAATATTATTCCTTCATAGAAAAAATCATAGCTGAAGAAATGCTCGTAAAACAGTCTCTCCCATCTCTGAGGCCACACCTCCTCACCTGAAGTGTTGCTGTTGTTGTTTCAGACTCTTTGCAACCCCATAGACTGCAGCACACCAGGCTCCGCTTGAAGTACCCCTGCCTATACATTTTCTGCTTCTGGCTTTAACCACAAACCCCTACCTGTGTATTTCCTGCCACAGAGATGTTCGTCATTTACTTGCCACCCTTGCTACACTCACACTTATCTACTTCCCGCAAATGTTGCTCTCTTCATCATCCTTCATGGCTCTGTAAAAACATGCATTCTCTTAGCTTCTCTCTAAGATCTGAAAGTACAGGCATATTAACGGAAACTTTTTGTTCTTTCTCTCCTATCTGACTTCCCAGGCTCTGCCAGTGTGGACCCATCTTTTGAAAGCGGGCTTAAGAGATTAATATTGACACTTTGAACCAGATGGCCTAGAGACACCGTGAGACATTTCACTAGCTGTAATTCTGGTCTCAATCAAGATCTTAATTAACAGCATTGTTCTTATTTATTATACAATCGTCATTATGTGGTGTTACACTGATTATACATTATACATGTTCTGTTCTTTAGGTGAACAGTTCACTTGAGTATAACAAGGAAAATACAAAATGTTATTTTAAAATATAAATGTACCTAATTTAAATGTTCTTGTAGTGAATTAAATGGCACTTTTGTGCTGTTCTTAAGAGAAAGGATTTACACCTACACTATAAATTATAAAGCAAGCCACAGTGTTCCTAGCACCCACTTCATGCTGCTTCTGTTAAGAATTCCCAGAAGGGCCTCTTAGAATACACCAACGATTAAGTGAATTACAGTACATTCTGAAGGATTGTATAATACCACAGAGAAATAAAAATAAAGCACAAAATATATATTTAAATTGTAAAAAAAAGTTACTTCAAAAATTGAGATATGTTTGATGGTTCATTCTTCATATTAATGTAAGATTTCTGCCCCCGTTCCCTACTGAGTGCTTCAAAAGGCAACATTTAATGATGCAAACTGTCTTTTTCTGGGTGGCTGACTACAAAATGTCAAAAGAGCAAATGTCACCCTTGGCTCAAGTGTGGTATTTGCACACACAAAAAATTAATGACAGTCTAAAATATCATTATATTACCATGAAAATAAAAATATGCTGCAACAAATTACAAAAAGGGAGAAATACTACCTTTGCTTTTTTTGTATTTTAAATAAATAAAGTAGATAAGAGGTAGAATCATATATTACAGAATCATAGGAAAAGAATTATTCCTCTGAAATTATCCTCATTCACTCCTGGCCTGCAGATCTTTACCCAGATACTGAAGTCCTGTCCATCTTTCAGGGTTGTGAGCAATGACACCCATTGTCCACTGAATTGATGCCTTCCTGGATTTACCCTTTGGAATCATCTCTCTCTTTTCTCCCTCCATCATTTCCATTTTTGCACAGCTTTTTTATCTCCCTCCTTTTTGGCATTCCCCATAGTGTTTCCATGTTTTCTATTATCTGGTGGCATCCTTCAGGGCAGATATTATAGTTATTTATTTTGCTATTAAATTTGCCACCATAGGATTATTTGTAGTAGGTGATTTCTGAAAATTTTAATTGAGTGACATTGATTTCATTACCATTAGCTATCAATAAAATGCCTCATCAGATTCAAGGAGTTCTGTAACTCTTAACTATAGAGTTTTACAACAAATTAAGCAATAATAAAGAAAATCAACCCTGAATATTCTTTGGAAGAACTGGTGCTGAAGCTGAAGCTCCAATGCTTTGGCCACCTGATGTGAAGAGCCAACTCATAGGATAATACCCTGATACTGGAAAAGATTAAGGGCAGGAGTAGAAGGGGACAACAGAGGACAAAATAGTTGGTTGGAATCATTGACTCAAAGGATATGAGTTTGAGCAAACTCTAGGAGATATTCAATGACAGGGAAGCCTGGTGTGTTGCAGTTCATGGGGTTGCAAAGAGTTGGACACAACTTAGTGACTGACCAACAGCAAAATAATAATTACTGAATGCTTTTTATGTTTAAGATACTAACCCCTGTGGGAAAAGAAAGACAGCAAATAATTTATGAAGTGTGTAGTCACGATGGGGAAAGCTTGAAGGTGCAGTGTAGGGGAACAAAATTTGCCACCCCAAAATGTCTCTTTGTCATCCAAATTCCTTGAGCTGAAAACAAAAGACCTAAAAGAAAAGGAGGAAACTTTGATCTTCTCCATAGATGCCTAACAGAGTGTGGATCTCTGTCCTGTTCCAGGAAGGCAGCTATCATCATTGATAATTACAGTGTGAACTAGGTGTGGTAGACAAAAAGGAACCTAACAAACTCTGTTAAAATTCCTCTATGTCCCATTACCTTCCTTTCCTCCAGACCAGTTCTTGGTATAAGGTCTAGAAACTTTCTAAGTTCTTTTTGGCTTAAACTGACCAGTGCTAATAAGTTTAAGAAGATCCTACTTTTGCCCCAAGATAGAGTAATTCAAAGTTTGCATCTTCGGAAGCCTTCCATTGCCTGATATGTCTCTTAATTACATAGGTTCCTCCTACCTCCATGCTGTTTATTTGTTGACTAAACCGGGATGTTTGCCTTGTAAAGTTTCCCACAATCTTGGTTTTCTGCCTGTGTCTCTATGGTATTGTTCAATATGTTTTTGTTTCCTATATTTTCTGTAAGTTTTGTAGTTAAGTATAGAAACTTTGTTGTTGTTCAGTTTTTTGGTCATGTCATGCGACCTCATGGACTGCAGCACACCAGGCTTCCCTGTCCTTCACCATTTCCTGAAGTATGCTCAAATTTATGTCCATTGAATCAGTGATACCATCCAACCATCTCATCCTCTGTCATCCTCTTCACCTCCTGCCTTCAGTCTTTCCCGGCATCATGGTCTTTTCCAATGAGTCAACTCTTCACATCAGGTGGCTGAGGTATTGGAGCTTCAGCTTCAGCATCAGTCCTTCCAATGAATATTGAGGGGTGACTTCCTTCTAATTGACTGATTAGATCTCTTTGCTGTCCAAAAGATTTTCAAGAGTCTTCTCCAGCCCCACAGTTTGAAGGCAGAGTTGTATTTGAGACTTTGACAAGAATAGTTCTTAGGTAGTATTCCAGCAGGGACCCATAATATATGGTTCTTAGTTTTAGTGGGAGATGTTAGTAGTCATCAATACTCATCAGCTAGAGTGATATTTCATTAGGCTTTGCAAAATATCAATATTTTAATTCTATTAGTTGAAATAATCATCATAGAAAAACTTCTTATATTTTTACTATTTGTTTCTAGAAAAGGGAGGAAAAATATTTAAGTTTTTCTCTATAATTCCTAGTTATCAAAATAGTGATTTAATTTCATAGCATCTGTCAAAGATGCAATTCAAAGAAGACTAATTAATTATTTTCTTAATATCATTATAAATGTACAGAACAGTGTTCTTGCCTGGAGAATCCCAGGGACGGGGGAACCTGGTGGGCGGCCGTGTATGGAGTCACACAGAGTCGGACATGACTGAAGTAACTTAGCAGCAGTTAATAATATTCAGTTCAGTTCAGTTCATTTCAGTTATTCAGTCCTGTCCGACTCTTTGTGACCCCATGAATTGCAGCATGCCAGGCCTCCCTGTCCATCACCAACTCCCGGAGTTCACTCAGACTGATGTCCATCGAGTCGGTGATGCCATCCAGCCATCTCATCCTCTGTCATCCCCTTCTCCTCCTGCCCCCAATCCCTTCCAGCATCAGAGTCTTTTCCAATGAATTAACTCTTCCCATGAGATGGCGAAAGTACTGGAGTTTCAGCTTTAGCATCATTCCTTCCAAAGAACACCCAGGGCTGATCTTCTTTAGAATGGACTTGTTGGATCTCCTTGCAGTCCAAGGGACTCTCAAGAGTCTTCTCCAGCACCTCAGTTCAAAAGCATCAATTCTTTGGCGCTCAGCTTTCTTCACAGTCCAACTCCCGTATCCATACACGACTACTGGAAAAACCATAGCCTTGACTAGACGGACCTTTGTTGGCAAAGTAATGTCTCTGCTTTTGAATATGCTATCTAGGTTGGTCATAACTTATCTTCCAAGGAGTAAGCGTCTTTTAATTTCATGGCTGCAGTCACCATCTGCAGTGATTTTGGAGCCCAAAAAAGATAACATCTGCCACTTTTTCCACTGTTTCCCCATCTATTTCCCATGAAGTGATGGGACCAGATGCCATGATCTTCGTTTTCTGAATATTGAGCTTTAAGCCAACTTTTTCACTCTCCACTTTCACTTTCATCAAGAGGCTTTTTAGCTCCTCTTCACTTTCTGCCATAATGGTGGTGTCACCTGCATGTCTGAGGTTATTGATATTTCTCCTGGCAATCTTGATTCCAGCTTGTGTTTCTTCCAGTCCAGCATTTTTCATGATGTACTCTGCATATAAGTTAAATAAGCAGGGTGACAATATACAGCCTTGACGTACTCCTTTTCCTATTTGGAACCAGTCTGTTGTTCCATGTCCAGTTCTAACTGTTGCTTCCTGACCTGCATATAGGTTTCTCAAGAGGCAGGTCAGGTGGTCTGGTATTCCCATCTCTTTCAGAATTTTCCACAATTTATTGTGATGCACACAGTCAAAGGCTTTGGCATAGTCAATAAAGCAGAAATAGATGTTTTTCTGGAACTCTGTTGCTTTTTCAATGATCCACAGATGTTGGCAATTTGATCTCTGGTTCCTCTGCCTTTTCTAAAACCAGCTTGAACATCAGGAAGTTCATGGTTCACATATTGCTGAAGCATGGCTTGGAGAATTTTGAGCATTACTTTACTAGTGTTTGAGATGAGTGCAATTGTACAGTAGTTTGAGCATTCTTTGGCATTGCCTTTCTTTGGGATTGGAATGAAAACTGACCTTTTCCAGTCCTGTGGCCACTGCTGAGTTTTCCAAATTTGCTGCATATTGAGTGCAACATTTTCACAGCATCATCTTTCAGGATTTGAAATAGGTCAACTGGAATTCCATCACCTCCACTAGCTTTGTTCATAGTGATGCTTTCTAAGGCCCACTTGACTTCACATTCCAGGATGTCTGGCTCTAGGTGAGTGATCATACCATCATGATTATCTTGGTCATGAAGATCTTTTTGTACAGTTCTGTGTATTCTTGCCACCTCTTCTTAATATCTTGTGCTGATACATTATAGTTATTTTCAATTAGCACTTAAATATCATTATTATTAGTTATTATTCAATTAGTATTTTGGCAACTGGAAACTTCTTCTGTTGGCTCCTGAAAGTTGTTGACATGATTACAGTAGATGTCTTGCTTTTTGTTGTAACACAGGTGTGGTTTTGTGATTTATAATAAGCATATATTTGGTTTTTGTCCTGTTTCTAGCACAGAGTTCTTAAAACCCTTGATGTTTCCTAACTGATGAAAGCTATAAAGATGTCTTTTGTTATGTTAATGAAGTTGTTTTTTGAATGCTCCTTGGTCACAGATCACCTAAGGAAAGGGGCTTGTCTCCAGAGGAAGCAGCAATACGATTAGGGAGTTGAAACTTTCACCCTCACCTATGGCCTCCAGAGAAGGGAAAGCGGCTGGAGATAGAGTTCAGTTACCAATGGTCAGTAGTTTAATAAGTCGTGCCTTGGTAATGAAACCTCTGTAAAAATCCAAAAGGAGAGCATTCAGAGAACTTCTGGGTTTGTGAACATGTGGAGGTGCTGGGGGAGTAGCCCACTTGGAGAGGTCATGGATGCTCCACATCCTTTCCCCAAACCTTACCTTATGCATCTCTTCCATGTGACTGTTCCTGAGTTATATCCTTTTATAACAAATCAATAAGCTAGTAAATAAAATGTTTCTCTGAAACCTATGAGCTACTCTAGCAAATTAACCAGGAAGCGGTCATCGGAACCTCTCATAGTAGGTTGGTCAGAAGTGCAAGTTACAATCTGGATTTGTGATTGGTGTCGAAACTGCGGAGGGGGCAGTCTTATGGGTGTGAGACTTTAATACTTGATATATGAATCTATGTTCAGGAATATGGTGTCAGAATTGAGCTGATTGTAGGATACCCAGCTGATGTGGGAGGATTATATGGTAGTATGGGGAACTTTCCAACACATATGCTGAAAGAGGGTACAAAATTTTTAACAGTGTTTCAAGAGTCAGTCATTTCTTCAAAAGAGGCAGGCATTTCTCCATGAAAAAATGGATATTTGGCTAGTTTATTCACTGCTGTATCTCTAGTACCTAGTACAGTGTCTGGCAAATAATTGGTGTCACTAACATTTTTTGATATATATTTAAAACTTAAAATGATGGTTGAAAGACCAAAAAAAAAAAAAAAATCAATTCAGATTTCTGTTTTCTGCCTACCTGGAATTATGTGGACAAGATTTACCCTCCCACCTGAATTACTAAAACAGAAGCAAAATTAAAATGGGAAAAATATAAAACAATGATTCTCAAAACATTGTATAATAGACAACAAAGCACACTGATCTCTAAGAGATAGTAATCAAACTAGATAGCTCTCTGATTACCTTAGCTTACTTTCTTTAAGAAAGTTTCCAGGGTGATGCACAGTGTGGGGTACCCAAGAAGAGCATGACAGACTTTGCTGACGAGCCTGAGTTGAAGGCCTGGGGAGATAAAGATGGTTAGAGTCCATAAGGCAGAGTGTCAGAGGAGAGAGGAGAGAGGAGAAGAGAGGAGATATTGACCCCAAATGACATAGATGGCAGAAATAGTAGACAAAGACAAAATAATTATGTAATTGAACACTAGACATTCATGAAGCTAGAGAAATGATTGAATAGGCTAAGTGGAAAAAAAATAAATGATATAAAAGTAGATACACATAAAACTTCTGGAGTTGCAAATGACAATATTTGAGATGAAAAATAAATACACAGAACGGAATTAGTGGCAGATTATACATTTAAGAAAAAATATTTAGTGACCATGAATGCATAAGGATAGAAACCACTGAATGAAACATATTCGGAAAGCAAACATACAAAGTGGACAGAGCATCCTACAGATCAGTGAAATGTAGGGAAAGTTAAAACAACCTATACATGTAATTGCAATCTCTGAAAGAAGGTAGTGAAGGAGAAAATATATTTGAAGAAATGATGACTGAAATATTTTAAAAATTGATAAAATTATAAACTCACAGATTCGAGAAGCTCAACGAAACCCAAGAACAAGAAACTTGAAGAAAATTTTACCAAAGTCATGGTAATAAAATTGAGTAAAAATAGTGATCAAAAAACTGAAAGAAGCTGGAAAAGACACATTACATTTAGAATAAATATAATGGAGAGAGCAAATTTCCTATCAAAACCAGTAAAAACTAGAAAACAGTCAAGCAACTACTTTAAAGTACAGAAAATAAAAACTGACAGCATAGAACTCCTAACCAAGCAAAAATATTTTTCAAAAATGATGACAATATACTTTTTCAGACATATTAAAGCTAAAATAATTCATCAGTAGCAGATTCATACTATAAGAAATGTTAAAGGACCTTCATCAAGCAGAAGAAAATCATGCAAGATGAGAATCTGAATATATACAATGGATGAATAGCATCAAAAATAGTAAAATAAAATTTATTTTTAAAGCAAAAGTAATAACAAAGTACTGTGGTGTTTATAACATGTAGAAATTATATGTATGACAACAATAATAAAAATGTTGGGAGGAGAGAAATCAAGGTTATTGTTATAAGGTTCTTATATGTGAGGTAGTATAATATCACCTGAGGTTAAATTTTGACAAGTTGCATTCTGTGAGCTCTAGGCAATGAGTAAAATAGCAATAGTCATTACAATAAGCAAACAAAGATACACAGTAAAATTATAAAATTTACTTAATCCAGAAGAAAGCTGTAAAATAAAAGTGAAAAATGAGCAAAATGGAAAAATAAAAAACAAATAGCAAGATAGACTTAAACCCTTACCACCTATCTTATAAATGGCTTAAATATCCAAAGAAAAGGCATAGACACCATATTGGATTAAGAATAAATAAGTAAAGCATGAACCAGATAAAGGCATACCTTGGAGATATTATTGGTTTTGTTCCAGACCACTTCAATAAAGAACAATAAAGCAAGTCCTGTGAATTTCTTTTTGTTTCCCAGGGCAAATAAAACAATAAACTATAGTCTATTAAGTTTTCAATAGAATTATGTCTAAAAAATGTACATATCTTAATTTGAAAATACTTTATTGCTGAAAAAATAAACCAAAAAACTACCATCATCTGACAATGCAGGGTTGCCACAAACCTCCAATTTGTAAAAAAACAAAACAAAACAAAAAAAACCTTCCCCTTTTACCTGCTTCTATTTGAGAAATGGACAAGGATGTCAAGTTATCAGTGATTCTGCCCTCCAAATGTGAATTTCTCAGCCCTAAGTGTACCCAGGAAGGAGAACCATACCTGCAATCTGGCAGCCAGCAGACTGCAGCCACTCCCTGTGGTGGTGGTAGTGGTATTCAGTTGCTCAGTCCAGTGTATACTTGACTCTTGGCCAACCCACGGACTATAGCACACCAGGTTTCCCTGTCATTCACCATCTCCTGGAGCTTGCTCAAACTCATGTCCATTGAATTGGTGATGCCATCCAACCATCTCGACCTCTGTTGTTCCCTTCTCCTGTCTTCAATCTTTCCCAGCATCAGGGTCTTTTCTAATGAGTCAGCTCTTCTCATCAGGTGACCAAAGTATTGGAACTTTGGCTACAGCATTAGTCCTTCCAGTAAATATTCAGGAGTGATTTCCTCTAGGATTGACTGGTTGGATCTCCTTGCAGTACAAGGGACTCTCTGGAGTCTTCTTCCACACCACAGTTCAAAAGCATCAATTCTTCGGTGCTCAGTATTCTTTACAGTCCAACTCTTACATCCATATGTGACTACTGGAAAAATCATATCTTTGACTACATGGACCTTTGTTGGCAAAGCGATGTCTCTGCTTTTTAATATGCTGTCTATGTTGGTCATAGCTTTTATTCCAAGGAGCAAGTGTCTTTTAATTTCATGGCTTCAGTCACCATCTGCAGTGATTTTGGAGCCCCCAAAATAAAGTCTGTCACTGTTTCCATTGTTTCCCCATCTATTTGCCACGAAGTGATGAAGCTAGATGTCATGATCTTCATATTTTGGACATTGAGTTTTAAGTAAGCTTTTTCACTCTCCTCTTTCACCTTCATCAAGAGGCTGTTTAGTTCTTCCCTTTCTTCCATAAAGGTGGTGTTATATGCATATTTGAGGTTATTGATATTTACTTTGACTACATGGACCTTTGTTGGCAAAGTAATGTCTCTGCTTTTCAACATGCTATCTAGGCTGGTCATAACTTTTCTTCCAAGGAGTGTCTTTTAATTTCATGGCTTCAGCACCATCTGCAGTGATTTTGGAGCCCCCAAAATAAAGTCTGTCACTGTTTCCATTGTTTCCCCATCTATTTGCCACGAAGTGATGAAGCTAGATGTCATGATCTTCATATTTTGGACATTGAGTTTTAAGTAAGCTTTTTCACTCTCCTCTTTCACCTTCATCAAGAGGCTGTTTAGTTCTTCCCTTTCTTCCATAAAGGTGGTGTTATATGCATATTTGAGGTTATTGATATTTCCCCCTGCAATCTTAATTCCAGCTTGTACTTCATCCAGCCCAGAAGTTTGCATAATGTATTCTGCATATAAGCAGAGTGACAGTATACAGCCTTGACGTACTCCTTTCCCAATTTGGAGTCAGTCCTTTGTTCCATGTCCGGTTCTAACTGTTGCTTCTTGACCTGCATACAGCTTTCTCAGGAAGCAGATAAGGTGGTCTGATATTCGCATCTCTTGAAGAATTTTCTACAGTTTGCTGTGATTCACACAGTCAAAGGCTTTAGCATAGTCAATGAAGCAGAAGTAGATATTTTTCTGGAATTCTTTTGCTTTTTCTATGATCCAGCAGACACCTGTTCTAAGTCCAGCTTCAACATCTGAAATTTCTTGGTTCATGTACTGTTGAAGCCTAGCTTGAAGAATTTTGAGCATTACTTTTCTAGTGTGTGAAATGAGTGCAATTGTGTAGTAGTTTGAACATTCTTTGGTATTACCTTTCTTTGGGATTGGAATGCAAAGTGACCTTTTCCAGTCCTGTGACCACTGCTGAATTTTCCAAATTTGCTGGCATATCGAGTGCAGCAGTTTAACAGAATCAGAACACTGAGGAACTCAGGATGTGAAAAACTCAGGATTCTAGCCCAGATAGCTGACATGCAAATGAAAAGAGTCATTTCAGTGAGCCCAGATAGTAACACCTTTCCTTACCTAAAAAAATGCTAAATTCCTAAACTTGGAATATCTGGTTTCCTGTGAAAGTGAAAGTCATTCAGTTGTGTCAGGCTCTTTGCAACCCCATGTACTATCAACCCATGGAATTCTCCAGGCCAGAATTCTGGAGTGGGTAGCCTTTCCCTTCTCCAGGGGATCTTCCCCACCCAGGGATCAAACTCAGGTCTCCTGCATTGCAGGCAGATCTTTACCAGCAGAGCTACAATTAACAGTAATCTTTTGATATTCAGGCTACCTGCCCTTTGTTGTAAACTTCTATATAACCTAGTTCCTCCCTTGCCTCCTCAGAGCAGTTCTCTCAGGGTTACATGTGATGCTGTCTCCCAGGCTTGAAGTCCTAAAAATTCCCACCAAATATGTAATTCTCAACTTTCAGGTTGTGACTGTTTTTTGACATTCTGAAGACAGAAATTTAGCTGTTTGATCCAATAAAATTGGGTTGCTGAAGATCCTCCCCAGTTAGTTCATACTTGATCCAATAAAACTGGGTTGCTGAAGATCCTCCCCAGTTAGTTCTAGCTCTGCATTCCAGAATCTTGGACTCAAAGGCTCATTGGATCTCCCTTGTCAAGTCTCAGGACTGTTAACTCAGTTGAAAAAAGTACTGAGCATCTACTGTGTTTGGCACCATGCTGGGCACTGGCTTTATCACAGTGAACAAGAGAGACCTTCATCAGAAGAACTCACTTTAACTTAAAGTGCACAAAGCAGAAATATATAGCAGAGCAACACTTAGTGATTATTTAAAATGATGGTGAGTATATTTTATTGCTTTACTAAATTTACAAAATAAGCTAAGAACAATCTAGCTAAGAAGTCATGCCTATATAAACCAAGACCTCCAGATTCTAACTTTTCTGTGCTTCTATAACTGACAAATTCTCTTTGAGTAACAACATATTCTGTCTTTAGAAATGTTTATACTGTTAATCTGGCCTTCCTCATGCCCTGCGGGCTTGTGAGTCATTTTCTCCTTTTGAAACAATGGTGCATATTTCTGCTCTTCTCTTCTTTGATCTCTCAGTTTTATTCTCAGAGCCAGTCTTATTGTCTCATTTCTAAGTTCTTGGGGGCATCATTTTATAGATACCTGTATCACAACCCTCAGAAGAAGTTTGAGCTCTTTTCTATTCCTTTCTAAGGAATTTGGCATTAATCTCTTTAAGTAAATGTATTATAGATTTAACACTTTCCTTCTAATATTACCCTGTGTATCCAGCTACATGCAATGGTGGTATTTCAACACTTAGTCCTGTTAAGAGCTATTAGTGATGATTACTAGAGTAGATATTGCTAATGTAATAGCTGTTTTGGCCTATAGAAATAAGTAGGATTCGGGCAGTAGTTTTACAGTTATGAAATGAGATATGAATACTCAGATCTTTTATGATGACCATTGTAGCTTTATTGAGACTAAGAATTTAAATATACTTTTAGCAAGAGCCAATTAAGAAGTCGAGAGAAAATGAAATTGTATTTTATTCCAGATAACTGAATAGATGCTTTCTGATTCTATTTTTAAAGAAATTTCTTTTAAAGCAGACTTTTGGATCTGGGAGTCTTGAAGGTGTCATTTGAGTTAACATCTTGTCTCTACACATTTCTATGACCAGACAACTATTGTTTAAAAATCTTTATTGGAATATAGTTGCTTTACAATATTGTTAGCTTCTGCTATACAGCGAAGTGAGTCAGTTATATATATACAAATATCCCCTCTTTTTCAGATTTCCTTTCCATTTATATCACCACAGAGCACTGAGTAGAGCTCCCTGTGCTATAAAATAGTTACCTATTTTATACATAGCAGTGTATATGCATCAATTCCAATATCCCAATTCATCCCATCCTCTTCCCTCCTTGGTATCCATACATTTGTTTTTTACACTTATGTTTCTATTTCTGCTTTGCAAATAAGTTCATCTGTACCATTTTTATAGATTCCACATATAAACAAAAAATTTTCCTTTAAAGTTTCTAGAGATGGAAGTTCCCCATATCCCTTTTATACTGTTTTCAAGTTTAGTTTCCTATATGGTGCTTCTGTGTTCAAGAAACTCACAGTCTTATGGAGAAGACAAATATGTCCATTCACAATTAAATATAGTGAGGCATATATAATACAAGGATGTAGCAAATTCTCTGGGAGCACAGGGTCAGACGGCGTTTCACAAAGAAATCTTGGGGAAATGTGGAAAATTTTAGAATTTGCAAGTGCTGCTTGCACTGGACTGTGTAAACCTTCCAATTTTAGTACACATGCTATAACACATGTTCTTTCTATGTTGTTAAACCTAATGACGAGGTGGGAAGAGACACTAATTTCCTCTCATCAACTTCTCTTACCTGTAGAGATTCACATATATCCATGGATCTCACAAAGAATAATTATAATAAATTTCTAGATCTCTGCTGGAGAGTAAAAGAAAGGGACTTATTTTCATCAACAGGCAGTATTCAACATGTCTCAAGTTTGAAGGCTCAGCAGATTATCAATGTAACTAGGCCTAACTTAGCAAGAATTGATTAAATGAATTCTGTCATCTGAAAGTTTCTTTTCTTTTTTTTCTCTTTCATGCTCAGAGGTACAAATGTTTGAATCCCAAAGCATCATGGCAGTGATTTCTTTCTCAAAATGTCTGGGGTCTCCAGCCTTGATATGTTTATTTATTGAAGATTCGGGTATGTATAGAGCCATAGAATACTTGTGAAATCACCCTAAATGTCAAGAGAACATTTTTCCAATCGAATCTTTATGCTGTAATTTGAATGTCCTAAGTGGCCTTTTTCTTGCAGTGTAAATGGGATTGTCCGGCTGTCAGAGGATACTGCTCTTTGGTATCCAAATAATTAGACCAAGAGGGAGGTTAACAGAGAATGTACTTAAGTGTTTGAGTAAACAGCTCCCTTACGATCCCTTTTATCTTGTTGTCCAATATATTATTTGATGAGAAATAATGAATCATCTCTTTCTGGCTTCATAGGTTTCCTTCAGTGTTTTACTGAGCTCCACTCATTTTCCCAGCTATAGTTTTTGTGCCAGATACTTCTGCCTGGCAAAAATCTATCCTTATTTTTTTCATAGAACCCCACTTGGTTCATGATGTCAATGTATGCAGCTAAAATCCACATCAATCCCCAAATACCCTTATAATAAAGGGTGCTCATACAAAACGGTCCTAGTAAGAGGAAGTCACGAGGCAGCAGGGATCCCCAGATGGCACGGTAGTAAAAAATCTGCCTGACAATGCAGGAGCTGCAGGAGATGTGGGTTTGATCCCTGGGTCTGGAAGATCCCCTGGAGGAGGAAATGGCAACCCACTCCAGTATTCTTGCCTGGGAAACCCCATGGACAGGAGTCTGGACGGCTACAGTCCATAGGGTCACAAAGAGCTGGACATGACTGAGCATGTATGCTCCAGGTAGTGCTGCTGCACACCTACTATTTTCTTGATAAAATAGGATCAATTTAGCTCATATAAGTCTTTTGCCCTTCATATTTTACCACATCTTTGGAGTAAAGGATTGATGATCAGTAGGAAGGAGTCACATCTGCAATCAAGGGAATTGAAGCCACAGACTAAGGAGAGAAGATCAGATGGTATTGGAGGCCCCATTCTGCCATGACATCCTTGAGCAGCCATACCAGTGCTGGATGGTTTCAACGGCTTACGTAAATAACAAATCGTGATTTGGTTCAGTCATCATGGTTGAGTTTATTGTTTCAACTGTTTATGCAAACAACAAATCACGATTTGGTTGAGTCATCATGGCTGAGTTTCTGTTACCTGTACTGAAGGCACTGCTTTTCTACTGATTGACTACTTTTCCCTTTTCTTTGGATAGGCCATTTAGTATTATAGAAAGAGAACCTTTGATGTTTGATACACCTTGATTCAAATTCCAATTCTGCCTCTTATTAGCCTGATCCTGGACAAGTCATTTTACTGATGAATTAGTATTCTTCTATAAAAAACAAATAGTAATACCTTGCTCTTAGAATTGTTACAGTACTAAAAAGGATAGTTATATAAAGGCATTTAAAAATAATGTATTCAAAAAAGTTCTTTCTGGTGTCATCTCATTAAAACATCATTTTTATCATCATCCATAAGTATGCGTTAATTTTGGACTGCAAAAGACTCTGCTTGAAGCCCGTTTAGATAAGTTCTTAGAATTCTACCTTATCACACAATGAAAAATACAAAATTGTGAATAAAAGAGCCATTGCTTTCTCATAAACAAAAGACATAAAAAAGCAAGTATAGATCTTAAAAAATTCTATTCATGGAAGTAGAACTGGTTGATTTATATTCTATCCTTAACTCTATTTCCTAAAAATTGATGTCAGGAAAATATCCATGGGGAAAGAAATAGATATCAGCTACCACAAACCACCGAAAAGTAGATCTCTTCAAAGTGAAAATTTTAAAATCCTTTTAGAAAAGAGTAAAATTCTCTTCATCATAGGTGACAGGAAGCCCAGAAGAGAAGTAGGAAATTTAGAGTCCAGTACCCCTGGGTTCTAAACTCAGTACCATTACTCACTAGGCCTGTGACCTTGGCCAGGTTCTAGGTTAGGGAGCTTCAGCCTCTCTTAGTGGACCTGTATTAATTATTTTAAAAGATCATACATATTAAGTATCTGATATATTTCTTTAGCACAAAACAAATAATACTTAATTTTCAAACAGAGCTATTATTATTTCAAGTAAATACAGTGGGAGGAATAGATATTTTACCATCATGTGCTATGGGCCATTCTAAACCAATGTGCTGCTGACCATAAAACCTCCAGTTACAGTAGATTGTAGAACCAGAAGCTTTCAGAGTCACTGTATTATACTATGTAAATCTAACAATCTAAAAAACTCAAGTCTTTTTTGGAGGCCACAGTTAGCTTCTGATCAATTTTCCTAAAACATCTCAAATTGCTTCTGCATCCTTGCCCATTAAAAAAAATCACTCTATGGAAACCTTTTGAAATACTCTTCCTCTCCCCCAAATTGACAATAAAAGAGAAAATGGCCTTTAGTCACCTTAAACATAATTTAATTTAAAAATTTCTAGATATTGCTTTTCTGTTAAAATTTGAAAGGGAGGGAGGGAGGAAGGGAGGAGAGAGGGAAGGAAGAAAGGAGAGTAGAAGTGAAGGGAAGAAGGAAAAGATTTATATTAGGATGAACTTGAGGGGAAATTTGTCTGCAGGAGAACTGCTCTAAGATATACTTCTGCTGAGTGACTCAGAAGATCCTATCTGCTATGGGGAATAATACTAATTAGTGCTCACCACTGTTGGTTTCCTGAAGCCAATCACCACCAGTACAAGTGGAGGGAGAAACAGCACCATACATCTCTGAGATTGTTCCATCCACTGCTACAGATGGCCAACAACTAAGCAGGATGTTTTTCAAAATTGTTGTCAATTACTTGTAAGTAAGGATTTTAAAGAATAGCTTTAAACTGTGTCATTAATGCTAAATTATGATATGCCACCAAAGTGAAAAAAATATTAATATATCTGCTGACATTACCATTGTCCAAAATCTGTATCTATGAAGAATGCTATTGATGGTCCTCATTTCCTACAGGAAAACCATCTGTCAGCGTAATGTGACAGGACGTGGTTTTATTAGGCATAGTGCCATTAATGCACTGATTAGAACTCGGAAAAGTGTCTTGCAGATAATATTTGAAGAGTAACTATTTATTGATGAATCAGATTCCAAGACATGTTACCAAGCCCAAGCTTGCTCTGGTTGCTGCACAACATGCCATGAGATGAGTTGTTGGGGCAAGGAAGAACGACTGTAATCAGAAAGCCAGCAGAGAAGATGGCAGACTGGAGTCTCAAAAAAACCCTTCTTGTCCCAGTCTGGATTCAAGATCTTGTTATACAGAGGAGGGCAAGGGGAAGGTGCTAACTGCTACATGGACCAATAGCTTAGCAGGACCAATAATATCACCCCTTGACGGTTGCTTTCTTTGGGGTGGAGCTTGAGCAGGGACCCACTGCAGCATGTATAAGTGGCTGCTATAGGTGGCAGCTGCCTCCGCCCCCCATTTTATTGTTGTTGTTTAGTCACTAAGTCACGTCTCTCTGTGACCTCACGACTGTAGCCCACCAGGCTCCTCTGTTCATGGGATTTTCCAGGCAAGAATATGGAAGTGGGTTGCCATTTCCTTTTCCAAGGTATCTTTCCAACCAGGAATGGGACCTGAGCCTCCTGCATTGGAAGGCTGATTCTTTACCACTGAGCCACCAGAGAAACCTACACCATTACATACAGACCCCCAAAAGAAACTGCAATGGGGAGAATTTAGTTTCGAGTTTCAGTAAAAATAATGAGAATAATTCATGCCTATTCATTATTTTACTTAGAGGTCTTTACTCTCCTGAATTGCAACAGAAATTCTTGCAGTTCTACTGAGTATTTTATTTTTGAAGTGATTACATTTCTTTCCACTTATAGTTTATTTAATCTTTGATTAAATAGAGCATCCCTGGCAGCACTCTGCTTTTCTTTCTTTCTTTTTTTTTTTTTTTTTTTTGGTATAAGGATGCCTATAATGGAAATGTGAACTGAGTGTTGTTATAAAGAAGAAAATCTTTAAAGGGCTTCAGAGAAGAGGTGCAGTTTGAAGCAAGTCTTTAAGATGAATAATAGATTCTGAAGAGGCAAAATACAAGAAATCAGATCATGTACAGAGTCACGTTCAGAGAGTGGTGAGAAGTCCAATGTGATTGTAGTACAGAGGACAGACAGAAGTGGAGAGACATGGGAAAGTGGGGGAGGGGTGGAAAGACAGGCCTTAAAAGGTAAATTGGAGATAGACTATGTTACTGAAACTAGCATGCAATATCATTGACCAGTAGCACCATTTACTTAGCACTTACTCTGCTAGGTGTGATAAGCATCATATATACTTTAATAATCTTAAGTGCATCATAAGGACATTATTAACATCTCCATTTGATGAGTGAAGAGGCTGAGCCATAGAAAAATTACTTCTCCAAGATCACACAGCTAGTGAGGGATGAAGTCATAATTCAGCCCAGTTCTGTGGGATTCCAAAGCCCATTTGCTTAATTGTTCAGTATAGTGTTTCCCAGTATGCTGTGGAGATTCTTTTGGTCTATACCAAGATGTATGCACTTTATCCTTTAGGCATGAAAAAATCAATGGGAGGGCTTCAGGCAGGCAAGTGATAAGTATAGAGGACAGTGGACAGTCAAAGAGACATGGGACTGTTTCCTAAGCTATCCATTTTGATATGTCTATATTCATAGTGATACATACATACATACATACATATATATATCATATTCATATATATTCAGCTATAGCTCTGTATCTATATTCATATCTACTGTTTGGCAGTGAAGAATATAGAGTAGATCAAAATAAACCCTAAATTTCTATGTTTGGATACTGGTTGAATTATAGACCATTAAACCAAGAAAATAATGTAAGAAAATCAAGATAAGAGATAATGAAATTCCTTTTTTTACATGTTGAATTGGAAATACTTATAAAGCACTAAGGACAGTTAGCATCTGGATATTTTTCTTTAAGCACACTGTCTTTCAGGCTCACACTATCCAGAATAGAAAATGTTGTTAATTTCTTTTCCAGGATCTAAACTTGGAGTCTGAAGCGAGATGAATGACAATGCCCTTAAACACTATGACTGTCAAACTCTGCAACACATTAAGTACCAGGGTTTATGACTGGTTGCACAGGACATGAAAAGGAATATGGCTCCCATCTCCTTCTGGCTCCAGGACTGGTATAAAAGAGAATAGAGTTCCCCAGCCATGTCCTTGTCACTCTGTTAGCCGACAGGCTCCTTGGAACATAGAAGGGGAATTTCAAAGACTTGCTTTAGAATCCAAAGAGGAGCTTTTGAAACAATGGTTCCTTGAACCTGAACTTAATGAGTCCTGAATATCAGAATCAGGAATATAAATTCTTAAAAAGCTCTACAAATAGTACAAAGAGTAACTAGCATTTCTAATAACAAACATATATTGAGCATTTACGGCTGTCCTTTTCTAAGTGCTATTAATGAATGGCACCCCACTCCGGTACTCTTGCCTGGCAAATCCCATGGACGGAGGAGCCTGGTGGGCTGCAGTCCATGGGGTCGCTAAGAGTCGGGCACGACTGAGTGACTTCACATTCATTTTCCACTTTCATGCATTGGAGAAGGCAATGGCAACCCACTCCAGTGTTCTTGCCTGGAGAACCCAGATACAGAGGAGCCTAGTGGGCTGCCATCTCTAGGGTCACACAGAATCGGACACGACTGAAGTGACTTAGCAGCAGCAGCATAATTAATCCTCCCTACAACCCTGGGAGATTTTTCTGAGGATTTAGCCACTCGAGCTGATTTGGTCTATCTCACTCATATCCACTTGCTTTTCTGCTATAGTATGCATGTTTAGTCACTTAAGTCATGTCTGAAATAATGGTAAAACAACCTTCTGAATATTGTTTGCATGTTTTTCTCATATACTTAGATTACGATAACTGCTTAGTCACAATATAATTCTGATGGAAAGCAACTCCGTACGGACACTAACCCATTGCAGATTTATGTTAATGCTGCTGCCCTATATGTATCTTTACTAACACATTCTATAAGAAACACTTGTTCACGCCTGGTATTAACTGAATAATGTGCTAAGTGAATACTAAGTGCCCAGGAACTAAACAAACAGATAATCTTCATTTCTCATCAGCTTTTATTCTTTTCCATAATTTTGTATCCCAAAGGGGTCTTTTTCTCCTGTGACTCCCCTGTTCAGGCTTCCCTGGTGGCTCAGCTGGTAAAGAATCTACCTGCAATGTGGGAGAACTGGGTTCGATCCCTGGGTCGGGAAGATTGCCTAGAAAAGGGGATGGCTACCCACTTCAGTTTTCTGGCCTGGAGAATGACATGGACTGTGTAGTCCATGGGGTCACAAAGAGTTGGACAGAACTGAGTGACCTTCACTCCTATGTGACAATCCAATCAGGAAAGGGTTTGAGGTACTTGAACGTCTTAATCTTTTAAAATATATATCATCTTCCCACCACTCACATCATTGCAATTATGGTTCCTTCTTGTCTCCTGTCCCCAGTCTCAAACTCCAGGATACCCCAAAGGGAAATTAGAAATTAACAAGATATAATAAAACCAAATTGGAAAAGCCAGAACAGAGTTCAGAAAGACAAATGCTGGTGTCAATCAAAGCCTTAAGCAGGCCAAATTAGCCAAATCAGTGTAGCAACCTAAAAGCAGTAGGATTATATAAGGCTAAATCAGGAAAGCGAGGCCTAGAGAGGCTCAGACTCACAGATACAGGACATAGGCAACTGTAATCACCTAATAGAGCCTGAGGATAGGGACTGATGGGCAGGGAAATGACAAGGTCCTGACCCTTTCTCTATTCATGGCTTAATGCAAATATTCAGCTTTCTTCAGATACAGACATTGGCAATAAAAGCCGGCAAAGCCAAATTATATGAAAAATATTATGCAAAACTGGACATTCCAAATAAGACTGAAAAATGGCAACAATCCCAAGCTGCCTCTCAATGCAAGGCAATTTTCAGCTTTGTCCCTAGTTAATTCTCTGAAGGATCAAATTGTTTTTAATGTGTCATGGTGGTGGGTAACTAGATTTTTTTATTATGTAAATGAGGATAGAATCCATAGAAGGGTGCCTTAGGAAAATATATTTCATTTCCATATAATGATAATAATCCTAATAACATAGTTACATTTATTAATTTAAAATGTTTATTAAATACCTATGATAGACCAGGTCCTGTTCTAGGTATTAGAGCTATACAACCAATTATGAAAGACAAAATATCTTCTCTCATAAAGTTCATATTACATTTTACACTATGCATTTAGGTGTTTTCCATGCTATGAATTCATAGAAACATTTATTTAATAAATAGGCACATGAATCCAAGGGGATATAGCAGTAAGCAAGACAGATATGGTCCATGAAGAGCCTACTGCAAGGGGTTGATTTTAGAATTCTTTCAAAACAATAAATATATAATTCAAAATGATGACTAATGCTCACAAGAGAAATGCATGATGTTATAAAAATGCATAAAACTTTAGTTTAGGTAGCAAAGTCAGGAAAAAAAAAAGGCTTTGCAGTGAAAGTGACAATCAAGCTGAAACCTAAAGAAGATAAAGGAATTATTTGGGCAAAGAAGTGAGGGAAGATGGTTTCAGGCATATACATGGAAGCAGCAAAGAGATTAAACTGTTCAGAAACTGAGGAGGCTGGTGATGTGCAGAGGAGGGAAGAATGATGACAGATGAGGTGGGAACAGCAGGCAGAGGCCAGATTTTGCCGGGTCTGATTGGCCATAGAGTGGAGTCTGGAATTTCTCTTAAACACTCTGAGAAGTTCTGAGTATGTTTTCTACAGGAAGTGGTCTGATTTAATTTGGATTTTACATGATCGTTTGTGATTTGTGAAAGGAGAGTTTCTTGCTCTTTAACATCCTCCTTTCCTTAGAACCATTTTTTTGAATCCTAACTGACCCTGGAGCTAGAATAATAAATTCAAGATGAGGAAGAGACAGAGATAACTTTTAGGAACAGTAAGAGAAAGCCCAATTTGACAGTGGAGACAATCTTCTCATTCATCTTCACTTGCCCGCTCTACTCCCATCCCCCATGCCTATCAGGCCGATTGGAACCCAATGGAACCAAGGGAACATCACTTCATATCAAGAAATGAGGAGAAAAAGATAGGAGACTAGGAGGTTGGAAGAAAAGAGGTTAAAGAGAAGAGAAGACATCCACAGAAGGCTTGTTTTGTAATGAATGGAAAGACATGTCCCACTCTGCCCAGAACAGACATGAAAAATAGGCAATATAAGGACTGTAACTTACTGAGAACCCATGGAAGACGATGAACTGAAAGAGTAGAGGAGCCATTCTGGTCTCCCCACCACTGTAGACCCTGCATGGATTGGAGATTATAGAAAACTAAATTGAATTGGAAGCATCTCAAGGAAATGACAACCACTATACTGGGGTATGTGTGTGTATATATATATATAAATTTTTAAAATACAGGATAGCTAGAGTCTTGTTTGGAGAAGGCCATGGCAACCCACTCCAGTACTATTGCCTGGAAAATCCTATGGACGGAGGAGCCTGATAAGCTGCAGTCCATGAGGTCGCTAAGAGTCAGACGCGACTGAGCGACTTCACTTTCACTTTCACTTTCTATAAACAAACAATAGGGCTTCCCAGGTGGTGCTTAGTGGTAGAGTCTACTTGCCAATGCAGAGATGCAGGAGACACTGGTTCAATCCTTGGGTGAGAAAGATCCCTTGAAGTAGGAAGTGGCAACCCATTCCAGTATTCTTGCCTAGAAAATCCCATGAGCACAGGAGCCTGGCAGGCAACAGTCCATAGGGCCGCAAAGAGTTGGACATGACTATGTGACTGAGCAGTACTTACTGATAGTTTCCATGCACCCAAAGTAATTTACCAGTGTTAACACATTAGATCCTGCAACCACACTCAGAGGTAGGAACTATTACTATTCCCACTTTACAGAGGAATTAATGGAGGCACAGTGAGATTGGAGAACTTGCCCAAGGTCATTAAATTAGAAAGTGGGATTTATGTAAAAGTCATATTTTCTATTCTCTGTACTGCATCCATTACTTGAACTATTTCAAATCCTAAAAGATGGTGCTGTTAAAGTGGTACACTCATTATGCCAGCAAATTTGGAAAACTCAGCAGTGGCCACAAGACTGGAAAAGATCAGTTTTTATTCTAATCTCAAAGAAAGGCAATGCCAAAGAATGTTCAAACTACTGCACAATTGCACTTATCTCACACACTAGCAAAATAATGCTCAAAATTCTCCAAGACAGGCTTCAATAGTATGTGAATTGTGAACTTCCAGATATTCAAGTTGGACTTACAAAAGGAAGAGGCACCAGAGATCAAATTGCCAATGATCCACTGATGATCTGTTGGATCACTGAAAAAGCAAGAGTTCCAGAAAAACATCTATTTCTGCTTTATTGACTATGCCAAAGCATTTGACTGTGAGGATCACAAAAAAAAAGTGGAAAATTCTTAAAGAGATGAGAATACCAGCCCACCTGATCTGCTTCCTGACAAATCTGTATGCATGTCAAGAAGCAATAGTTAGAACTGGACATGGAACAACAGACTGGTTTCAAATCGGGAAAGGAGTACGTCAAAGCTGTATATTGGTACTCTGTTTATTTAACTTATATACAGAGTACATCATGTGAAATGCTGGGCTGGATGAAGCACAAGCTGGAATCAGATTTCCAGGAGAGAAATAAATAACCTAAGATATGCAGATGACACCACCTTTACGGCAGAAAGCAAAGAAGACCTCAAGAGCCTCTTGATGAAAGTGAAAGAGGAGCATGAAAAAGTTGGCTCAAAACTCAACATTCAGAAAACTAAGATCACGGCATCTGGTCCCATCTCTTCATGGCAAATAAATGTGGAGACAATGAAAGCAATGAGAGACTTTATTTTCTTGGGCTCCAAAATCACTGCAGATGATAACTGAAGCCATGAAATTAAAATATGCTTGCTCCTTGGAAGAAAAGCTATGGTCAACCTAGACAGCATATTAAAAAGCAGAGACATTACTTTATCAACAAAAGTCTGTCTAGTCAAAGCTATGGTTTTTCCAATAGACATGTATGGATGTGAGAGTTGGACCATAGATAAAGCTGAATGCTGAAGAATTGATGCTTTTGAACTGTGGTGTTGGAGAACACTCTTGTGAGTACCTTGGATTGCAAGGAGATCAAACCAGTCAATCCTAAAGGAAATCAATCCTGAATATTCATTGGAAGGACTCATGCTGAAGCTAAAACTCTAATACTAATACTTTGGCCACTGATGTGAAGAACTGACTAATTGGAAAAGAACCTGATACTGGGAAAGATTAAAGGCAGGAGGAGAAGGGGATGACAGAGGATGAGATGGTTGAATGGCCTCATCGACTTGATGGACATGAGTTTGAGCAAGCTCGGGAGTTGGTGATGGACAGGGAAACCTGGAGTGCTTCAGTCCATGGGGTCGCCAAGAGTCGGACACAACTGAGTGACTGAATTGAACTGAACCACGTGGACTGCATTGTATCCACTGAATCCCAAACTGACCTCATATTAGTTTCAGGATTCGTGTCCCTTAGTGGGCTGGTTTTTCAAAGTGCCATGGCTTCATTCACAACAGAATCAGGATATAGTCAAACAACGTAAAATTGCAGCAACTGTGTCCTTAACAGCCTTCTCTGATTTGCCTGTGCTCCACTTCAATCAGCTGTGGAACACTCGGGTAGGATTCCTCTGGGCTAATGATGAATAACTAATGTAACTGATCATTCCTTTCAGAGACCAGTGATAGTTCTAGTGCCAGGCACATGTTACAACTCTTATGGATGATTTATTTTTGATTAATGTTTCATAATGTTTTCATAGTTTTCAGGAAATATATTTTAGTTCTCAGGTTTCCAAGGAACTGTACGCCTCAAGATGAAATGATGAAACCATAGAAAACAGCTGCCATGAAGACAGTCATTATTGCTACTGGAAAATGTACAGCATGGATCTGAAATGAAGATTAAGCTCTTTTCTTCCTCATTGAAGTAAGCTTTTCTGCATTAGCTGAATGCCTCCCTGAGTCGTTACAAAATGTAGCCACTTAACCAGTGTTAGAAATCTGTATGCAGGTCAGGAAGCAACAGTTAGAACTGGACATGGAACAACAGACTGGTTCCATATAGGAAAAGGAGTAGGTCAAGGCTGTATATTGTCACCCTGCTTATTAAACTTCTATGCAGAGTACATCATGAGAAACGCTGGGCTGGAAGAAGCACAAGCTGAAATCAAGATTTCTGGGAGAAATATCAATAACCTCAGATATGCAGATGACACCACCCTTATGGCAGAAAGTGAAGAGGAACTAAAAAGCCTCTTAATGAAAGTGAAAGAGGAAAGCGAAAAAGTTGGCTTAAAGCTCAACATTCAGAAAATGAAGATCATGGCATCCAGTCCCATCACTTCATGGGAAATAGATGAGGAAACAGTGTCAGACTTTATTTTTGGGGGGCTCCAAAATCACTGCAGATGGTGACTGCAGCCATGAAATTAAAAGACGCTTACTCCTTCGAAGAAAAGTTATGACCAACCTAGATAGTGTATTCAAAAGCAGAGACATTACTTTGCCGACTAAGGTCCGTCTCGTCAAGGCTATGGTTTTTCCAGTGGTCATGTATGGATGTGAGAGTTGGACTGTGAAGAAGGCTGAGCGCAGAAGAATTGATGCTTTTGAACTGTGGTGTTGGAGAGATTCTTGAGAGTCCCTTGAACTGCAAGGAGATCCAACCAGTCCATTCTGAAGGAGATCAACCCTGGGATTTCTTTGGATGGACTGATGCTAAAATTGAAACTCCAGTACTTTGGCCACCTCATGGGAAGAGTTGACTCATTGGAAAAGACTCTGATGCTGGGAAGGATTGAGGGCAGGAGGAGAAGGGGACAACAGAGGATGAGATGGCTGGATGGCATCACGGACTTGATGAATATGAGTCTGAGTGAACTCCAGGAGATGGTAATGGACAGGGAGGCCTGGCGTGCTGCAATTGATGGGGTCACAAACAGTCGGACACAACTGAGCAACAGAACTGAACTGAACTGATGGAAATATTTGGAACATTAAAAAACAAATGATGTTAGAAAAAAAGTACATATTCAATTTCTACAATTGCAATTTTTATAATTATAATTTCTTTGTAATGATTTCTAATATATTTATATGGATAACCAGCTAAATATTTTTTATTATGAATCTGTATACTTTTGTTATTATTCAATTACTAAGTCTTGCCCAATTCTTTATGACCCATAGACTGCAGCATGCCAGGCTACCCTGTCCTTCACTAAGTCCTGAAGTTTGCTCCAATTCATGTCTACTGAGTCAGTGATGCTATCTAACCATATGTAACCATCTTTTCCTCTGTAGCCCCTTTCTCCTGCCCTCAATCTTTCCCAGCATCAGGATCTTTTCCAATGAGTCATTTCTTTGCATCAGGTGGTCAAAGTATTGGAGCTTCAGCTTCAGCAGTTCTTTCAATGAATATTCAGGGTTGATTTCCTTTAGGATTGGCAGTTTTTATCTCCTTGCAGTCCAAGAAACTCTCAAGAGTCTTCTCCCACACCACAGTTCAAAAGCATCAATTCTTTGGCATTCAGCCTTCTTTATGGTCTAACTTTTGTATCCATACATGATTACTGGAGAAACCATAGATTTAACTGCATACTTACTCACGCATTGTTTTGCTACTATGGATCTCTAATTGATATAGTACTAAACCTAATGCAGTCTCTATTATATACAATATAAATTATGCTTGGCATGAGGTAAATAGAGACACAAATATCCCATCTTTAAACATGGAGTCAGGGAGCAGGTACACCAACAATTCAGTTAGAATTCAAAATAAATGAAGTAACCTTATAAAATAGGTTGAATGAAAGGTCTGAGGGGCTGCAAAGAAGGCAGAGTTAAGAGAAATGAAATTTCCTGAAGAAGGTGCTATTAAACAGAATCTTGAATAATGGTCTTGATCTCAAGTGTAAAATAACTGCAAATATTAAGTCTTTAAGAAACATTAGCTGTATGAATGTGATTAAAAATCTAGTGGGTGGTCAGCCATTTTGAAAGACAGTTTGACCATTTCGTATATTATAATACATATATATTCTTCCCACACAAACCAGCAATTGCACTGCTTGGCAATTACCCAGAGTTGATAACTTATATGGACACAAGAATCTGCATATGAATGTTTACAGCAGATTTATTCATAATTGCCAAAGTTTGGAATCAACCAAAATGTCTTAAAGTGGGAGGATAGATAAGTGAATGTTCATATATCAAAAAATGCAATCTTAATCAACACTAAAAAGAAGTGAGCTATCAAGTCACAAAAATACATGGGGGAAACTTAAATGTATGGTACTAAGTGAAAGAAACAAATCTGAAAAGGCTATATACTGCATGATTCCAATTATATGACAATGGGGAAAAGGTAAAACTATGGAGACAGGAGAAAGTTCAGTGGTTGCCAAGAGTGAGGGGAGAGATGAATAGGTGTAGCTCAGAGGGTTGTTAGGGCAGTGAAAATACTCTTTATGAGGCTGTTGCGTTGGATGCATTATACACTTGTCCAAACCCATAGACTCTACAACATCAAGAGTAAACCATAATGCACACTACAGACTTCTGGTGATTATGCTTTTCAATGTAATTTCATCAATTGTAACAAGTGTATCACTCTGGTAGGAAATACTGATAATGGGGGTAGTTTACATGTGTACCATTGGGGAATAATGGGAAATCTCTGTACCTGTCTCTCAATTTTATTGTGAACCTAAAACTGTTCTAAAAAAAGAAATTTTTTTTTTTTTTTTAAATAAGAAAAATCTAGTGGCAAAGAAAAGAAAGAGGAGGAGTTCAGGAAGGGACAAATGAGAACAGTATTCTAGACAGAGAGATCGTTTCCCTGTATCCTTTTAGTAAGGAATCCCAGGGACAGAGGAGCCTGGTGGGCTGCTGTCTGTGGGGTCACACAGGATCGGACACGACTGAAGTGACTTAGCAGCAGCAGCAGCAGACCTATAGTGAGACTAAAGAAGACTTAACTGAATTACACACTGTGGCTGTCAGAAAGTGGAGAAACGATTGGCTGTGGTTTGACACATGTAAGAAGTGTGATATTAGGAAGGATGTGTGAACATAATTTCAAAGATGTGATTATTTTCTATCTTTCTGTGTCTCTGGTAATGGCTATACCATCCATTCAGCTGAACAAGTCAGACTCCTAGAAATTGTCCTCAACGTGCTGTGAATTCTGTTGATATTATGTCCTGGTGCTGGGAAACAGTCCATTTCTCCATATCCCCACCACCTCTAGTCTTTGCACATTAGATTCTTAGAATTCCTTCTAAATGGTTTCTCTTCATCTACCTAGACTCTTAATTCTGTTCAAGTGATCTTTTATTTTTTTTTAAATTAATTTTTATTTTTTAGTTTGTTTTGCTTTACAATACTGTATTCGTTTTGTTACACATTGACATGAATTAGCCATGAGTGTACATGAACTCCCAATCCCGACCCCCACCTCCACCCTCCCGCCCCACACCCTCTCTCTGGATTATCTTTTAAAAAAGCCTATCTTCTTTGGTAAAACTCTTACCTGGTTTGTCTTTAACATGGTACAAAAATTCTTCATGATATGTTCCCTGCCTCCATATCCAGTCTTATTTCACACCATTCTCATGTATCATTACAAATTGTCTTTTGATGAACTAACTTACATTTAAATGTATGTGTGTGTGCTTAGTTACTTAGTGTGTCTGAGTCTTTGCAACTCCATGGACTGTAGCCTACCACAGTCCTCTGTCTGTAGAAATTTCCAGGTAAGAAAACTGAAATAGGTTGCTATTTCCCCTCCAGTGGCTCTTCCTGACCCAGGGATCAAACCTGCATCTCCTGTGTCTCCTGCGTTGGCAGGCAGATTCTTCACCACTGAACCACGGGGAAACCCCTACATTTGTATGTTTGTGTAATTAATTTTTCTCTTTCTTACCAGGGGAATCCATAAACTTATATGAACTCTGCCTCTAACTTTGCATCCCAGTTGTATGATTTTGAGAAGTTACTTAAACTTTTAAACTTTATCATTCTCTTTCTTCATCTTAAATGAAAATATCTATTGAGTAATTTTATAGATTAAATGGAACAATAGTCACAAGAGTTCTGAGAACAACGCCTGACATACTACATACTCAATAGGTCAGACCTGCTAGATACAGAATGTCAATGCATGTAACAAAATCTGGTTCTGCATTTCATTGATTTGCATGATGCCTGACCCAGTTGTGTAACCCCTCAATGAATATGTTTAAATAAACAAATAATAAATGATGTAAGTTCAAGAGCGTACACTCAGTTACACAATGGAATACCATTTCATACTGATGGAATTTAAAAGCTAATATGCATAGCTATGGGCTTTCCTGGTAACTCAGCTGGTAAAGAATCTGCCTGCAATGCAGGAGACCCCAGTTCGATTCCTGGGTCAAAAAGATCTGCTGGAGAAAGGATAGACTACCCACTCTGGTATTCTTGGGCTTCCTTGGTGGCTCAGCTCGTAAAGAATCCACCTGCAATTCAGGAAACCTGGGTTTGATCCCTGGGTTGGAAAGATCCCCTGGAAAAGAGAATGGTTACCCACTCCAGTACTCTGGCCTGGAGAATTCCATGGACTGTATAGTTCATGGGGATCACAAAGAGTCGGATGCAACTGAGTGACTTTCACTTTCATACATGTCTACAATATTGACAAGGAGTCCAACTGATTTCTATATTTGATCTTAAAAGATGATAATTTGGGTGTAAATTCTTAGTCCACCTGCCAATACAGGAGACACAGGAGATGCGGGTTCAATCCCTGAGCAGGAAAAATCCTCTGGAAAAGGAAATGGCAACCCACTTCAGTATTCTTGCTTGAGAAATTCCATGGACAGAAAAGCCTGGTGGGCTACAGTCCATGGAGGCTCAAAGAGTTGGACACTACTGAGAATGCACACATATCTTAGGCCTGCAGGTCAAGAAAAACAAATTTTGGTGATATTTAAATTAAGCTCATTTGGGAATATTGGTTTTCCATAACTAGACTCACAAGACATGGCTATAAAAACAAGAGTCCTAATTTATTGGCTTAAAATGAGAGATTTAACTATACAATGTATATGAAAGTTTATATTTTTATTTACACATCTTCCCTTTCTTAGGATAGTCTATATGAAAAGCAAATATTATAGAAATTGTATTTGTTAGTCATGAAGTCAGAGCAAAGGGCATAATTGGATAATGTTTGTAACTGGTGACAGTAGGCTAGTCATGGATATTATGATCCAGCCGTCTTCACTTTATGAACAAAATGACAATAGACACATTACCTCCCCATGAATTGTCCTGATCCAGTCGTGATTTTGGTGATAGCGTATCTTTTGCTAGACAATACACAGGCAACTTATTTGTGTTTATTATTTTCTTTTTTCAAATTTTTGCTTAGATTGACATTTCTATGGACTATTAAGTCAAAAGAAAACAACTTGATCTTTCTTTATTAGACTGAGACATTTCCTAAATCTTCTCAGTCATAGTTCTACAGATTGATTTTAGGGTAGTGTTATTGTTGTTATTGTTATTTGGCCTTTTAACTAAGTTAATCGCATTCTTTATGTTGAGGTTTTCTGTTCTCATTCTGGAGAAATTTGCTGATGTCTACAATATGCTGAATACTATCATAATATCAATTAGTTTACTTTTCCAGTATCTTTTCATTTCATGTTTGGACTATTTTTTATATATGGACAATTTCATTGTTGAGCTCTTGTTTTTTAACGTTTCCTTGTTATGATAATCAGAAAGGAACCTTCCAAAATTCAACTGAGGAAGATTTGTAGAATAACAGAAAAGAAAAGAATGTGCAGATGTGATGGCAGAATTTTATTTTGTTTTTAATTGAAGGATAATAGCTTTACAATATCGTGTTGGTCTCTGTCATACGTTAACATGAATCAGCCATAGGTATGCATGTGTCCCCTCCCTCTTAAACCTCCTTCCCACCTCCCACCCCATCCCACCCCTCTAGGTCATCACAGAGCACCAGGTTGAGCTCCCTGCGTTATCTATTTTACATATGGTTCTCTATATTTTTCCATGCTACTCTCCATTCATGCCGCACTCTCCTTACCCCACTGTGTCTACAACTCTGTTGTTTTTGTCTGAGTCTCCATTGCTGGGTGGCAGCATTTTAGATGTACCTGCCCTGGAGCTTTACTTGCACAGAAGCTAAGACTCAGGCAAGGATGCTGATTTCTTCAGTTTACAGTTGTCATGGAATTGACTTTTATTTAAAAGGAAATAATTGTTCTCTCTTTATGAAGAAATCCTCATGAATTATCTTGAAGCTTTTTAGTTTTCCTCATCATTGGATTACAGGAAGAAATGTCATTTTATAGTCTTAATGAGTATTTATGTGAAAGATGGCTTTAAAGTTACTAAAGATAGATATAGTAAAATTTCCATAGTTTTAGACTAATCAGGAAGAATCTAAGCTAGTTTAAATGTAATGAAAGGTCTGAAATTATTTTTATTATTTTCAGTGTAGCAGTAACTAAAACAGTCTAACTCCAGGCCTATTAGTGAGACATAGCAGACTGTAGTTAGCATACTGGTTGCTCTAAGATGCAATTAAATATCCAAATAATATTCTAAAGGACACTTGAGAGAACAAATGGGATTTTTACTATTGATTTTTCAAACCTGTTTTCCAAAATTGTACAAAATTGTATTTTGTCTAAAAATCAAAATTATATGTTACATAATTATATAAAATTATATCTTGTTTAAAATTGTCACAAGCTTCAAATTTGTAAGGTATACCTAGGATGTAAACTATATTAAAACTTTGAGGGTGGAAAGTTGAAACAGTTATTTTTTTGAAATAGCAGCTTCATGTGTTTTATGGTCTTCTGAGTTTTTAATGTCTGCACAGCTCTAATTATGATTACAATTACTGGCTCAGTTAAAGTTGAATGCATGATTATGTGGGAGGATTTTAGGTAATAAGTTAGAAATTTTAACTCAGTAATTGCCAGTGATTAATTCTATTTTTTCAGACTGCTTTCTGTTTGAATTTGAAAAGTTGGTTTATTATTTCCTTGAACTGTAATTGCCTCTAAATTATGTACAAGGCTCTAAGTTCTGAGTTAATTATATCCTAGTGAGCTTTTTAAAATCAAACCTAGAAGTTTCAAGGTGTACACATCTTAAGAACTCGTTAAACCCTTTAACATGTGTCTGGGTAAAGAACTGCTATGCATGATTGATGACTGGTTTTTGAAGCTCTTTCAATTCTATGGTGCCAGTCATTAAAGGTATTGAAGTTCATCTCTATTGAAGAATTTATAGAGATTCAAAAAATTATAATTATGCTGGTGAATCTCTGGTCAATGCTTTTTATCCCAACTTCTTTAGAAAACACAAGCTCCTGGTCTGAACTGTGGAAAAAAATGTAGGCATAGAAACTGTCAGGTCGCAATCATTTTATTTAACCTGTACTCATTAAATTTCCAAAAATGGAAAACAAAGTAGCACAATGAAAAGAATGAGAAATCCTGAAGGCTAAAGTTGACATATGTCATGATGATATTACAATTAATTTGTGAAATAAATGAAATGTCCTTCCATTTACCTGCTCATTTATTCATACTAAAAGTGGTATGGAGTTCTGACTCAAGAGAGTACATGTATAATACTCATTCACTTTTCATTCTTCTGGCGATGTATAGAAATAAGAACTTAAAAAAATACATATAAACCTTAAACAGTGACATGAATCATGAGACAGGGTTAATTAAGGAGTGGAAAGGAGAGAGACAAATACATTTCTGGAAGACGAAAGACAATTGAGGACATGATGACAAGTTGAAAGATAAAACAGAGCCAAAGAGCCATTTTTCATAATATGCACAGTGAAATTTCAGTGGAGTCAGAAGCCTAGCTTCCTGAGTAAAGACAAGAAAGACTAAAAACGTGAAAACATGGGACAAATTGATGTCTTTTTGAACAGCTGCCCCAGGTGGCCTTCACGCACATATCCTTAACTCACCTGTAAAAACAAACAAAAATACTTGCTTGTTTTGTACTTTCTATTAGCAATGCTGGATGTTGATAACTTTTAAACAGAATTTTTGAGACTCAGCTGAAGTATTGATCTAGGGTGAAAGCAAAAGTGATATTTTTAGACATGTAAGAATCTGTAAATTTTATTTTGTATCCACCTTTTCTGAGGAAGTTATTTGAGAATCTATATTAGAAAAATGGAATAAAACCAAAAAAGAAATATATAAAATAAATAAACTAGCCTTGAGAGGAAATAATTATGATACTAAAATGGAAGCTTTAAAACAGATCTGGAGAAAAATAATCAAGGATCAAAAAATAAATATGACTAAAATAAATGATGAGGTAGAGAATTTTTGGCAGATATGCAGAAATAAAAAAAGAATCAAGTGGAAATTCTGAAATGGAAAATGGCTGAATTTAATAATTAAATGAATCAGTTTAACACCAGAATAGAAACAGCAAATAGAAAATTAGTGACAGAATTAGTAGTCCTGATATATCAGAAGAAAATATCCAGACTAAAGAACAGGAAAATCAAAGGATGGAACATAAGGCACAATCAATACGATTTTTCACGTCTAACATATGTGTAAATGGAGTCCAAGGGGAAGAGACAGAAAAAATGGGATTTAAAAATGTATTTGAAAAGATAATGGCTGAGAATTTTCCCCAAATTGTTCAAAGACATCAAATCACACATTCAAAAACTTTGTGACCCTAAACAAAGTTAAAAGACTAAACAAAATATTTTAGCTTATAAAGCACAGTGCTGAAAAACAAATATTAAAAGAACCTTGAATCGGCCAGAAGAAAATGGTACATTACATTTAAAGAACAGTAAAAACGGAAAATAACTTTGAACACAAAAGATAAAGTTAAAGTACAATGAAATGATATCTTCAAAGTACTGATGGGAGAGAATAAAGCCCTCTGGCCTAGAATTCTGTAATCATTGAAAATATTATTCAAAAATGAGAAAAAGTAAAGATTTAGATAATAGCAAAAGAAATATTGATGTAGTTTAGCAGCAGTAGAATTACATTAAAGAAAATACTGAAGGGCATTCTTCCTACAGAGAAGTCATTAAGATTCTGAAAGAAAATAAGAGCAATAGAAAATATGTGAGTGAATATAAATGTTAATTTTAAAAAACAAAAATAATTTTATGGGGATATATAGTCTATATAATATGATATGTATAGTATATGCCTTTATATAATGTTGGATATACATATGTAATATCCAAGAATTAAAAAGTTAGAAGAAAGTAAAAGCAGTAGCCATATTCTAAAGTCTTTGAAAATCAACAATACTTAATTCTATATAGACTTAAATAAGTTAAGAATATATGTGGGCATTTCCAGGAAAATAACAGGATACTAAAAACACATAATTAAAGTTAGTAGATATATTACAATGTGAGTTTAAAAAAATAAACACTACAAAAGTAACAAGAACAGGAAAAAAAATGAAAGCAAATATTACAATCAGAAAATCAGTAACAAAATGGTACATATAATTCCAACTGTTTCAAATGTTATGCATTAATAAGCACTCTAATTAAAAGGCAAAGATTATCAGAGTCAGTAAAATGTATGTGTCTGTGTGTGTGTGTGCGTGTGTGTGTGTGTGCTCAGTCGTGTCTGACTCTGCTACCCCATGGACTGTAACCTACCAGACTCCTCTCTCCATGAAATTTTCCGATTAAGAATACTGAAGTGGGTGCCATTTCCTACTCCAGGAGGTCTTCCCGACCCAGGGAATCTTCCCGACCCAGGGATCAACCTCTTATGTCTCCTGCACTGACAAGCGGACTCTTTCTACTGCACCACCTGGGAAGCCCCAAAGATTTAATAGGTGTATTTAAGCTTGTTAATAGATGTATTCCAACTGTGGTGCTGGAGAAGACTCCTGAGAGTCCCTTGGAGAGCAAGGGGATCAAACCAGTCAATCTTAAAGGAAATTAACCCCAAATAATCTTTGGAAAGACTAATGCTGAAGCTGATGTTTTACTACTTTGGCCATATAATGGAAAGAGCTGACTCACTGGAAAAAATCCTGATGCTGGGAAAGATTGAAGGCAGAAGGAGAAGAGGGTGACAGAGAATGTGATAGTTGAATGGTATCATTGATTCAGCAGACTTGAACTTGGGCAAACTCTGAGAGATGGTGAGAGACAGGGAAGCCTGGCATGCTACAGTCCATGAGGTTGTGAAAAGTCGGACACAACTTGGCGACTAACAACAACAACAAAAATTTCAAATACCAAGTTCATCAAATTGTGTTTAATAGATGCAGGGTTTTTTTTGTCCTAAATTATTCCCCAATAAAAATGATTTTAAAAGCCCCATCAAAGTATACGCAGAGAATGTAGAAAGAAGATGAGAACAAATATCAGAGAAAAAAAACTAACCACATAAAAGCCCAGTGTGTGACAGAAAAGCAATAAAGCTATCAGTTCAGTTCAGTCCAGTTGCTCAGTCATGTCCGACTCTTTGTGACCCAATGAATCGCAGCACGCCAGGCCTCCCTGTCCATCACCAACTCCCGGAGGCCACTCAAACTCATGTCCATCGAGTCGGTGATGCCATCCAGCCATCTCATCCTCTGTCATCCTCTTCTCCTCCTGCCCCCAATCCTTCCCAGCATCACGGTCTTTCCCAGTGAGTCAACACTTCGCATGAGGTGGCCAAAGTGCTGGAGTTTCAGCTTCAGCATCAGTCCTTCCAATGAACACCCAGGGCTGATCTCCTTCAGAATGGACTGGTTGGATCTCCTTGCAGTTCAAGAGACTCTCAAGAGTCTCTCCAACACCACAATTCTTCGGAGCTCAGCTTTCTTGACAGTCCAACTCTCACCTCCATAAATGACCACTGGAAAAACCATAGCCTTGACTAGATGGATCTTTGTTGGCAAAGTAATGTCTCTGCTTTTTAATATGCTATCTAGGTTGGTCATAACTTTCCTTCCAAGTAGTAAACGTCTTTTAATTTCATGGCTGCAATTACCATCTGCAGTGATTTTGGAGCCCTAAAAAACAAAGTCTGACACTGTTTCCACTATTTCCCCATCTATTTGCCATGAAGTGATGGGACCAGATGCCATGATACTACTTTCTGAATGTTGAGCTTTAAACCAACTTTTTCACTCTCCTCTTTCACTTTCACCAAGAGGCTTTGTAGTTCGTTTTCACTTTCTGCTATAAGGGTGGTGTCATCTGCATAGATGACCCCTTGTTAAAACAAATACAGTTGATAAACTTCTGGCAATAATGGTCAAGGAATGATGGGAAGGTATGAAAAACCAATATCAGGAATGAAAAAAGCCATAATTTCATATCATATAAATATTTAAGTCATTTTAAGAAATAATGGATATATTTGAAATTTTGGCTAAAACAGACAATGTTTTTAGAAAAATACAGCTCATAAAAACAGAATAAGAACCAAAAAATCTGGATCATCTTATATTTACAAAAGAAATGAAATTTGTAATTAAAAATGACCTTTGAAGAAAATTCCAGTCACATATGGCTTGACCTGTTATATTTGCCAAACATCACAGATTAGGAAAAGGAGGAACATTTTCTAATTTCTTTTATGAGGCAAGTACAATCTTGCTATTAAACCTGATAAGAAGAGCCGAATAAATGAAAATAATTAATTAATCTCCAAAGAACAGAAATGTTAAAATCAAATGAAATGTTAGCAGATCAAATTCAGAAAAATATACGAGGATAAGGCATTATGAGCAAGTTGGATTTATTTGAAGAATTTAAGTTTGGTTTAACATTTTAGATTAGCCAACTTAGTTAAATACTTTAATAGATAAAGAAAATACTTTAGCTAAACAGACTGAACAAATTTTATAAAATTCAATAAATATTTATGATATCAGTTCAGTTCAGTTGCTTGGTCGTGTCCAACTCTTTGTGACTCCATGGATTGCAGCTCGCTAGGCTTCTCTGTCCACCACCAACTCCTGGAACTTCCTCAAACTCATGTCCATCAAGTTGGTGATGCCATTCAACCATCTCATCCTCTGTCACCCCCTTCTCCTGCCTTCACTCTTTCCCAGCATCTGGGTCTTTTCCAATGAGTCAGTTCTTCACATCAGGTGGCCAAAGTATTGGAGTTTCAGTTTCAGCATGTGTCCTTCCAACGAATATTCAGGACTGATTTCCTTTAGGATTGACTGGTTGGATCTCTTTGCAGTCCAAGGAACTCTCAAGAGTCTTCTTCAACACCACAGTTCAAAGCATCAATTCTTTGGCACTGTTTTCTTTTTAGTCCAACTCTCACATCCATACATGACTACTGAAAAATCATAGCTTTGACTAGATGAACCTTTGTTGGCAAAGTAATATCTCTGCTTTTTAGTATGCTGTCTAGATTGGTCACAGCTTTTCTTCCAAGGAGCACACGACTTTTAATTTCATGGCTTCAGTCACCATCTGCAGTGATTTTGGAGCCCCACAAAATAGTCTGCCACTGTTTCCATTGTTTCCACATCTATTTGCCATGAAATGATGGGACTGGATGCTATGATCTTAGTTTTCTGAATGTTGAATTTTAAGCTAGATTTTTCACTCTCTTCTTTCACTTTCTCAAGAGGCTCATTAGTTCTTTGCCTTCTGCCATAAGGATGGTGTCATCTGCATATCTGAAGTCATTGATATTTCTCCCAGCAGTCATGATTCTAGCTTGTGTTTCATCTACCCTAGCATTTCACATGATGTACTCTGCATATAAGTTAAATAAGCAGGGTGACAATATACAGCTTTGACGTACTCCTCTCCCAATCTGGAACCAGGCTGTTGTTCCATGTCCAGTTCTAACTGTTGCTTCCTACCTGCATATAGGTTTCTCAAGACTCAGATCAGGTGGTCTGGTATTCCCATCTCTTAAAGAATTTTCCACAGTTTGTTGCAATCCACACAGTCAAAAGCTTTGGCATAGTCAATAAAGCAGAAGTAGATGTTTTTCTGGAATTCTCTTGCCTTTTCCACGATCCAACGAATGTTTGTAGATATCAGTTCAGTTCAGTCACTCAGTCGTGTCCATCTCTTTGCGACCCCATGAACTGCAGCACGCCAGGCCTCCCTGTCCATCACCAACTCCCGGAGTTCACTCAGACTCATGTCCATCGAGTCTGTGATGTCATCCAGCCATCTCATCCTCTGTCGTCCTCTTCTCCTCCTGCCCCCAATCCCTCCCAGCATCAGAGTCTTTCCCAATGAGTCAACTCTTCACATGAGGTGGCCAAAGTACTGGAGCTTCAGCTTTAGCATCATTACTTCCAAAGTAATCCCAGGGCTGATCGTCTTCAGAATGCACTAGTTGGATCTCCTTGAGGTTCAAGGGACTCTCAAGAGTCTTCTCCAACACCACAGTTCAAAAGCATCAATTCTTCGGTGCTCAGCCTTCTTTACAGTCCAACTCTCACATCCATACATGACCACAGGAAAAACCACAGCCTTGACTAGACAGACCTTAGTAGGCAAAGTAATGTCTCTGCTTTTGAATATGCTATCTAGGTTGGTCATAACTTTTCTTCCAAGGAGTAAGTGTCTTTTAATTTCATGGCTGCAGTTTGTAGATATAAACCATGACAAAACTCAAAATAGAAGTTCAGTTCCATAGTATAATACAGAAAATCTACCAAAAACAAACAAATGATAACTTCATACTTAACTGTAGAATAATTAAAGTTTTCTTCCAGGTGTTGTGGAGAAGATAAAAATCCCTGCTATCACTGCTTTATGCAACATCACACAGGAAATCCTCAGCAAGACTTAGTGTGGTCAAAAATGCTTTCTAAAAATAGACAAAGTAAAAAGTAAATTTTGGGGCATTCTTTGTCCCATAGAGAGTCAGAAAATAACATAACTACAAAAGTTGTAGGTGTAGAGTGAGGTAAATCACTGTATTTCAAATTAGAGAGTCAATGATAATGTATTTAAATAAGTAAGACTACTGAGACTAATTGAGACTACCAGTCTTCCCTTGTAGTTCAGTTGATAAAGAACCTGTCTGCAATGCAAGAGACAGGGTTCGATATCCAGGTTGGAAGGAACCCTGGAGAAGGAAATGGCAAACCAGTATCCTTGTCTGGAAAATCCCTTAGACAGAGGAGCCTGGTGGGCTACAGTCCATGGTCTCACATAGAGTCGGGCACAACTGAGCCATTAAAACTTTCACTTTTTCATTGAGACTAAGGGAATTTATATCATTAGTCTCAGAAGTAAAAACAGGAAATTCCCTAGTGGTCCAGTGGTTGACTCTGCGCTTTCATTGGCAAAGAAAAAAAGTAAAACCAGAAAGAATTAAGAGTTGACTTTAAGGTAGAAGACCAGAGTTGGGGGAAGGTGGAATGTAATACTGTAGTTTTCCTTATAAGCTTTTTTTACTGTGTTCATTTTATAACATACTGAAGTTTTTATTGAAATTATTGTAAAATCACATATCATGGTACTGTTGAAAGTGTGCATGCCTTTGAAAGAGTTGGCTTTGGATCCAAATCCTGATCTACCACTTATTAATTCGTGACATTTACTATGTTACTTAAACATCTATGCAGAATGTTGTTTTTATAAAGATTATTTGTAATAAATATTCAGAAACTGTACATATACATCATATATACCTATATATATTTTATAATTTTTTCATTTAATAATATTTTATAAATTATTTCTTTGTCAGTAAATACACTTTTACAACATTGTTTTTAAATGTCAAAGAAATAACCCATTATATACAAATTGGAATTTGTTAATTCAACACCTTACGTTTAGCAACATATTTAGTTTTCATATTTTTTTGCAATGATAAAAAGTGCTGTAATAAACATTCTGAAAAATAATTTTGGCTTATATCTTAGGAATGTTGCTTAGCATTAAGCATTAGAAGTGGAACTCCTAAACCATATAATATGTTCATTATTAAGGTGTTTATTTGAAATTGCCCTCAAGAAATATTGTAAAAATGTTCCCTTCACTGCTGATGCATAAAATATAAGTACCTGCATTCCTGTTACACAATATCATGTGTTTAAAAATTTTTCTTTTGAAAATTATAAAGTATTATAGAATTTAAAGACTTTCATTCAATAAAAAAGTAAAAATTTTATAAACAAAATAAATTAAAAACATATTTCCTCCCATATTAATCTGTTTGCATAGTTGTATATATCTGCATGTATACTTTAAAATTTTTATTTTACATTATGTTTTAATATATTGTTCTCATTTATCAATCTTATTTTTCAGTATGTTCTTAGCTGTTCTCAATGACACACACAAAAATAGTATTAAATGTGCCAAGATTTCATTAATTCATTCATTTATTCCATCAGCCCTATGCTTTGACAAGATGTAGTGGCAATGTGAATGGTTGTAGTATTTCCCAAAAACAGATTAAATTCCTCTAATTACTGTAAGTATGCTTAGGAAAAGTTGAGCAGTTTAAATAGTAGAAATCTATAACAAAAAGTGTATTGGGGCATATTTTTCTAGATCTTGTATATTTCAAAGTGTACTTTTATTACTTTTATACTTGACAAATTTATTGTTTATTATGAAATTTTGAGATTCCAAACATTTTCACCCAAACCTCGGTGGCATTGATTCCTTCTCTTCTAGCATTTAGTAAAAGGTTAGTTTATGTACTCTGGAAAACAAATGACACAGAATGAAGGGAGGAAAAGGTTTGTTGGTAGGTAAGCCTCTCAAGATAGAGGGAAGGAAGCAGAACTGGGCAAGGAAAACATTCAGATCATGATATGGATCTGAAATTTGTGAAAGGGAAGAAGGAAGGAAACATGGAGTAGGATGAGCCTCAGACTGTGATACATCTGACAAAGTCTTGGCCAGAGCTGTGCGAAGCTGCAGAGCAAACAAGTTCCACTAAAAAGTTTAAGTTGGGCAGAAATTCTTCTCATTCTCTTAACAAGGTCTTTTGCAGAGCAGTAGGCTAATTTTGATAATGTCTCTTCCTTCTTTCCTTTCTCTGTGTTTCCTTTTTCTTTCTAATTTTTATTCTTTGGGCCATGCTTTTTTCTGTCATATCTAAGAACTCTTTGCTTAACCCAAAGGCTGCAGATTTTCTACTATGTTTTCTAATAAAAATTTAATTTTTAAAATTTTACATTTAGATCTATAATTCATTTTAACTTAACTTTTATATAAGATGTGAATTATGGATCCAGGTTCTTTTTGTTGTTGCTATTCCTTTTTAGCATATGGATGTTCTATTGTTCCAGAAATTACTCAACTTTTCTCCAGTGAAATTTTCCTGTTGTATATCAAGTTACCATATGTGTAGGTCTGTTTCTAAATACTTAATTTCATCATGCCAATAAAACACTCTTTCAATTATCATAGCTTTATAATATTTTGATATTGTAGGCAAACCCCCTACCTGATATATTTTCCTTCAAAACTTTTTGATTCTTCTAGAGTCTTTATTATTCTCTTTGAGTTTTAAAACTACTTTGTCACATACCATAAAAATATAGGAATTTTTGTCAGTCTTGACCCAAAAAGGTCACAATTTATAGATATTTGTCATTATATAGTGTGCTGGTGTTGACTGAAAACTTTTCCTGAAATGGGACAGAACTGTATGGTTTTCTACATGTGAGTTAGCCACAGTATTACATAAATAGTTGGGGAAAATTACATTTTAATTCAATTAACAGATTAATTTAATTCAATAAATTAACTAATTTAATTCAATTAAATTAGTAGATAGTGTGTGGGAATTAATATCACTATGATAATATTTTTCCATCCTTGAATTTTATATATTTTCCATTTATTCAGGTCTGTTTTATAACCCTTAAAAGTTTAATAATCTCCCCAAGTGTCTTACACCTTTTGATAGGTTTATTTCTAGATATCTATTGGAGAAGGAAATGGCAACCCACTCCACTGTTTTGCCTGGAGAATCCCAGGGACGGCGGAGCCTGGTGGGCTGCCGTCTGTGGGGTCGCACAGAATCGGACACGACTGAAGCGACTTAGCAGCATAGTGTTCTTTTAATGTTAGTCAAATACTTTTTAAGTTTTGATTTTCTAAATGATTATTGCCAGTGTACAAGTTAACTTTTATATTCATCTTGTGTTCAACAATACTGGAAAATGTTCTAACTAGTTCTAATAATTCATTCTAGATTCCTATCAACTTTCTAAGTTGATAATCTTGTTTTCATGAATACTCACATATTATATACTTCTCCTTTTATATCTTATTTTTTTGTCTTTTTCCTGTTCCTCTTTTTCCTTCTGTCAAATATTCTAGTGAGATGTTGCTTAATAGTGACAGTGAGAGTTGCAGTTTGTCCTTGACATTAGTTGGAAAGTTTCTAAAATTTCAGTAAAAGTAAGGCACACTTTACTATATATTTGACTGACACCCTTTAATACATATAGGAAAATTCTCATCTATTATTTGTTAGGAGTTTGTTGGTTTATGATGGAAAAATATTGCATGTGTGTGCTTAGTCATGTCCAACTCTTTGCAACCCCATGGACTGTACCCGTCAGGCTTCCCTGTCCATGGAATTTCCCAGCAAGAATACCGGAATGGGCTGCCATTTCTTCCTCCAGGGGATGTTCCTGACCCAGGAATTGAAACATCTCCTTTATTGGCAGGCAGATTCTTTATCACTGAGCCACCAGGGAAGCTGGAAAAAATATTACATAACATCAAATACTAAATCAATATAGTAAAACAAACAATTATATTTTTCCTGATTACTGATAGACTTATTTCTATACTGTGTTTTTTAAACTTTTCTTTTTACAGGATTTTTTTTTTTTTTTTTTGTAAATGATACATTCTAGAGCTCATTTTGGACTTACTGAATTGATAGCTGGTTAAAAGATAAGGCATGGAGCAGAAATCTGTGTTAAAATAGAGAACATTTCTAGGTCAAGTTGATGATAAGAGAGGTTCTAAACTACATCTGCAGAACAATGGCTTAGCTCCTTGCTCCTTAAAAAGAGAACAATCTATTCATGATGACTTTTGCTTTTCTCCAAGCCTTATTTCTTGCCCTTCTACCCCATGTTTTGTGTTCATGCAAGGCTCGGACACGACTGAGTGACTTTACTTACTTACTTAAGGCTGAATTGCTTTGGCATATGCTGTACTCTCAGTCTAAATGCTTTTCCTTTATCAGTGCTCCCAGATATGGCTGATATTTACAGATCTTCCTGCATTTATGATAGAATTATGTTCTCAAAAACCCATCCTACTATCTTAAGTTGAAAATGCATTTAAAACACCTAACCTATCCAAAATCATGGCTTAGCCTAGCCTACCTTAAATGTACTCAAAACATTTACATTAACCCACCATTGGCTGGGGCTTCCCTGGTGGCTCAGAGGTTAAAGTGTCTGCCTGGAATGCAGGAGACCCGGGTTCAATCCCTGGGTTGGGAAAATCCCCTGGAGAAGGAAATGGCAACCCACTCCAGTACTCTTGCCTGGAGAATCTCATGGAGGGAGGAGCCTGGTAGGCTACAGTCCATGGGGTTGCAAAGAGTCGGACACAATTGAGCGACTTCACTTCACTTCACTTCACTTCACCATTGGCTAAAATCATCTAACACATAACCTGTTTAAAAATAAAGTATTGAATATATCATTCAATTAATGAAATACTGTACAGAAAGTGAAAAACAGGTGGTTGTCTAGGTACAGAATCATTGTAAATGTGTCGAATCTTTCCCTTCCTGACTGGGAACTGCCACTGTCTGCCCTGCCCAGCCTCACAAGAGAATGTCTACTGCATACTGCTTGCCAAGGAAAAGAACAAAATTCAAAATTGGAATTACAGTTTCTACTGAATGTATAGCACTTTCACGCCACAGTGAAGTCAGAATATCATTAAGTTGAATCATTGTAAATCAGAGACAGTCTTTCTTCTTCATTTAATGGGCAACTTAGTTGAGTCATCTTGGGTTAGGCTGAGGATCATCTGTAGTTTGTCCCTCTATCACACCACAGGACGTTAGAAATCCCTGCTCAGGGACTCTGTCATCTCTTTGAGGGAGGGACTTGTGCCTATTCTCCAGTGAAATCCCAGTGCCTAGAGTAGTGTGGACACACGGTCACTGTGCAATGAAAGCTTCTGAAATGGAACCAATTCTTTTAATGCAGAATGCTCAGAATTGAACTCCCTTTTTCAGGGCCCTCATCTGTATTATCTGGGCATGCTCCAAACTCTGACTGTGACATTAGGTCTTCTCCATTGCTTTTCAGTAATGCCAAATGCTTATCTGATGTACTAGCACTATTTTTCCTCAGAGGGAGTTTGAAACATATCTCTGAAGACAGTTAACTGTTTCACTGCAGCAATATCTTTGAGTGGGAACACATTCATAGCCAACGCATAACCTTCCTGTGGAGGGTGTATGTGAGACATGGGAGAATATATCTCTGTGTTTTTATAGATAGAAGCACTGAAATGCTGTGGATTTTAATTTTTTCCCATTATATCCCGTAACATCCATTGACAAGCATTTTGAAAACCAGTCACATATAAAAGAAGAATGTGGGGGGAAATTTTTAATGTTTAAAAAAATTATCAATATTTGGTTACAGATGCCCAGCTTCTATTAGGAAACAAAGTACATCTGTGCCTTTGTTATTTCCCAGTTCTCAGTTTGAGTTAGTGAACCTGGCTGGTTGTGCTTCCTGCTCCATTCCCACTCTAGTGTGAGTTTCTGACAAGCAAGACATGCAGTTCTCTTTGTCCTCATGAATAAGCTTTATTTAGATAGTCACCCACAACAGCAGATGAATATGATAGTGATCAGTCATATTTAGTCACTGTGGTTCATTAAGTCCTAGCATGTCATTAAAATAGGAAATCTGCTCTTTAAAAGCATTGGTGTTATTTTGCTAAGCAATTTTTTAAAAATACACAGAACTGAAGCTGTTAACTAACTGTTCTGACTCATGAAAACATGTTCCAAATCAGGACCAAGAAGGATTCCAAATACTCACTGTCAGCCCTGCTATCTGGAGCAACTTTGAGCTTTGCCTGCTCTTACCCAACAATAAACATTCCTTAAAGTTTGATACATGTCTGAAATTTAGAGATTTCGCTTATAACATGCATTTTCTTATGTAATTCACTCAACACACTATTGATGAAGGACAATTTCATTATTTCCATTTATGCAAATATGTAACTTGGCCAGCTTGACTCAAATGTATTAATGCTAAGGTACCAACTTGGGTCAGATGAGCCCTGCACTGGGGTCCATTCATTGCATCACCACCAAACTCAATCAACTCATGCTGTGGTAGTGATAGTACATGCTAGGGTTTTAATTTTAGATACTGTAGTATGATATAGTCTAAACTACTGGTGAAAGGATGGAAGCATGACTCTCTCAACTTTTTCTTGTCCTGTGATTTATCTTGGAATTTTCACAGACTGTGATTGGTATAACAGTCGAAAACAAACAACATGTTTCTATCAAATTTTATTCCAGGGAAAATGATGTGATACTTCCCCTAACAGAGACTCAGAGACTAGGATGAGAGTCTTATATGTACTCTGCACCATAACAAGGAAAATAGATTTACTGTGAGTTTCTGATTTTACCTAAAAAATAAATTATATAACATTCTCTCTGTGTACTAGTTCTATCTCACATTTATTTTATTGGCAATGCATGCAACTTCTGATGGGAACATTTGTTTCTGGAATTAGTTTGACCAAATTATAAATGCTTCCAATGGAACAGCTTGTGCTAATAAATAGATTTCCCTCTCACTTCAAAACCTACTGCTACAAGGTTTTTAAAGAGCATTTATCAGAAACCCCTAGACAATCCTCCAACTTCAATTGAACCAATTAATTTTATGCAATGAAAAATCTGAGGGAAGTCTCTTGACTGCCTCTCTGACACTTTATATTCTGTGATATTTTATTTTTAGCAATAAGTGATTGAGAGTAATAGACATGACTTTTTAAAAATGGTGTGTGGGACTCCAACCTACATTTTTTTTGTTTGTTAGCAGTATTCTCCTGCCTAACACCCACTTGCATTTTGAAGTCTTACCTCATTGTGTCATAACCATGATATGTCATTCTTCATTTAAAAAATCTGAAAGGGAAATCAGGTTATGGAGAAAGATATTAAAAATACCTGTTACATAGTAGAGTTTTGGTATATTTTTATTGCACCTTAGCCACAAGTATCTTATTCAACTGAGAAGAGAGACTTTAAAACTTAAGATAAAATGTATATATATATTTTTACATTATGATGTTCATGCTCAAAATATGTAAAACCATTTATTTTTTTCAATATTTTTTAAAATTACAGAAATGTATTTGTCAGATAAATATCATGTGCTTGGTTCTGATGCTTATCAGATGATATAAAGGGTCTCATCTCCTTAGATCTTTACCTTCTGAGAATAGAATGCCTATTATTATTTTTATTATATTATGATGCAGTTGTTACCCAACAGCTCCTTTTTGTTTCCAGCTTTTCAGAACTTACTTTATAAAAGCTATAGAACATTTAAAATCAAAACTTTAAAGAGGCAGCAGGGTGCTATCTAAATATTCATCCCTATAAAGTACACAGGTACAGTCTTCTGTGTGCATATCCACACTCACTGCCTTTGTTTCCACAGAAGAGGTGTCCTTCCATCACTGACTAATTCTTCCACTATGGGTCTGAACCACATGTCTTCCAACTAAAACTAGCCCTAGCACATTTTCTCTCCCATCTTTAATTATTTTCTCTCACTAATATTTTCAACAACTGTCTTCAACATATTCAAATTTCTCCTTAACTAAGGCCAGAAAAAGGCAATTGATTCCTTTCTCATTCTGATCCATCTACCTTTCTCCTTTACTTTACAGCCAAGATTCTTGAAAGAGTACATTTTATACTTTCCCTAGTACCTTATATGTAATTTATTGTTTTTTAAAGCATACCACTCTATATGTAATTTTTTTACAGATTTATTGAGATATGATTGATATAAAACACTGTATAAGTTTAAGGTGTTCTTGTGATGATTTGATATGCTTTTATATTGAGAAATGATTACCAGAGTAGAGTTAGTTAACACTTCTATTACCTCACATAATTACTTTTTTATAGTGAGAACATTTAAGGTCTATTCTTAGCAACTTTCAAGTATATAGTAAAATAGTATTAACTGTAATCTTCACGATCCATTCATCCATTGACGGACATTCAAGTTGTTTTGGTATCTTGGCTACTGTAAATAATATTTCATTGAACATGGAAGTGCAGATAGCTCTTCGAGATCCTGACTTTATTTCCACTGGATATTTACCCAGAAGTGGACTCCTGGATCATACCGATAATTCTATTTTTAATTTTTTGAAGAATCTTCATACTGTTTTCCACGTGGCTCTACCAATTTACATTCCCACAACAGTGCACAAGGGTTCCCTTTTTTCCACATCCTCAGCAACACTAATCTTTTTTGTTTCTGATAAATGCTGTTCTAAACAGTATGAGATAATATCTCATTGTGGTTTTAATTCACATTTCCCCGATAATTAGTGATTTTGAACATTTTTTCACATACTTGTTGTTAATTTGTATATATTCTTTGGAAAAATGCTTATTTAGTTCCTCTGCCTGTTTTGTAACTGGATTATTGTTGCTTTGTTTGTTTGTTTACTATTTAGTTGTCTGAGTTTCCTGTATACTTTGGATATTAACCCTTTATCAGATAGAAGGTTTGTAGATACTATCTTTCATTTCTTAGATTGTCTTTTTGTTTTCATTTTGTTGATTGTTTCTTTTCTGTGCAGAAGCTTTTTAGTTTGATGTAAATCCACGTATTTATTTTTGCTTTTGTGGCTTGTGCTTTTTTGTAATATCAGAAAAATTTTTGCCAAGATGTACTTTGAGAAGCATTTTCCCTGTGTTTCCTTCCGGGAGTTTTAAGATTTCAGGTCTTATGTTTAAGTCTTTAACCTATTTCAAGTTAGCTTTTGTGACTGGTTTATGAAAGGGGTCCAATATCTGCATATGAATTACAGTAATAATTTCAATTATTGTGCATGTGAATATAGTTTTCTCAACACCATTTGTTTAAGATACTATCCTTTTCCCATTGAGTATTCTTGGCTACCTTGTCAGTTATCTTCAACTATCTTCTAAAGTGAGTAAGATAAAAAATGTTTTATATTTATACTCATTTTTACCATTTTTAGTATTCCAGTTTATTTTGTGGGCTCCCCTTGTGGCTCAACTGATAAAGAATCCGCCTGGCAATGTTGGACACCTCGGTTTGATCCCTGGGTAGGGAAGATCCCCTGGAAAGGGAATGGCTATCCATTCCAGTATTCTGGCCTGGAGAATTCCATGAAATGTATAGTCCATGGAGTCACAAAGAGTCAGACACGACTGACTTTCACTTTCACTTTATTTTGTATAAATCTAGTTTTTACAGTACTAAACCTTCTGCCTAAAGAACTTCCTTTATTGCTTCTAGCACAGGTCTTCTGGTAAAGAATTCCCTCTGAAGTTGTTGGTATGAAAAGAAAAAACAAACTTGTTTTTACTTCAGAAAGATAACTTTATTTGGTATACAGTTATGGGTTCACAATTTCTATATTTTTAAAGACTTTTAAGATGTTACTCCATTGCCTTCTTCTTTGCTGTATTCTTATCTTTGTTTCTTTACATGTAATGTTTCTCTTTTCTCTGCCTTCAAGGTATTTTCTTTTCTTTATAGGGAGGTTTAAGCAGTTAAAATATAATATATATGTGGGTATATATATATATATATATGCTGCTAAGTCACTTCAGTAGTGTCCGACTCTGTGCAGTCCCATAGATGGCAGTCCACCAGGCTCCGCCGTCCCTGGGATCCTCCAGGCAAGAGTGTATATATACACACACAGAGACACACACACATGTGTGTATGACACTTCTGAATCTTAGATCTGTGGTTTATTTCCTTTAATTTTGGAAATTTCCCAACCATTACCTCTTTAAATATGTATTCTATCACACTCTCTCTGTCTCCTTTTGGGAGATGATCTGTGATGCATGAATATTAGGTCAATTATAATGTTGATATTGACTTTGGTTATTGGTTGCCCTGTTCTCTCTCTTTTTCTTTTCATCTTTCTTTCCCTTCCTCCCTCCTCCCTTCATTTCTTCCTGCACTTTTTCTTTCTTTTTTTTTCCTCTTTCTCTTTCACATCTATTTACTTTTCATTTTGGATTTTTTTTTAACCTATCTTCTCACTCACTGGCTATTTTTCAGTAGTATCAGGTCTTCTGATAAGTACAGAGAAGGAAATCTTTATCTTACAGTTTTTGACTGAATGATTCAGTTCAGTTCAGTTCAGTTGCTCAGTCATGTCTGACTCTTTGTGACTCCATGGACCACAGCATGCCAGGCTTCCCTGTCCATCACCAACTCCTAAAGCTTACTCAAACTCATATCCTTTGAGTAAGTGATGCCATCCAACCATCTCATCCTCTGTCATCCCCTTCTCCTCCTACCTTCAATCTTTTGCAGCAACAGAGTCTTTTCCAATGAGTCAGTTCTTCGTATCAGGTGGCCAAAATATTGGAGCTTCAACCTCAGTATCAGTCCTTCCAGTGAGTATCAGGGTTGATTTCCTTTAAGATGGACTAGTTGGATCTCTTTCCAGTCCAAGAGACTCTCAACAGTCTTCTCCAACAGAACAGTTTGATAGCATCGATTCTTTGGTGCTCAGTTTTCTTTATAGTCCAACTCTCACATGCATACATGACTACTGGAAAAACCATAGCTTTGACTAGACAGACCTTTGTTGGCCAAATTATGTCTCTACTTTTTAATATGCTGTCTAGGTTGACCACAGCTTTTCTTCCAAAGAGCAAGCGTCTTTTAATTTCAAGGCTGCAGTCACCATCTGCAGTGATTTTGGAGCCCCCCAAAATAAAGTCTCTCAGTACTTCCACTGTCTCTTCATTTATTTGCCATGAAGTGATGGGACTGGATGCCGTGATCTTAGTTTTCTGAATGTTGAATTTTAAGCCAGCTTTTTCACTCTCCTCTTTCACTTTTATCGAGAGGCTCTTGGGTTCTTCTTTGCTCCTGCCATAAGGGTGGTGTCATTTGCATATCTGAGGTTATTGATATTTCTCCCGACAATCTTGATTCCAGCTTGTGCTTTATCCAGCCTGGCATTTCCCATGATGTACTCTGCATATAAGTTAAATAAACAGGGTGACAATATACAGCCTTGTGTACTCCTTTCCCAGTTTGGAACCAGTCTGTTTTTACATGTCCAGTTCTAACTGTTGCTTCTTGACCTGCATACAGATTGCTCAGGAGGCAGGTCAGATGGTCTGGTATTCCTATCTCTTTAGGAATTTTCCACAGTTTGTTGTGATCCACACAGTCGAGGGTTTTGGCATAGTCAATAAAGCAGAAGTAGATATTTTTCTGGAACTCTCTTGCTTTTTCAATGATCCAACAGGTGTTGGCAATTTGATCTCTGGTTCCTCTGCCTTTTCTAAATCCAGCTTGAACATCTGGAAATTCAGGGTTCACATACTGTTGAAGACTGGCTTAGAAAATTTTGAGTATTACTTTGTAAGCATGTGAGATGAGTGGAATTGTACGGTAGTCTGAACATTCTTTGGCATTGTTTTCTTTGGGATTGCAATGAAAACTGATATTTTCCAGTCCTGTGGCCTCTGCTGAGTTTTCCAAATCGTCTGGCACGTTGAGTGCAGCACATTAACAGCATCATCTTTTAGGATTTGAAATAGCTTAACTGAAATTCCATCATCCATACTAGCTTTGTTTGTAGTGATGCTTCCTAAGGCCCAGTTGACTTCACATTCCAGGATGTCTAGCTCTAGATGAGTGATCACACCATCGTGATTATCTGGGTCATGAAGGTATTTTTGTATAGTTCTTCTGTGTATTCTTGCCAGCTCTTCTTAATATCTGCTTCTGTTAGGTCCATACCATTTCTGTCCTTTAGTGTGCCCATCTTTTCATCAAATGTTCCCTTGGTATCTCTAATTTTCTTGAAGAGATCTCTAATCTTTTCCATTCTGTTGTTTTCCTCTATTTCTTTGCATTGATCACTGAGGAAGGCTTTCTATCTCTCCTTGCTATTCTTTGGAACTCTGTATTCATATGGATATATCTTTCCTTTTCTCCTTTACCTTTCATTTCTCTTCTAATCTCAGCTATTTGTAAGGCCTCCTCAGACAACCATTTTGCCTTTTTGCTTTTCTTTTTCTTGAGGATGGCCTTGATCATTGCCTCTGGTACAATGTCATGAACCTCTGTCCATAGTTCATCAGGCACTCTATCGGATCTAATCCCTTGAATCTATTTGTCACTTCCATGTATAATCATAAAGGATCTGATTTAGGTCATACCTGAGTGGTCTAGTGGTTTTCCCTACTGTCTTCAATTTAAGTCTGAATTTGGCAATAAGGAGTTCATGATCTGAGCAACAGTCAGCTCCCTGTGTTGTTCTTGCTAACTATATAGAGATTCTCCATCTTTGGCTGCAAAGAATATAATCAATCTGATCAGTGTTGACCATATGGTGATGTCCATGTGTACAGTCTTCTCTTGTGTTGTTGGAAGAGGGTGTTTCCTATGACCAGTGTGTTCTCTTGGCAAAACTCTGTTAGCCTTTGCCCTGCTTCACTTTTTTTTTTTTTAATACTGTATTGGTTTTGCCATACATTGACATGAATCTGCCACAGGTGTACATGAGTTCCCAACCCTGAACCCCCTCCCACCACCCTCACCATATCATCTCTCTAGGTCATCTCAGTGCACCAGCCCCAAGCATCCTGTATCCTGTATTGAACCTAGACTAGCGATTCATTTCTTATATGATAGTATACCTGTTTCAATGCCATTGTACTCCAAGGCCAAACTTTCCTGTTACTCCAGGTATCTCTTGACCTCCTACTTTTTCATTCCAGTCCCCTATAATGAAAAGGACATTTTTTTTTTGAGTGCTCGTTCTAGAAGGTCTTCATAGAACTGTTCAACTTCAGCTTCTTCAACATTACTCGCCAGGGCATAGACTTGAATTACTGTGATATTGAATGGTTTGCCTTGGAAATGAACAGAGATCATTCTCTCATTTTTAAGATAGCCCCAATTACTGCATTTTGAACTCTTGTTGAGTATGAGGGCTACTCCATTTCTTCTAAGTGATTCTTACCCACAGTAATAGGTATAATGGTAATCTAAATTAAACTCACCCATTCTAGTTCATTTTAGTTCACTGATTCCTAAAATGTTGATGTTCACTCTTGTCATCTCTTGTTTGACCACTTCCAACTTGATTCATGGGCCTAACTTTCCAGGTTTTAATGCAGTATTGCTCTTTGCAGCATCGGACTTTATTAGCATCACCAGTCACATTGACAACTGGGTGTTGTTTTTGCTTTGGCCCTGTCTCTTCATTCTTTCTGGAGGTATCTCTCCACTCTTCTCCAGTAGCATATTGGCACCTACCGACCTGTGGAGTTCATCTTTCAGTGTCCTATCTTTTTGCCTTTTCATGCTGTTCATGGAGTTCTCAAGCAGAATACTGAAGTGGTTTGCCATTGCCTCCTCCAGTGGGCCACGTTTGGTCAGAACTCTCCACCATGACCCATTCGTCTTGGGTGGCCCTACATGGCATAGCTCATAGTTTCACTGAGTTAGACAAGTTAGAATGATTAACATTGTAAAAAAGAGCTACAGAATCTGAGATAAATAGCATTTATGAAGTAAATGGTAAAGCCCCCCTGCCCTCCTTTGCTTCTCTCTCTTTCAATAAAGTTTTTGGTATGGGAAGTGGATTCCATAGCTGAGCTGAGCTTGGTGGAGCTGCTTCTGGTATATCATAGGCTTCTGGTCTTCCAGTGTTTGACTTCCATTAGCTAGTACTTAGTTTGGTGCCTGGGAAGCTGAACGATCTTTCTCAGAGTTCACATTCTATTCTCTGGTTTTGGTGGTCCATATAGAGCTGTGCCACAGAGGGCATTTTTCTCCAAGTGCCAGTCCAGTGGTACTTTGTGCTCATGATTCACAGCTAGAATTCTCATGGAGTGGGGCACTTTTACTTTCCTTGTCAGTTTTAGGTGGGTTTGTGTGCCTGAGCCTCTAAAGTTGGGCTTTGTTTCCATCCTGCTCCTTTTTTGGGTGTTCTTCAGCAGAGGTGTTTCACCTTTCCTGCAGTAATAGCAGATCTGTTTTTTGAAGAGTGGAGGATGTGAGGTTCAAGGAGGAGGAGATTTGCTTCTACTTCTATCTCAGCATGATGGGTCTCTGGCTGTGTCCTCAGGAGGATAGGATCCCCTATCCCTTTCCCAGAGGCAGACAGGTTTTACTTCTGCCTCAGAAGCAATGTGGCTTCCCTGGTGGCTCTGAATAGTGGTAAAGAATCCTCTTGCCAATGCAGGAGACACAGGTCTGATCCCTGGGTCCAGAATACCCACTGGGGAAGGAAATTGCAACCCACTCCAGTATTCTTGCCTGAGAAATCACATGAACAGAGACGCCTGGCTGGCTGCAGTCCATGAGGTCGCAAAGAGTCAGACATGACTAAGCAACATCTCGGCTCTTCCCTAGCAGGAGGGAGTTTATATTCCTTCCCGTGCAGATGAAGGCTTTTGTTTTACAACAAAGAACACTTCAGGGAAGTATGCATAGCTTTATCCTGGTCATTAGCAGCTGTTGTTCACTTCCCTTATACCTGTGCAAGGCTCTGCCTCATTTGCCCTGCCTCTGTTTTTTCTGTAAGTATCTGATGGAGGCCTGTGGAAAAGAGAATGTGAGTGAGTGTGAACTTCCCTTGTGTCTACCAGCTATATTAACTGAAGCATGGAGTCACACATGGGGTGCTAAGCATTTGTTAAACTTTAGCTGATTTCTTTTTACACATTTGTTTGTTATATGTCCCATACTTTTCCTAAGGTAAATAAGTTTGTGTGGCCTGGCTCTTTAGGGATGAGGCTTGTCCTTATTTAGAATTCAGTTTACTTGATTGTTTTATGACCTCAGCTCTCTAAGGAGCTCAAGAAAAATGATTATTTTGTTTATTATATGGCTTTTCTCAGGATTAGAGGAGTACTGTTCTGCATCTTTCAACATCTTCCAGGAAAAGTAAGCTTTCAGCCAATGCCAGTACAGTGGGAGGTGCATAACAAATTTACAAGCATGCTTGCACTATTTCCCTAGCCTGTTCCTTGAGCTTGTATTTTCTTTTTATTTTACTGTCTTACTAGTGGGAAAGGAAAGGCAAGTGTTAGTCACTCAGTCTTGTCCGACTCTTTGCAACCCCAAGGACTGCAGCCCGCCAGGCTCCTCTGTCCATGGGTTTTCCCAGGCAAGAATACTAGAGTGGGTTGCCATTTCATTCTCCAGGGGCTCTTCCCAATCCAAGGAATGAACCAGAATCTCCTGCATTGCAGACAGAGTTTTTACTATCTGAGGCATCTGGGAACTATGCAATAACTGGCCAGTTGTATATGTAGAGGAAGCCTTTCATAGGCTGTGGGTTAGGAAGGACACTAAGTTTATAATTATTTAAGTCTATTTTATTAGAAATTTAAATATATAATGTTCTCTTTTGAACAATATGGTAGATAGCCAGAGTATCAATCAAATGATAAATTAGGCAAGTGTGAAAAGAGAACAGATGGAAAAAACAGGAAAGATAGATGCTGATTCAGACTAATTTAGATGAGGTAGAATAATTTGGGAAATGAAATTTTATCAGGTTAGACAACTCTCTCTCTCTGTCATCACCTTGGCAAGTATTAGAAAAAGGAGTGGTTTGGTAGAATATGTCTCCAACCACAAAATATAACAGCTTTGAAGATTAAGATATCTGATATCCAGCTCTACAAATGTGGTGATAAATATAAGTGACATTTAGCCCTCTTAATAACATAAATAACTCTCACAAACGTGGAGCCAGATTTTCTGCTGAAAAATGTAAGTTTGGGGTTTTACATGGATTTGTTAACTCTTCGCAACTAGACATAGAAGGCAATTGATTTTATAGGCAAAATGTTAGGAATATGAATCCTGTGTCTTTCAAACCTGTTTGAATTAGATGCCTGGTTGTAGATCTTTCTGCCAGGTCATTTGACATCTCCCTCACAGTTTTTAAATATTGTAATGAGAGACTCAGGTAAACTTTAAGCTCAACCTGAAAGCAGAGATTTGGATTGCAACAGGAAGGCTGAGAAGACTATGGAGAGGAAAACTGATGGCAATCCTGCTCCTTCTCTAAGAAGATTATTTGCAGTAGAAGTTTAGGTTACTTTTCACACTGACTGAGACAGCCTTCAGCTTCTTTTCTGACAGCCAGATTCTATCACTGCCTCTTCAGTGGACTCCCTGATTACAACAGCTTCCATACTAAATGCTGGGACGAAGTTACCATCGGAATTTCTATATTCACACTTAAGGTCTACTTCTGTTATAGCAAAAACAGCTTCTCTAAAAGAACCATCGACCAAAGAATATAAGTGTGAGCAAACTCTTCTTGGCAAGGTCATTTCTAGTCTTCAGAATGTTCCAGAGAAGTAATTTCTTTTCTAAGAATGTTCTGAATGTAGGCTCATAGGAAGAGTTCCATGTTTTCAGAGTTGAAGAGATTTTATTGATTATTTAGTCTATTCAGTGTCTGAATATCTTTAGGAATGCACACTCAAGCTTTATTTAGATGTATCTTATTTATAATGGATGTATCTTGTTATAAACAATCTGGATATACAATTATTTAGGGCTCTTGGGTAGAAATCAATCACCAATAGTTTTAAGAAGAAGGTTAGATACTGTTTTTGTAGCATCTTTTTAAGCAAAGAAAGCAAATTTTCTAAATAATTGAAAATAAAATTCTTCTGTAAACATGGTCAGTTAGTAGCCAGCATACACAAACCATCCTATAAACTCTACCACATCTTGGCTTTATGGTTTTTCTGTAGAGTGTTAAGACTATGTGTGAGCCTTAGTCGCTCTGTCGTGTCTGACTCTTTGTGACCCCAAGAATCCTCTGCCCTTGGACAGGGGAGCCTAGCCCGCCAGGCTCCTCTGTCCATGGAATTCTCCAGGCAAGAATGCTGGAGTGGATTGCCATTCCCTTCTCCAGGGGATTTTGTGACCCAGGGATCAAACCCCACGTCCTGCATTGCAGTCAGATGCTGTACCATCTGAGCCATCAGGGAAGCCTGTTAAGACTATACTAGAATGAAAGATTCAATCAAGACAAATACAATATGACATCAGTAGAATTCAGCTGCTTGTGTGTGCAGGCTAAGTTGCTTCAGTCATGTCCAACTCTTTGTGACCCCATGGACTGTAGCCCACTAGACTCTGTCCATGGGATTCTCCAAGCAAGAATACTGAAGTGGGTTGCCATGCCCTCCTCCAGAGGGTCTTCCCCATCAAGGGATCCACCTCCATCTTTGGCATCTCCTGCATTGACAGGCAGGTTCTTTCCACTAGCACCATCTGGCCGGCAAGGAAGAAGAGACTACCTTATCAGAACTGGGTCACAAAGAGACTTCCAATCTAGTGCTTAGACAGAGTGCTCTATAATAATCCAATGTAGGGGACATTTCTTAACAGAAAATGTTTGGTTAGACTTTTAAACTATAGTCTTATGACAGAGTAAAGTTATCTAAAATATTTTAGTATCCATTTGAGAATCACTGAACAATGAAATCTATTTCTATACATGTTTTGCTAATCTATAAGTCTCTGGTGTCAAACAGCCAATAAAGACATCAAAAGCAATTGTAGTAGCCATTTCTAGTGTATATCTCTTTGATTATGTCATCACTCCTTCCCATGTCATATTATTCATCCCTCTAGTTCAATAGATGTATGTTAACGAAAATAGTAAAAACAATGGATGGTGAATAGAGGGAAGGTTGATGGCTGTCACTCTGGGCAAAGGGAGATTGAGGTCAGCTGTTCAAACTGGGACTTCTCTGGTCTCTGAGAAAACAGCACCTTTCTATTTTTCCTAATAAATGAGGAAGCTTACAGGTTTTTATTATCTTGAACAATCAATAGATGTTTTAAATACATCTTTTCCTCGATATGAGAATATATAAGTAGAAAAAATGGCACTAGTTCTCCAGCCTACAATTCCATTTGGAGAGGAACTTAAAGTATAATTGTCTTATATAGACTAACTTCTTTGAATCAGTATCAAAAACAAAACAAAACCACTCTCCCCTAGCTAGCCCCACCCACTAGCCCCACCCCCCTCAAGAAATAAATTAGACCTGGAACTGTTTTGGTGCTTTATTTTAAAGAAAGAGACCATACGAGGTGGTATTAAAGATTGGTCAAAAGAGTCATTTTTCATTTTTTCCTGACCTCAATAAAAATTCAAATCAANGCTGTAGTAGATACAATGGTCATCTGAGTTAAATTCACCCATTCCAGTCCATTTTAGTTTGCTGATTTCTAGAATGTCAATGTTCACTCTTGCCATCTCCTGTTTGACCACTTCCAATTTGCCTTGATTCATGGACCTAACATTCCAGGTTCCTATGCAATATTGCTCTTTACAGCATCAGACCTTGCTTCTATCACCAGTCTCATCTACAACTGGGCATTGTTTTTGCTTTGGCTCCATCCCTTCATTCTTTCTGGAGTTATTTCTCCATTGATCTCCAGTAGCTTATTGGGCACCTAGTGACATAGGGAGTTCCTCTTTCATTATCCTATTATTTTGCATTTTCATACTGTTCTTGGGGTTCTCAAGGCAAGAATACTGAAGTGGTTTGCCATTCCCTTCTCCAGTGGAGCACATTCTGTCAGACCTCTCCACCATGACCCACCTGTCTTGGGTGGCCCCACAGGGCATGGCATAGTTTCATTGAGTTAGACCAGACTATGGTCAGTATGATTAGATTGACTAGTTTTCTGTGATTATGGTTTCAGTGTGTCTGCGCTCTGATGTCTTCTCGCAACACTTACCATCTTACATGAGTTTCTTTTACTTTGGACGTGGGGTGTCTCTTCATGTCTGTTCCAGCAAAGCGCAGCCACTGCTCCTTACCTTGGATGAGGGGTGTCTCCTCACCGCTGCCCCTCCTGACCTTGAATGTGGAGTAGCTCCTCTCAGCCCTCCTGCGCCCACACAGCCATGGTTCCCTGGATGTGGGGTAGCTCCTCCAGCTGCCGCCCCTGGCCTCGGGCAGGGAGTAGCTCCTCTCGGCCGTTCCTGCGCCATCTCAGCCTGGCACTCTTGGCTATTCACATTCACATTGCATTGTAATCATCACCACTATCCACATCCAGAACTTTTTCATCGTCCCAAACTGAAACTGTGTTCCTATTAAACAATAACTCTCCATTAACCTCTCACTGCTACACTTGGTAACCTCTAGTCTACTTTCTGATTCTGAATTTGCCTATTCTAGACACCTCTTGTAACTAGAATAATATAGTATTGTTTTTCTTATTGACTTATGTCACTTGGCATGTCTTCAAGGTTTATCCATGCTATAGCATGAAGAATGTGCTTCTTTTTTAAGGCTTAATGATATCCCACTTTATTGCATACCATATTTTGTATATCCATTCATCCACCAATGAACCTTTGGGTTGTTTCTATCTTTTTACTATTGTGAATAATAATTCTGTTATAAATATGGATGTACAAATATCTGTTCTAATCTCTGTTTTCATTTGTTTTGGGTACATACCCAGAAGTGGAATTGCTGGATCATGTGGTAATTTTACTTTCATTTTCTTGGAAAGTGGCCATACTGTTTTCTGTGGTGGCTGTACCATTTTTCACTGCCCCCCACCCCCGCCCAGCAATGCACAAATGTTCCTATTTCTCCATGTCCTCAGAAATACCTGTTAATTCCTATTTGTTTTGCTTTTTCATAATAGCTATTCTAATGGATGTGAAATGGCATTTCATTGTGGTTTTGATTTTGTTTTCCTAATGATGAGTGATGTTGAGAATTGTTTCATGTCCTTATTTTCTGGGAGTTTTAAACACACACACACACACACACACACACACACACAAAGTTTGTTCATTTCAGTTTTGAGTTGTTGCTTAGATGGGGATTTGATATTTAGACTTGAGTCATTTTAGTCTATTGACAGCAATGGAGGTTCCTGAGTGCTGCTGCAGGACTCAGGAACATCCAGCTAAAATGCCCCTCATCTCATTCTCTCTCTCTCTCTCTCTCTCTCTCTCTCTCTCTCTCCATGACAAGTGACTTAGCTAATTGTGTATTTTACTAAATATACCTATCTGCATCTCTACAGACTCATGTTTAACTCATCTCCCTAGCTCTTAAAACTGTTTTCAGTGTGTGGATTTCTTTTAACTACTTGCTTCCACTTTCCCTCAGCTTCAGTTTTCAAAGAGAAAGACAGACTCCTGGAGGCCTGTGTCTCCAAATGAAAAGACAGGAGGATATTTTCTCAACAATGGGGAAAAGTTGAAAAAATCCAGAGCTGTGAAGGAAGACTTGAATACTCCCAGAACTGGTGGAGAAAATGGAATTCCTGCCCTGTGAATCATGGTACCATCTAAACAATCTTGCCTGTTCTCTTGAGTTTCCTTCATGTTAGCCTTGCTTCTTCCAGGGTTTTGCAGTTGAGTTATATAACTTCCAGGAAGACTCAGAAGGTTGGGGCACGGCAGCATGTGGATGTGGTGGCTGTGTTGGGTGAAGTTTTAGCTTTGGTGGAAAGCAAACCATTTTTTAATATGCCATTTCTCCCAACTTGGAAATCAGTAGGAAGATGTTGATGATGTTATCTCTTACCTGAGGAAAAGAAAAGAGGGAGGAGGCTTTTTATCTCTCAGACCTCAAAACCAACATATTAAACATGTAACAAGTAAGGCAGTACTCGCTCAGAAAGGCTAAGAGAGGACAGTGGGGGTGGTCATGCACCTGCTGGAAATTCAACACTGAATGAAAATTGCATTTATGTATTTGGGCAGGGCCACCAGCTTCAGCTGAGTGTAGTGCTTTACTCCAGACCGTGTCATTCAGATAAACTAAAACATGATTGTCACCTTCTTGAGTGGAGTAATGCACATCATACATGAAGTGTGTGGTGGCCCTGTGGGTGCATGTACATAGCTGTGTACACAGAACTGCCCTTCCTTGGGTCCAAGTACCATCCTCCCCTTTTTGGGATACCTCGATTGACTCTCCTAAGCAGGTCTTGAAGGTTTCTGGGAAAAGTCATCCATGGAGGCTTTCCAGGGATTTATCACCCCTTGTCCAAGGAGGTGTGCCCCCACAGGCTTAAGATTTGTGCTGAAGATGTGACTTTCCCTTTGCATTCAGAGCTTCTACTGTTTGCAGAACCTAGTACTTTGTATGCCCCTCCAAACCTCTAACCTATTCTTTCCTAGCAGTATTAGGGCAGGGCCACCAACTTCAGCTGAGTGTAGTGCTTTACTCCAGGAGCGTGTCATTCAGATAAACTAAAGCATGATTGTCACCTTCTTGAGTGGAGTAATGCACATCATACGTGAAGTGTGTGGTGGCCCTGTGGGTGCATGTACATAGCTGTGTACACAGAACTGCCCTTCCTTGGGTCCAAGTACCATCCTCCCCTTTTTGGGATACCTCGATTGACTCTCCTAAGCAGGTCTTGAAGGTTTCTGGGAAAAGTCATCCATGGAGGCTTTCCAGGGATTTATCACCCCTTGTCCAAGGAGGTGTGCCCCCACAGGCTTAAGATTTGTGCTGAAGATGTGACTTTCCCTTTGCATTCAGAGCTTCTACTGTTTGCAGAACCTAGTACTTTGTATGCCCCTCCAAACCTCTAACCTATTCTTTCCTAGCAGTATTAGGGCAGGGCCACCAACTTCAGCTGAGTGTAGTGCTTTACTCCAGGAGCGTGTCATTCAGATAAACTAAAGCATGATTGTCACCTTCTTGAGTGGAGTAATGCACATCATACGTGAAGTGTGTGGTGGCCCTGTGGGTGCATGTACATAGCTGTGTACACAGAACTGCCCTTCCTTGGGTCCAAGTACCATCCTCCCCTATAAGTGTAATTTTGGACTGTGAATTTTAAATCATTATAACTAGGCTCAAACGCATCTTTATTAATCAAAATAAGAACCATTACAGTGAACAGATTTTTGCCAAAAGAAATGTTTGTTTATTGCTGCAGCATAAAAATCTGTGCTTCAAGATTGAAAGAACTCTTAGAAAGCATTTTCTGTCTCCTGCTGGTTGTGGAAGCATTTTCTCTGCAAAAAGGTGTTGAGTTGCTTGAAGAAGTGATAGTCAGTTGGTGAGAGGTCAGGTAAATATGGCAGATGAAGCAAAACTTCATAGCCCAATTCATTCAACTTTTGAAGATTTGATTGTGTGATATGTGGTTGGACATTGCTGTGGAGAAAAATTGGGCCCATTCTGTTGACCAATATTGGCTGCAGGTATTGCAGTTTTCAGTGCACATCATCAATTTTCTGAACATGCTTCTCAGATGTAATGGTTTCACCAGGATTCAGAAAGCTGAAGTGCATCAGACAGGCGACAGACCAACAAACAGAAATCATGACCTTTGTCTGGTGCAAGTTTGGCTTTGGGAAGTGCTTTGGAGCTTCTTCTCGGTGCAACCACTGAGCTGGTTGTTGTCAGTTGTCATATAAAAATCCATTTTACATTGCACATCACAATCTGGTTGAGATATAGTTTGTTACTGTTGCACAGAATAAGAAAAAGTAACATTTCAAAATGATTTTTTAAATTTGCAGACAGTTCACGAGGCACCCACTTATCAAGCTTTTTCACTTTTCCAGTTTGCTTCAATTGCCAAATGACCATAGAGTGGTTGATGGTGAGTTCTTTGGTAACTTCTCATGTAGTTGTAAAGGGAATCAGCTTCGATGATCCTCTCAACTGGTCACTGTCAAATTCCAATGGATGACCACTGCGTTCCTCATCTTCAAGGCTCTAGTCTCTGTTGCAAAACTTCTTGAACCACCCCTGCTCTGTATGTTTGTTAGCAGTTCCTGGGCCAAATGCATTGTTGATGTTGTGACTTGTCTCTGCTGTTTACGGCCCATTTTGAATTCAAAGAAGAAAATCGCTTGACTTTGCTTTTGGTCTAACATCATTTACCTAGTCTAAAATAAATATAAATACACAGCAAGGAAGAAGTCATTAGCAAAAAACAAAGTGAGAAAGGCACATTAAAATTATGTATAACATAACCACATTTAAGAATGTATTCCAATATCAAAGGGCAAAGTTGACCAATGCAAAAGTGCAAATACTTTTGCACCAACTTAATAGTTCCCTGACCAGGGATTGAATCCTTGCCTCTGCACTAGGTTCCTGGAGTCTTAGCCACTGGACCACCAGGGAAGCCACCTCGTAGTATTCTTTATAGTTCCCAAGCCTTTCCTTTTTCCTTTGGGGTTTTCAAATTTCCTCCTGTGTTCACCCTGTACCCAGAAGCTCTTTACTCTCTTAAGATTAAAATTGAGTTGTTCCTCAGGAGTTTAAATATTCTTCTTTCCTTAGAAAGATATGCATGTTTCCTTCCAAAGTACATATTTTAAATAAAGATTTACGTGTACATGTATACACGTAAATCTTTATTTAAAATAAGTTTTTGTATATCTATACCAATTCTTTTTTAAATTGAAGTATAGTTGATTTACAGTGTTTCAGGTGTATGGCAAACTGATTCAGTTATCAGTTCAGTTCAGTCACTCAGTCATGTCTGACTATTTGCAACCCCATAGACTGCAGCACACCAGCCTTCCCGGTCTGTCACCAACTCCCGGAACTTGCTCAAAATCATGTCCATCGAGTTGGTAATGCCATCCAACCATCTCGTCCTTTGTCATCCCCTTTTCCTCCTGCCTTCATTCTTGTCGAGCATCAACGTCTTTTCCAATGAGTCAGTTCTTTGCATCAGGTGGCCAAAGTATTGGAGTTTCAGCTTCAGCATCTGTCCTTCCAATGAATATTCAGGACTGATTTCCTTTAGGATTAACTGGTTTAATCTCCTTGAAGTCCAAGGGACTCTCAGGAGTCTTCTCCAACAAAACAGTTCAAAGTCATCAATCTTTCATGCTCAGCTTTCTTTATAGTCCAATTCTCACATCCGTACATGACTACTGGAAAAACCATAGCTTTGACTAGATGGAACTTTGTTGGCAAAGTAATGTCTCTGCTTTTTAATATGCTGCCTAGCTTGGTCATAACTTTTCTTCCAAGGAGCAAGCGTCTTTTAATTTCATGGCTGCAGTCACCATCTGCAGTGATTTTGAAGCCCAAGAAAATAAAATCAATCACTGTTTCCATTGTTTCCCTATCTATTTGCCATGAAGTGATGGGATCAGATGCCATGATCTTCGTTTTTTGAATGCTGAGTTTTAAGCCAGGTTTTTCACTCTCCTCTTTCACTTTCACGAAGAGGCTCTAGTTCTTCTTCACTTTCTGCTGTAAGGGTGTATCATCTGTGAGGTTATTGATATTTCCCCCTGCAATCTTGATTCCAGCTTGTTCTTCATCTAGCCTGGTATTTCACATGATGTACTCTGCATATAAGTTAAATAAGCAGGGTGGCAATATACAGCCTTGATGTACTCCTTTCCCAGTTTAGAACCAGTCCATTTTTCCATGTCTGGTTTTAACTGTTGCTTCTTGACCTGCATACAGATTTCTCAGAAGACAGGTGATCTGGTATTCCCATCATCAGTTATGGTATATATATGTATGTGTGTGTGTGTGTGTGTGTGTATTCCTTTTAAGATTTTCTTTCATTATAAGTTATTGAATATAGTCCCCTTTGCTTTACAGTAGGTCCTTGTTGCTTATTAATATATATATAATCTATATAGATATATAAATTCTTTTTGAATTTGCCATAACCATAGAGGTTAGGAAACTGCCTAGAACATTTAATTTGGTTAGTTCTTTTTACTCTGTTTAATGTTTTGATTTTTAAATTCTGTGAAAGGATGAAGGGAAGGGAAGCTACTCATCTCAGACCTCTTATGAATGAAGTCTTTTCCCTTCCATATTTCTTAAATTGTCTTTTTCCTTCCATATATTTTGTTTGTTTTATCCCTCCCATATTCTTTAGTTGTTCCTTCTTAGCCCAAAGTCTTTGCAAAGAAAAATCAAGAGTCACAGAGACATGGTAAATGGTCTCAAACCCCTGAGGACCATCTGTAGGACTGGGGCAGTGACTTGGAGACAGGTTGTGTACACTATGGTGCTGGGAAATGAGGATGAGGAGCCATCATTCTGATGCCCAGTCCCAGATGCACCCCTATTAACCACATTACATCAGTGGATTGAATGGACAAGTGGAAGTTTGTGGAATTTCGTTGTCATCTCAAATATGCTGAATGTATTACCCTACTCCAAATCTTGGGAGAAACTGAGATTATGAACAAGATGAAGGGGACTCCTCTATCTTGTCTCCTAATATTACTACATTACTACTCATGTATAGCCAGTGTCTACTGCTTCAGAGGTATGTTCCCCTCCCATGAACTCTACAGGTTACCCTGGGCAGAAAGTCTCATATGCCCAGATTAGTCTCAGTCAGTGACAGTGATGCTATTTCAGATTGTTCTTAGATTTGATTGTGTGCATTTTTTAAGAAGATATGAGAGTGTGTGTGTATGTTGGTGTTCTTGTTAGATGATTGGTTTGTGTACTTATTGTCTGAATTTGGTTTGAGCTACAGGTTGCTTTTGTTTAGTAATATTGTTTACCTGGACTTTGGTACCTGATTTTATTGTCAGTTTGCTTTTTGATTATTTTGTTTTGATTTTGTTTTCATTTGAAGAGTCTGTGTATTTAAAATTGGGCTTCTTGGTTTTTTAAAATTAATTTATTTTAATTGGAGGATAATTACTTTACAATATTGTGGTGGTTTCTGTCATACATGGACATGAATCAGCCACAGGTGCATGTGTCCTCCCCATCCTGAACCTCCCCCCACATCCCTCCCCACCCCATCCCCCTGGGTTGTCCCAGTGCACCAGCTTTGAGTGCCCTGCTTTATGCATCAAACTTGCAGTGGTCATCTATTTCACATACAGTAATATACATGTTTCAGTGCTATTCTCTCAAATCATCCCACTCTCGCCTTCCCTACAGAGTCCAAAAGTCTGTTTTTTACATCTGTGTCTCTTTTCTGCCTTGCATATAGGATCATCATTATGATCTTTCTAAATTGGTTTTTGCTATTTAATTAGTGTTTTTTCTTTCTATTTTAGTATCCATGGCATTTTTGTTGGTATTGTTTGATTGTATGCTTGAGGGTTTTATTCTTTCCTAGAATTTTGGCTTCTTCAGTGAATCTTTGATTTGAGGGCTTGTGGGATGTTATTTTTGAACTATTTTTCAGTTTAAGTCTAAGTTGGTATGGTTTTGATATATTCGTGTGTTCTAATTTGTTTAGAGATGTGCTTTGTGGTTTTAGGTGTGGTTTTCTGCATGTATATGTGTGTTTCTGTGTGCATTTTCCTTGTGTTTTGTGACTTAAAATTTGGTATGAATTTTGTTTGCTGTTATTTATTTTGCTATTTTTCCATTTAATATTTGTGTGGGATTCTAAGTTCTGTTTTGTGGATGTTTGTGTATGTGCATTGTATTTGTGTTTCATTTATGCAACTTGTAGGACTTCATTTGAGTTTTATATGTTTTGCCTAAGTTTCTATGTATGCTTGAATGGTTTGGTATTTGCAGTATTCTTTTTGTTTGGACTTCGTGTAGTTGCTTAATTATTATTACGTTTTAATCCTATCTATTGAGCTTGGCTTATGTGGAGGATTGTTGGTAAGGATTAAAAAAAATATCTTATTGGTTTAGTTTGATTATTGACTTATTTGTGCCTTGTTTTGTTTTTTTTTTAATTAATTTTTATTTTTTAGTTTGTTTTGCTTTAAAATACTGTATTCGTTTTGCTATACATTGACATGAATCAGCCACAATTGTACATGAACTCCCAATCCCGACCCCCACCTCCTCCCACCTGCCCCACACCTTCTCTCTGGATTATCCCCGTGTATCAGTCCCAAGCATCCTGCATCCTGCATTGAACCTAGACCGGCAATTTGTTTCACTTATGATATCATACATGTTACACTGCCACTCTGCCAAATCATCCCACNCCAATCCCGACCCCCACCTCCTCCCACCTGCCCCACACCTTCTCTCTGGATTATCCCCGTGTATCAGTCCCAAGCATCCTGCATCCTGCATTGAACCTAGACCGGCAATTTGTTTCACTTATGATATGATACATGTTACACTGCCACTCTGCCAAATCATCCCACCCTCTCCCTCTCCCACAGAGTCCAAAAGGCTGTTCTATACATCTGTTTCTCTTTTGCTGTCTCATGTACAGGTTTATCATTACCATCTTTCTAAATTCCATATATATGTGTAAGTATACTGAATTGGTGTTTTTCTTTCTGGCTTACTTCACTCTGTATAATCGGCTCCAGCTTCATCCACCTCATTAAAACTGATTCAAATGTATTCTTTTTAATGGCTGAGTAATACTCCATTGTGTATATGTACCACAGCTTTCGTATCCATTCATCTGTTGATGGGCATCTAGGTTGCTTCTATGTCCTGGCTATTATAAACAGTGCCGCAATGAACATTGGGGTACACGTGTCTCTTTCAATTCTGGTTTCCTCAGTGTGTATGCCCAGCAGTGGGATTGCTGGGTCAATAAGGAAGTTCTATTTGCAATTTTTTAAGGAATCTCCACACTGTTCTCCATAGTGGCTATACTAATTTGCATTCCCACCAACAGTGTAAGAGGGTTCCCTTTTCTCCACACCATCTCCAGCATTTATTGCTTGTTGACTTTTGGATCGCAGCCATTCTGACTGGTGTGAGATGGTACCTCATTGTGGTTTTGATTTGCATTTCTCTGATAATGAGTGATGTGCCTTGTTTTCTTGACTGATTTTTTCATTGTTTATAAAGGTTTTGTTGTACAGGGATAAAAACAGTTTTCTTAGGGATTATTTGTATTCTTGTTTGTTCATTTTTTTAAAGATTATTTTGGGTATTTGTGTTTTGAGTTGTATGTATGAGTATATATTTGGTATTAAGGGCTTTGATATTAAGAAACAACTTTATTTGGGGAAATGACTCTATTTGGGGAGATGACTCCTTTTCATTTCCATTTCAAAAGCATTATTAAGGAATTATTGGCACAATTTAAAGGCTACAGTTTCATACATTCTAGCATGTTATAACCACGAAACCATTCAATTCAGTTCAGTTAAGTTTGTCAGTAGTGTCCAACTGTTTGTGACCGCGTGAATTGCAGCACGCCAGGCCTTCCTGTCCATCACCAACTCCCGGAGTTCACTCAAACTTATGTCCATCGAGTCGATGATGCCATCCAGCCATCACATCTTCTGTCGTCCACTTCCACTCCTGCGTCCAATGCCTCCCAGCATCAGGGTCTTTTCCAGTGAGTCAACGCTTTGCGTGAGGTGGCCAAAGTATTGCAGTTTCAGCTTCAGCATCAGTCCTTCCTATGAACACCAGGACTGATTTCCTTTAGAATGGACTGTATGGATCTCCTGGCAGTCCAAGGAACTCTCAAGAGTCCTCTCCAACACCATAGTTCAAAAGCATCAATTCTTCAGCGCTCAACTTTCTTCACAGTCCAACTTTCACATCCATACATGACCACTGGAAAAACCATAGCCTTGACAAGACATACCTATGTTGGCAAAGTGATATCTTGGCTTTTGAATATGCTGTCTAGGTTGGTCATAACTTTCCTTCAAAGGAGTAAGTGTCTTTTAATTTCATGGCTGTAGTCACCATCTGCAGTGAATTGGGAGCCCCGAAACAATAAAGTCTGACACTGTTTCCACTGTTTCTCCATCTATTTCATATGAAGTGATGGGACCAGATGCCATGATCTTAGTTTTCTGAATGTTGAGCTTTAAGCCAACTTTTTCATTCTCCACTTTCACTTTCATAAAGAGGCTTTTCAGTTCCTCTTCACTTTCTGCCATAAAGGTGATGGTCATCTGCATATCTGAGGTTACTGATATTTCTCCTGGCAGTCTTGACTCCAGCTTGTGCTTCTTTCAGCCCAGCGTTTCTCATGATGTACTCTGTGTATAAGTTAAAAAAACAGAGTGACAATGTATAGCCTTGATGTACTCCTTTTTGTATTTGGAAACAGTCTGTTGTTCCATGTCCAGTTCTAACTGTTGCTTCCTGACCTGCATACAAGTTTCTCAAGAGGCAGTATTCATAGGGTGGCAAAGAGTTGGACACGACTGAGCGACTGAACTGAACTGAACTTTCACTTTCATCAAGACGCTTTTTAGTTCCTCTACACTTTCTGCCATAAGGGTGGTGTAATCTGCATATCTGAGGTTATTAATATTTCTCCTGGCAATCTTGATTCCAGCTTGTGTTTCTTCCAGTCCAGTGTTTCTCATGATGTACTCTGCGTATAAGTTAAATAAGCATGGTGACAGTATACAGCCTTGACATATTCCTTTTCTTATTTGAACCAGTCTGTTGTTCCATGTCCAGTTCTAACTGTTGCTTCCTGACCTGCATATAGGTTTCTCAAGTGGTAGGTCAGGTGGTCTGGTATTCCCATCTCTTTCAGAACTTTCCACAGTTTATTGCGATCCACACAGTCATTCACATGCCCAGCTTGCTTAGCACTCACAAGTGCTAGGTCATGACTTTGAAATAATTCACATACTATTTCTGATTCTTTTATTTCTGGTTTATTTACTTCACTCTTTTCTCTACGACCCTGAATTTTTATTTCCCATTTACTATTGTATTTAAACCTTTGGTCACCTAAAGTTAAATAATCTTTCTGATCCTCTCTCTTGTCACCTTGGACCTTGGCATTATAGCAGTTTTTACTTATTAATTTCTAATACATTTGTATCTATCTCTTATTTTCTTGGTGAGGACTTCAGACTCCACTTCTGATTGCAATAGGTAATATCAGATCAGTGACCTGGCCAGTTTTAGTCAGAGTTTGAAAAGTAAAAGTTATGAGCTATTTGGTCATTCATGACCAATCACAAGAACTGATAAAAGGGATCTGAAGTTGATCACTTTATTCTTATTTACACCTTAATTATCCACTTGGTTTAGAAAGCAATGGTATGGATAATAGCTATGTTGCCTGCTATATTCAATCTTTTAATTATACAAATATATCCTAGGCCAGCATTAGTACTGAATGCCAAAATCACAGTTTTTGAACTAAAAAGAGAAGACTTTAGTGATTCAGTGACCTGGTCTAATATTTGGTTCATGGAATGCCCAATCCCCTAAGGAGCTACCACAGGAGGTTAGGGTAGGAGAAAGACAGATGGTAAATGAGAAGTAACCTAGGAAGGATGAGAAACCCTCACCCCATTGCAGTAGGAGCATCTCAGCTACCTCGTTTGCACATTTAAATTCCAAGAAAGGTTTTTGTTTGAACAAAGACTATCATTAACTAAAAATATTGATAGCTATGGACCTAGTTCAATCTATCATTCTCCACTTGAGGAAACAGGAGCAAAGAAATGAACTAGCTAAGATCATGAGAAAGCCAAAGTCTCTCAGCTCTCAACCAGGATGCTTCCCACTGGTCCACAAACAATTTTATCAAATGGTTTCCACCAGCCATTAAATGATGGCAGTCAAAAAATCCTCATGCTTCTCTAAGTAAAGTGATAAATAATAATATATGGAGTTCGTGTTTACAAATTGTGGACAAATCTTCTAATTTTATGTTTATATAAGAAGCCTAGAGTATTGTTGTTAATTCTAAGAAATTAATGAATATTTCACTGTTTCTCATTCCATAAAAAATTTAGGTGCAAGATGAAGAAAATACCTAGATAAATGAGATGTGTTTCCAGATTCTAAGTAGTTTTTTGTTTAATGATAGAATCTGTTTGGGGTGAAAAAAAAATCACAGAGCCCAAGAATCATAGACAAGATTGTAGGCAGTTTAATATAATTTGTTTGAATACAGTTTAATCAATTTTAAACAATTTGAAAAATAAATATTGTAGCATCAACAAATGAATAATGTTAATATGTAATATTTCCACTTAGTTGATGACAATTTTTGTAATCGTCTACAGTAGCTTAGACATGAAATTATAGAAATGGAATTAAAAATATATTAGGTGGTAAATGCCAGGATTATATACATAGTTTCCATTACTAGAAACTATTTCACTTATTCTTTTTTCAATTTTTTCTGAATTTCCTTAAAATATTTGTGAAAAATAGTATTTGATTGCTGCTAAATTGCATCCCATACTTCCTAATATATGAAGCTAAATCTTGAGTCAGTTGCTATCAATAATTTACATAATTAATTCCTAAGTACAGTGGATTCACTTGGTGAAAATCCTGTATATATTCATGTATAAGTATTGTATTATACTAATTCATTTACTAATTTGATAAATAATTTACTCAGATTTTTCTGCTTCCTGTGTTAGGAGCTAAGTTCTTTCCTTTTGAGGAGCTCACAGCCTGGTTGCAGGTTCTTCTAGCTTACATTTTCTTCTTCAAATGAAAATATGAATTATGCACGGGAAAAAAAGATGATGTCAAGAAATTATAAATATATAAATACATAATGAAAGGAAACGCTCTCATTATAAAGCAAACATCATTCCAGAATAAAATACACCACGGATGTTCTTGAATTAGAAGAGAAAATATGCTCTTTTGCTGTGCAAACAGATGGGGATAAAGAGCCATTTGATATATTTAAAGAGCCATTAAAAAAGTAACTATTATATAAAATGAAATCTTGTGTTGGATAGATTTATCAGCCACCAAGCTAAGGTAGGAGCAACAGAATCTGTAACTCGAAATGAAATCAACATATTTGCTTCTCAGTGAAGGTGGCAAAGGGAGCCTCACTGACTCATTTGCAAACTTATACATAGTAATGTCTGTTTTCATATTTGCTCTTTCTTACCTCCCTAATGTAGCAGCATCTAGACTGCCTCCAGGTAATCATGCACAGGAGACCACTTTGGGGGAAGTTATCAGCCTTCCAGTGAAAGAAATCAAACTGATCAAGGGAAAGGAAGTGATGCATTGAATTGTTTCATAATGACATTCATTTCTCAGTGACCTTCCACCGTGCAATCTGAATTTTTTTTAAAGTCAGCACAGTGTGCAACTCTCTCAGCGAGTGTGGGGAGAAAAAATAAATGAGGTGTTAGCAAGGAAGCTTTCAACATGTCGCCTGGCCAGAGATTTAGGTCATGAGAGTTGAAATAATTTTGAGCCTTGGTGCTCTGCACTGCTATTAAACACCAGTTAGTCTGTAGATGTGTCCTCAGCTGGCAGATGAAAAGGTCTAGAGTTCAGATTGTTTCAAGAAGTCATAATGAAGCCACAAGATCCATGTTCTTTATGAGAGAAATGTCAGCTCTGGAAAGTCTCTTAAACTGTAAAGGACACTTCATTACATAGAAGAACTGACTTAATATACTTTGCAAATGACTTCATAACATTCAATTTTGAGAATCATTTCCATTCTTTTATTCACAGTACATAGGGAAATTAGCTGAAATATTTATCTTTGCTCTCTCTAAGTTTTATAGCACTAGTCAAAAACTAATTAGACTCTGGCAATTAAATCCTGTATGCATGCTTCTCTTTTTTCTCAAGGAATTTTACTTGTTATGCAACTTCCTATATTGCAGAGAGTGGCCTATTTAACTTGAAGGATTTTAGTTTGTTGTTCTTTTTTTTTAATGTCAAGCTTATTCACTTTTTTTTTTTCTTAAGTATCTGACAGGTACCTAGGAAAAGAGGAAATGGAAGAGGCCAATCATCAAAACAAGTAAGCATCTAATGAAACATGATCCACAGAAATGCAAGGAAGATTTCTCGTCATGTCAGGTCACCGAGCAGGTGGGAGCTCTCTCCAAAATCAGCGGCGCACCTTCCTTCTAGCTGACACGGCAAGAACTGCTGTGGGGCAAGATCATGTATAATATTAACCTGTAAATTCAGATCAAGGAGGGGTCCCTTCTCACCCAACAATTTCAAAGTGTGTCTGCATGACTTGCTTCCGTTGCATTTCTTTTGTTTGGGATTGCACCATCTGGTTGTTGGTTGTTCTTTTGTGTGGTAGAGGGGTCTTGGGCTGTTCCCAAAGGAGGGAACCTTCCTGTATTAGAAAGTCTCAGCAGTGTGTGAGTTAGTTTTACTCTGCTCTTAGTCTAGGAGAAAATTCTTCCTTTCCTTTAAAGTTTCTTTTTATTTTTTCCCCCTCTAGGGAAAGGGCAGGGATTCCCTATAGCTATCTGTGTGGCAAGATCATCAGGGTGAAGATTACGATGTGAATAAAATCATCTATACCATTTTTTCTAGGATCAACATATATGCATTAATATATATATATTTTTTTCTTTCTGACTTACTTCACTCTGTATGACCCTCTCTCGGTCCATCCTAGATGATCCTATTTTCAAAGCAGAAATAGAGACACAGACATAGAGAACAAATGTATGGATACCAAGGGGAAAAGATAGGGAGTGGGAGGTATTCAGAGATTGATATTGACACATATACACTATTGTTATTATGTGTAAGATAGATACTAATGAGAGCATATTGTATAACATAGGGAACTCTACTTAATGCATTATGATGACCTGAATGAAAGGGAAGTCTAAAAGGGAGGAGATACATGTATATGTATAGCTGATTAAACTTTCTGTACAGTAGAAATGAAAACATTGTAAAACAACTATACTCAATAAAAATTAATTTAAAGATAAACAAAAAGAGACAAGAACAAAAGAGATTAATATGTGAGTCTACCATAAATTTCCAAAGAGCCTTTTTATTTATTTATTGAGTCTGGGTCTTTGATGAAAGGCCCCATCTTGTCCCTGTGGCTTGTCTGTGATTTGGCTCACCTCACCAGAGCTGGGGGTTCCCAGAACGGTTTGTGGTGATAGTGACAGGAAGGTATTTTGAAATAGTGGATCTTCTGTTCAAATTTCCCTTTGGAATCTGAGAGTAGGGAGATACTTGCTAAATATTGGAGACCCGGAATCCCAAAGAGCTCTTAACTTCTTCAGAAATTTCAACAATATTAACTTTCCTCAAAATAGATGGAAACAATGAAAAAAAAAAATTACCGTAAGCCATACCAGGTACATGCTTGATTACTCTTAGAGTCAGTCTGTATCAGTGAACTAAGACTGTGCATGCATACTCAATCACTTTCGTTATGTCTGACTCTTTGTGCCTCTATGGACTGTAGCCTTCAAGGCATCTCTGTCCATGGGATTCTTCAGACAAGAATACTGGAGTGGGTTGCCATGCCTTTCTCCAAGGGATCTTCCTGACCCAAGAATCAAATTAGCATCTCCTGCCTTGCAGGCAGATTCTTTACCCACTGAGCCACCTGGGAATTTAGAATACTAGGTTGTAAATACAGAGATATGTAGAAATTACATCTAAGGTTTGTAATGAAATATGTTAAGAAAAAGAAGACATCGACACGGTTCTCCTTTTTAATTTTTTTTAATTTTTATATAATTTAAAGACTACTTTCCATTTAAAATTATTACAAAATATTGCCTATACTTCACATAGTGTGGTGGCTTCCCAGTGGTGCTAGTGGTAAAGAACCCACCCACCAGTGCAGAAGGCATAAGAGATGTGCATTTGATCCCTAGTTTGGGAAGATATCCTGAAGGAGGACATGGCAACCCACTTCAGTATTCTTGCCTAGAGAATCCCTTGGACAGAGGAGCCTAGTGGGCTATGTTCCATAGGGTCACACAAAGTCAGATGAAACAGAAAAGACTTAGCATGCACGCACCCCATGTATACAATATTTCCTTGAGTCTATCTTGTGGTCCTGTTTTCTATACACTTCCATCCTAGTCATAGATATAATTGAGTATAAAAAAAGAGCTTCAGAAGTCAGAGCTAGAACCATACTCATGTATGCTGCTGCTGCTGCTGCTAAGTCACTTCAGTCATGTCCGACTCTGTGCAACCCCATAGACGGCAGCCCACCAGGCTCCCCGTCCCTGGGATTCTCCAGGCAAGAACACTGGAGTGGGTTGCCATTTCCTTCTCCAATGCATGAAAGTGAAAAGTGCAAGTGAAGTCGCTCAGTCACGTCTGACTCTTAGGTACCCCATGGACTGCAGCCTACCAGGCGCCTCCATCCATGGGATTTTCCAGGCAAGAGTACTGGAGTGGGGTGCCATTGCCTTCTCTGATACTCATGTATAGACAGTACCAATTTTTATTTTTTCATTTAATCATTAATAAAATATGTTGGTGTCCTCTCTTTCAAGTCACTGCTTGATTCTGTGAATAATGTAATGATAAATCAGATATGGTTCATGGAGTTGCTTGTCTATAAACGGAATAAAATACTTAACTGAATAATAAGACTACCATAAGGGAAATACAGATCAAGGACTGTGGAAGGAAGGAATTTGAACTAAGCCTTGAAAGCTGGGTCAAAGAGAAAAGGGGAATTTCGTTAAAGACAATGTGTGTAGAGCCTATTTGTAAATGAGTTGCATTAGAAAATGTCAGCATTTTGAAATTTAGGAAGATCTAATTTTTGGTAGGGAGATTCCAAGATGGCCACCAAGATTCTTGCTCCCTGGTCCATGCTATATGTAATCCCCTTTCTAGAATATGAAAGAAGCCTGCTAATGTAGTACTGGTCATTCTGTGATTAGGTTACTAACATGGGAAATGATGAAGGGATTTTTGTAGATGTAATTAAGGTCCCTAATTACTTTACTTTGAGTTAATGTGTTGATTTTCATTTTTCACTTCCTCTTTCTTCTATTTTGACAAAGCTCAATTCTCATTCTCACTCATTCTTAGTCTTACTCTGATAAACCACCCATAAGTGAAAATACTCTGAGATACCAAACAAAAAACAAAACAAATGCTTGAAATACTGGGGTCTGCCAGTAATTCTGTCATGGTCAGTAGTGGTAGGGTTCCCCATCTTTTCCCATCTTATTCATATTTCGGTTAAGGCAAAGGTTAGCATTAGAAACAGGATTTTGACCTGAGTCAAGGTCACAGGCTTTCATAAATTGGCTGGTAGAATTAATGATGCTTCATTTTATTCAGTAAACTAGCTTCTTCTGTCTCCTAAATTTTGTCCAATACTTTATCTCTGTGAGAATTAGTCCTAATGGTAAGAAGTACTGAAGGTTGTGGCATCTCTTTTTCATCCAGCCAATACATTTATGCCAGTGCTCAATATCTCCCTTTACCTTAGAATTAGAGTGATTAAGATTTGTAAAAAAAAAAATGTGCTGGTAAATACCAGGCTCTCCAGAGTGCCTTATCTGCACTTTTGCCATTTTCAAACTTGAGAGCTTGGTAAGCATTTTCATGGGTCTGTGTTTCTTTCTGCCTTTTTGGGGTGCATTCTACATGAGTTCAAATAAAAAGAGAAAATAAAGCTTTGCTTCCAACAGATTATTAAATATTTGAGAAAAAAGGAACTCCTGTGGGAGGCAAATTGGTATTTCGTACTTCATTGAAAAGTTAAAAAGTTGTTCAGACTCATAGAAGAGTATTACCATCTACTTCAGCCAAAAATTTTTGATTATTGAATACTTTAATATTTAATGTTTAATCTTTTGTGGTCACAGGGAAAACTATAATCTAATAGATAGGTAGTTGTTGCAGCTAGATATAATGAGATGGTCAATAAAAGACTTTCAAGCATAAAGCTGCATTAGGATAAAATTCTGAGGTAGAAAAATGGAGATATGAGTTTAAGGACAAAAGTAAGTGATGTGAAAATTCTGACTTTTAAAGAAGATCATGTTCAACTGCATTTTAAATGGATTATTGTGGTTATCAAATTATCTTATTTCATTGAATACATATAAAGTAATATAATAATTATATAATAAACATTTTTATGTTTATTAAAGGCATAAATATTTAGAATTACATTGTTATAATAATTTGAACTTGTAATAAAATTTTTTCAAGACCAACTTAAAAATAAATAAGAGGATATGTGGTTTTGTAATGCTTTTCTAGAGGATCTGTGGACAGCAGGTTTCAAGTCTCGAGGTGAGAGAGACAGCATTGGAAAGGTAATTTAGTGCATTTTAGCCTGCTAGGGAAAAGCACAGAAATTGTATTTAGTAAGAAAGAGTGAGTAAAAGACAGCTTGAGAAGAGTGACACTTTTTACTGAGAATGCCCTGATCGAGTCCCTCATAGTTGCCATACACTTTGTAAGGCTCTGTGATCCAAACTGTGCTTCAGGAGGCTCTAAGTGTTGTGCAAATCAAACTCCATGATATAAGCAAATGTTTCACCATTGACTTGACTTGGAGAATCAATTTTAGAGTCATTTTCTATTAACTGTATGTTTGATTACCCCTATGGGAATGGTCCAACTCTTCTGAGCAACACTGAGGGCAATATTAGAGGCTAGTACCATCTCAGGCCAACTTACCCAGGGAAACAGTGGAGTTAAGGAGCACCTAATTACCCTAGTCCTGAATTTATGGACCCCCAAGCAGATAAGCATCACTGACTCAATGTGCATGAGTTTGAGCAAGCTCCAGAAAATGGTGAAGGACAGGGAAGCCTGGCATACTGCAGTCCATGGGGTCACAGAGTAGGACACAACTGAGTGACTGAAAAAAAAAAGCAGTTAAGAGGCAAACATGGGGAGGGAAATGATATGCAACTCTATTCCTGTACTGACTTGACCACAACCAGTGGAAAAAGAAGAGATCAGCATTCCCCAGAGCTGAAGGCTTATGTTAACCATTTTATATAGATGTCAAATTCTTATTCTTCATTATGTCATTTTCTTGTGTGTTGTACAAACCTCTCCTCTACTTTTCCTAAACCTTTTACCAAGGAGTTGATTAGATCTAGTATCTTATTGCCTCTTATTATTTACTGGGTTGATTTATTTGCTTATTTTCTCAAAATATCACAAATATTCTGATATCATAATGGATAAGGATCCCCACTGTCATTATCTTCAGAGGATAACATAAGCAATTCATCTTCGGTTGGATTTTCTGCTTCAAGAAATAAAATCTATGTACTTAACTTGTCCCACTTGTATGATAGCAAACTTTATATGGTGTTAACTTCCTTATTCTGACTTGTTCTCCAAAAGGTCTTGCTAACTTAACATGTAACCTAGAATTCACTCTTTTGAAAATTCTGTATTTGCTAAATGCTTTTCTCCTTTATCTAGTAATGAATTCACCTTTTGATAAATGATGCCTTTATCATTTTCCAATTTGTAAAATGAAGATGACAATGGTGGCTCAGCGGTAAAGAATCTACCTGCCAAAGCAAGAGATGTGGGTTTGATCCCTGGGTCAGAAAGATCCCCTGCAGAAGGAAATAGCAACCCACTCCAGTATTCTTGCCTGAGAAATCCCATAGACAGGGGAGCCTGGAGGGCTATAGTCCATGGGGTCACATAAGAGTGGGACACAACTAAAACTGAACAACACCAGCTAAATAGTAGCAGTCAACCAATTTATTAGAATGTGATCTGCACATCCTACTACTGTTTTATAAAATGAACGGTAAAGATTTACTTTCTTAACAACTTTAAAATATATAACATCATTAACCATAATTACCATGCTATACATTACATCACCAGGGGTTCTTTATTTTATAACTGCAAGTTTGTACCTTTTGACCACCTTCACCATTTTGCCCTCATCTGAACCCCTTCTGCCTCTGGCAATCACCAATCTGTTTTCTCTTTATATGATTTTTTTTTCCAGATTCCACATATAAGTGAAATCATTCAGTATTTGTCTTTCTCTGTCTGACTTATTTTACTTAGTGTAATGCCCTGAAGTTTCATCCATAGTGTCCCAAATAGCAGAATTTCTTTCTTTTTTATAGATGAAAAATATTACATTTTACATATATTTTCTTCAGTCATTTATTCTTCAGTGGACACTTAAGTTGTATTCATGTCTTGCCTATTGTAAATAATGCTGCAGTGAACTTGGAGTCGCAGCTTATTTCCTCAGTATGGTTATTTCATTACCTTCAGAAATACCTAGAAGTGGGATTGCTGGATCATAATGGTAGTTCTAATTTTAATTTTTTGAGGAAGCTTCATGCCGTTTTCCATAGTGGCTGCACCAATTTCATTCATTCCTACCAACAATGCACATGGATTCTCCTTTTTCCACATCCAAGCCAATGCTTGTTATTTCTTGTCCTTTAGATGATAGTCATTTTAACAGATGTAAGGTAAAATCTCATTTTTTAATTTATTTTTTAATTGGAAGATAATTGCTTTACAGAATTTTGTTGTTTTCTGTCAAACCTCAACATGAATCAGGCATCTCCAAGCTCCCTCCCCATCCCACCCCATCTAGGTTGATACAGAGTCCTTGTTTGAGTTTTCTGAACCATAGAGCAAATTCCTGCTGGCTATCTATTTTACATATGGTAATGTAAGTTTCTGTTACTCTTTCTATACATCTCACTCTGTCCTCCCCTCTCCCCATGTCCATAAGTCTATTCTCTATGTCTGTTTCTCCATTGTTGCCCTGTAAATAAATACTTCAGTACCACTTTTCTAGATTCTGTATATGTGTGTTAGAATACGATATTTATCTTTCTCTTTATGACCCACTTCACTCTGTGTAATAGGTTCTAGGTTCATCCACCTCATCAGAACTGACTTGAATACATTCCTTTTCATGGCTGAGAATATTCCTTTGTATATATGTACCACAACTTCTTTATCCATTCATCTGTCGATGGGCATCTAGGTTGCTTCCATGTTCTAGCTATTGTAAATAATGCTGCAGTGAACAATGGGATACATGTGTCTTCTTCAATTTTGGTTTCCTCAAGGAATATGCCTAGGTGTGGGATAGCTGGGTCAGATGGTGGTTTTGTTCCTAGTTTTTCAAAGAGTCTCAATACCATCTTTCATAGTGACTGTATCAATTTACATTCCCAGCAACAGTGTAACAGCATTCCCTTTTTTCCACACCCTCTCCAGCATTTATTGTTTGTAGACTTTTTGATGATGGCCATTCTGAACAGTGTGAGGTGATATCTCATTGTAGTTTTGATTTGTATTTTTCTAATAATGAGATATTTTGAGCATCTTTTCATGTGTTTGTCAGCCATCTGTATGTCTTCTTTGGAGAAATGTCTGTTTAGGTCTTTTTCCCACTTTTTGATTGGATTGTTTGTTTTTCTGGCATTGAGTTGTATGAGCTGCTTGTATATTTTGGAAATTAATCCTTTGACAGTTGTTTCATTTGGTATTATTTTCTCCCATTCTAAGGGTTGTCTTTTCACCTTACTTATAGTTTCCTTTGCTGTGCAAAAGCTTTTAAGTTTAATCTGGTCCCACTTGTTTACTTTTGTTTTTATCTCTAGGAGGTTTTAATCCATTTTGAGTTTATCTTTGTATAGCCTTTAACTGTGTGGATCACAATAAACTGTGGAATATTCTGAGAGAGATGGGAATACCAGACCACCTGACCTGCCTCTTGAGAAATCTGTATGCAGGTCAGGAAGCAACAGTTAGAACTGGACATGGAACAACAGACTGGTTCCAAATAGGAAAAGGAGTACATCAAGGCTGTATATTGTCACCCTGCTTATTTAACTTCTATGCAGAGTACATCATGAGAAATGCTGGACTGGAAGAAACACAAGCTGGAATCAAGATTGCTGGGAGAAATATCAATAACCTCAGATATGCAGATGACAATTCATGTATGGATGTGAGAGTTGGACTGTGAAGAAGGCTGAGCGCAGAAGAATTGATGCTTTTGAACTGTGGTGTTGGAGAAGACTCTTGAGAGTCCCTTGGACTGCAAGGAGATCCAACCAGTCCATTCTGAAGGAGATCAGTCCTGGGTGTTCTTTGGAAGGAATGATGTTAAAGCTGACACTCCAGTACTTTGTCTACCTCATGCAAAGAATTGACTCATTGGAAAAGACTTTGATGCTGGGAGGGATTGGGGGCAGGAGGAGAAGGGACGACAGAGGATGAGATGGCTGGATGGATGTGAATGTGAGTGAACTCTGGGAGTTGGTGATGGACAGTGAGGCCTGGTGTGCTGCGATTCATGGGGTTGCAAAGAGTCAGACATGACTGAGCAACTGAACTGAACTGAACTGATGATGTTAGGAAGTTTTCTAATTTTGTTGTTTTATACGTAACTATCCAGTTTTCCCAGCACCATTTATTGAAGAGGCTGTCTTTGCCCCATTGTATATTCTTGCCTCCTTTGTAAAAATATAAGGAAGCCATAGGTGCATTGGTTTATTTCTGGGGTTTCTATCTTGTTCTATTGGTCTCTAGTTCTGTTTTTGTGCCAGTAACATACTGTCTTGATGACTGTAGCTTTATAGTATAATCTGAAGTCAGGAAGGTTGATTCCTCCAGCTCCATTCTTCTTTCTCAAGACTGCTTTGGCTATTTGGGGTCTTTTGTGTTTCCATATGAATTGTGAAACTTTTTGTTCTAGTTCTGTGAAAAATGCCATTGGTAATCTGAAAGGGATTACATTGAATCTGTAGATTGCATTTGGCAGTACAGTCATTTTCACAATATCGATTCTTCCTACCCAGAACATGGAGTATCTCTCCATCTGTTTGTGTTGTCTTTGATTTCTTTCATCAGTGTCTTCTAATTTTCTCTGTATAGTTCTTTTGTCTCTTAGGTAAGATTATTCCTAGGTATTTAATTCTTTTTGTTGCAGTGGTGAATGGCATTGATTCCTTAATTTCTCTTTCTGTTTTTCATTGTTGGCACATAGAAATGCAAGTGATTTCTGTGTATTAATTTTGTATCCTGCAACTTTGCTAAATTCACTGATTAGCTCTAGTAATTTTCTGATAGTATCTTTAGGGTTTTCTATGTACAGTATCATATCATCTGCAAACAGTGAGAACTTTACTTCTTTTCCAATCTGGATTCTTTTTACTTCTTTTTCTTCTTTGATTGCTGAAGCTAGGAGTTCCAGAACTATTTTGAATAATAGTGGTGAAGGTGGAACCCTTGTCTTGCTCCTGATCTTAGGGGGAATGCTTTCAGTTTTTCACCACTGAGAATAATTTTTGCTGTAGGCTTATCATATATGGCCTTTACTGTGTTGAGGTAGGTTCCTTCTATTCCCATTTTTTTTTATAGCTTTAATGAGAAATGGGTGCTGAATTTTGTCAAAGGCTTTTTTTCTGCATCTATTGAGATTATCACATAGTTTTTAGCTTTCAATTTTTCCTGCATTCCAGGCAGATACTTTAACCTCTGAGCCACCAAGGAAGCCCAATATGGTATATCACATTGATTGATTTGAGTGTATTGAAGAATCCTTGCATTCCTGGAATAAACCAAACTTGATCATGGTATATGCGTTTTTTGATGTGTTGCTGAATTCTGTTTGCTAAAATTTTGTTGAGGATTTTTGCATCTATGATCATCAGTGATATTGGTCAGTAATTTTCTTTTTTTGTGTCATCTGTCTGGTTTTGGTATCAGGGTGATTGTGGCCTTGTAGAATGATTTTGGAAGTGTTCTTTCCTCTGAAATTTTTTGAAAGAGTTTTAGGATAGGCATTAGTTCTTCTCTAAATGTTTGATAGAACTCTCCTGTGCTCTGGTCCTGGGCTTTTGTTTTTGGGGAGATTTTTGATCACAGCTTCAATTACAGTGCTTGTAACTGAATTGTTCATAATTTCTATTTCTTCCTGGTTCAGTCTTGAAAGATTGAATTTTTCTAAGAATCTGTCCATTTCTTCCAAGATATCTATTTTACTGCCATATAGTTGTTCATAATAGTCTTCTTCTCAAAGAACCAGCTCTTAGTTTTATTAATCTTTACTATCTTTTCTTTCATTTCTTTTTATTTATTTCTGCTTGGATCTTTATGATTTATTTCCTTCTACTAATTTTGTTTTTGTTGTTGTTGTTCTTCTTCTTTTTCCAGTTGCTTTAGGTGTAAAGTTAGGTTGTCTATTTGATGTTTTTCTTATTTCTTGAGGTCAGATTGTATTGTTCTAAACTTCCCACTTAGGACTCTTTTGACGCATCCCATAGGTTTTGAGTTGTATTTTCATTGTCATTTGTTTCTAGAAAATTTTTGATTTCCCTTTTGATTTCTTCAGTACCCTGTTGGTTATTTAGAAATGTGTTGTTTAATCTCCATGTGTTTGTGTTTCTTACAGTTTTTTTTTTTTTTCTTGTAATTGATATCTAGGCTCATAGTGTTGTGGTCAGAGAAGATGCTTAATATGATTTCAATTTTCTTAAATTTAATGAGGTTTGATTTGTGACCCAAAATGTGGTCTATCCTGGAGAATGTTCCATGTGCACTTGAGAAGGAGGTGTATTCTTCTGCATTTGGATGTAATGTCCTGAAGATATCAATGAGATGCATCTCATCTAATGTATCATTTAAAACGTGTTTCCTCATTAATTTTCTGTTTTGATGATCTGTCCATTGGTGTGAGTGTGGTGTTAAAGTCTCCTACTATTATTGTGTTACTGTCAATTTCTCCTTTTATGTCTCTTAGTGTTTGTCTTATGTATTGAGGTGCTCCTATGTCAGGTGCATAGATATTTACAATCGTTATGTCTTCCTCTTGGATTGATCCCTTGATCATTATGTAGTATCCTTCCTATCTCTTGTAGTCTTTATTTTAAGGTCTATTTTATCTTAGATGAGGATTGGTACTCCAGCTTTCTTTTGTTTTCTATTTGCATGGGATATATATTTCCATCCTCTCAGTTTCAGTCTATATGTGTCTTGAGGTCTGAAGTGGGTTTCTTGTAGACAGCATACATATGGGTCTTGTTTTTGTATCCATTCAGCCAGCCTGTGTCTTTTGGTTGGAGCATTTAATCCATTTACATTTAAAGCAATTATTGATATATATGTTCCTATTGCCATTTTCTTAATTGTTTGGGGTTGATTTTGTAGATCTTTTTTCTTCTCTTGTATTTCTTGACTATATAATTCCATTTAACATTTATTGTAAAGCTGATTTGGTAGTACTGAATTCTCTTAACTTTTGCTTGTCTGAAAAGCTTTTTATTCCTCATTAATTTTGAATGAGATCCTTGCTGGGTACAGTAATCTTGGTTATAGATCTTTCCCTTTCAGTACTTTAAATATATCCCACCATTCTCTTCTGGCCTGCAGAGTTTCTGCTGAAAGATCAGCTGTTAAGCAAGTGGTTTCCCCTGTATGTTACTTGTTGCTTTTCCCTTGCTGCTTTTAATATTCTGTCTTTATGTTTAGTCTTTGTTAGTTTGATTAGTATGTGTCTTGGTGTGTTTCTCCTTGGGTTTATCCTGTATGGGACTCTGTGCCTCTTGGACTTGATTGACTATTTCCTTTTCCATGTTGGGGAAATTTTCAACTGTAAACTCTTCAAAATTTTTTTCATACCCTTTCTTTTTCTATTCTTCTTCTGGAACTCCTATAATTTGAATGTTGATGTGTTTGATATGGTCCCAGAGTTCTCTGAGACTATCCTCAGTTCTTTTCATTCTTTTTAATTGTTCTGCTCTTCAGAAGTTTATTTCCACCATTTTATCTTCCAGCTCACTGATCTGTTCTTCTCCTTCAGATAGTCTGCTATTGATTCCTTCTAGAATATTTTTAATTTCAATAATTGTGTTGTCTCTGCATGTTTATTCTTTAATTCTTCCAGGTCTTTGTTAATTGATTCTTGCATTTTCTCCATTTTGTTTTCAAGGGTTTTGATCATCTTTACTATCATTATTCTGAATTCTTTTTCAGGTAGTTTGCCTATTTCCTCTTCATTTATTTGGACTTCTGTGTTTCTAGTTTGTTCTGTCACTTGTGTAGTATTTCTCTGCCTTTCCATTATTTTTATTTTAACTTATTTTGTTTGAGGTCTCTTTTTCCCAGGCTTCAAGGTGAATTCTTTCCTCCTTTTGGTTTCTGCCCTCCTAAGCTTGGTCCAGTGGTTTGTGTAAGCGTCATAGAGGGTGAGATTTGTGCTGCGTTTTTGTTTGTTTGTTTTTCCTCTGATAGGCAAGGCTGAGTAGGGGGTAATCCTGTCTACTGATGACTGAGTTTTTTTTTTTTGTTTGTTTGTTTATTGTTTAGATGAGGCAACCTCACAGGGTGCTACTGGTGGCTGGATGATGCCAGGTCTTGTATTCCAGTGTTTTCCTTTGTGTGAGTTCTCACTGTTTGATACCACTAGGGTTAGTTTTCTGGCAGTCTGGGGTCTTGGAGTCAGTGCTCCAACTCCAAAGGCTCAGGGCTTGATGAAGCAGCAGTACCCTCCAGTTATAAAGAAGGTCTAAGGCCACCCCTGGACTTCTCTGGTGCCTCAGATGTAAAGACTCTGTCTGAAGCAAGGTCCTGGAGCGACACCTCACTGTGTGCAGCTGATGGCAGTCACGATATGGTGGCCACATCCAACCACTTTAAGAAGAGCTATACTTTTCAAGATCAAAGGAGGGATTAGGAAAGGCCTGTCAGTGGAGATAAGTGGAAGTTGTGTTTTTCCATGAAAAGTGAAATAAGTATGTACACTTCCTTGGATGATTTTTAAAAGGTATGTTGCTATTTCCCATAGACCTGGAACAGAAGCATGCATCTAAGAGGTTGGAAAACAGCTGAGATCCTCCAAGGAGGGGGGAAAAATGATATTTTAATATGCACTAGTATCCTTCTCCCCACATGCTACTTATATTTTAATACTGCAAAATGCTAAAGCATTACTGACTCTTTAAATGTGAGTAAAACATCTACTACTTATATGGATCAGGGCTGTTTTCTCCACTGGATGCTTTATCAGCTGACAGATTGGTTGGTAGTTGGCAAGCCCTCATTTGTCTCTTAATTTAATGTGAGGCTAAATCAAATATTGCTGTTTACCAATAGAAAGACTTCATCAAAGGTCTGTAACTTGGTCACATGCAGCTTAATAAGATGGAATTCTGTTATCATAATTGGTTTGTTTCTTCACAATTAGATATTCTTCCAGAAATGTTCAATGTCATTTGCTGCTCATCTTTCTGTTTAAAGATCCATTGATTGACTTGTTTGGGACTGTACACCTAGATATCCAGAAAACAAAATAAAAGAATGAGGTTATTACCACGCTGAATCACCATTCATTGCTGCAAGTATCATTTTCTGACATTGAGATCTGAAAAGGATCACCACACAGGATGTAACTATACTATATATGTGTGGGAACTTTAAAAGAGGTGTGCTTTTCTTCACACAAAGACAGTTTAAAATAACAGTTTATTAAAGGAAAATGCAACTTTTGGCAGAGTGTATTTTATATAGCCCCAGATTTATATAAACTTTATTTTTCTTTGATGATACTAAGTAATGGATTGTATAGTGTATATTTTGATGCCTCTGTTAAGAAGATAGATTTGAATTATTCTCCATTACTAGTTCTCTAAAGTCTTACAGCATAATCGTCACTAGAAAACTGAAAGTGGTAGTTACACTTGGTAAATTTTTGTCTTATCAAAATCTTGTTTGCTCTCATAAAATAGACTTGTCTTCTTGTTTTATATTTAATTTTGTATGTATTGTGGACAAAAATTTTGCAATTTAATTGCCTGGTTATAATAGTTGATTGACCAAGTAAATTCCCTCCCCAAATCCATCCCACTAATTACCTACTTTGCTGTTTGTATTGTATAAAAGTGTACACATTCATGTTGCTGTAAGATTTATTCTTTACCCATCTGACATAAATGCATAGCAAATATAGTTGCGTACAGATGACAATAAATGTTTTATTTTCTAAATTCTAAAATTTAATTTGTCATTTGAAGAAGAAACTTAAAAGTGGAAATGCTTGGAATGAGTTTACTTAGACTTAATTAGGAGAAAAAAGCCTAGGATTTAGAAAGAAATGCTGAATAATAAACCTTAAAAATGGATCAATAGCAATTTATTATTCATTATTTAAGAAAAATTTTCTTCAAATTATAGACGTTTTATGAATGGAAAAATTGTCAAATTCCAATATAATGTGCTATAGGATAACAATATACTCTAGAATCAAATTTTTTATTAATGCATGTAATGTTGAAAATTGCACCCATAATTCTTGGATGCACAAGTTGACCCTGGATTTATCAAATGCAAAGAAAATCTACAGATAGTATGCAAAGAGAGACAATAGTTTTGGTATCCTGTTATTATTTTTTTCATTTGGTCATAGAATTTTCTAGAGAGTCCTATCAGGATAGGAAAGGAAAGGAGACTTAAGAGTAATTGCTGCTTGCCTGAAGTAATAGATGGCCCATGTGGCCCAGTGGTAAAGAATCCTCCTGCCAATACAGGAGACACAGGGTCAATCCCTGGGTCAGGAAGATCTCCTGGAGAAGAAATGGCAACCTGCTCTAGTATTCTTGCCTGGAAAATCCCATGGACAGAGGAGCCTGGCAGGCTACAGACCATGGGGTCGCAGAGAGTCATACCTGTGTGCTAATTCTTTCTAAAAAAAAAAATAATAATGAGCATATTACTCTTAATTAAAGACTCTTTCTTAATTAAAGAAGATTCTTTCTTGTAAGATAAAAATCAACATTTTCCTATTGTGTTTGTTCTATGTATATATGTTAACTATGTATTTACCCCAAATTGCAAATTTTAAGGAAACACGGGTAATATACAATAAAGTTAGAAGTAGGTACAATTTTAATCTACTTCTCTGTTATTTGAAAATTCAACAAGAAGCAAATATTACCTTTATAACCAGTAAAAATAAAGATAGTAACATGTCTGAAAAATAAAAATAGTAAATTCTGCTTAGTGGAAAAATGGACTTTTAAACAGAGAGTAACTGAACTTTCCCCTCTTCTGTGCTGAAATGAAATAATATGCCATTTGTTATATTCTCTACAGATAGCAAATGGTCCATGGACAAAGAGCAAGCACTCTCGTCACAGCTGTATTCATTTTGAATAGATCCAGAGAATATTTATTATAGAACACACATGGGCAGTGTTTTCTTTTTTTTTTTTAAGATTAAGCTAAATACCACTGATTAACTATTGGTTTTATAGTAACTAGTAGCACTCTGTGGATAAAAATATTGTCTTTCAGAAATCTAAGTATGCTATTTTATATACTCTTTTTAGTTAGAGGAATATAACCAGTGAATATATGTTCTAATAATAAAATAGCTCTCTCATTCTTTTTCTATGCATTGGCATCTTGGAATTGTCATCCTCAAATAAAGACATAACTATGTAATTTTTATATTTTATTCTGCAATTACTGGAGTGTATGACATTTGCAGACAGATTATCTTGTGAAAAGATTACACAGAAATATTCTAAAATAGCTACTGTCCTTATGTATAGATTATTTCAGTATTTCTTAGTCTTTGTCTCATAGCCTGCTGGGTAGATTAATGTCCACAAATTTTGGTGTGTGAATGATTTTAGGGGATTATGTTTTGGGTAAACATTTTAATTTGGGGATATAAAACAGATAAATATGCCTAATTATTTTATATTTAACGCAAATATAAAACTTTATTATTTAAAAGCACAACTTCCTTTTAAGGAAAATGGGTCCTTAAATAAAGTCTAAGGGCTTCCTTGTGGCTCAGATGGTAAAGCGTCTGCCTGCAATGCAGGAGACCTAGGTTTGATCCCTGGGTTGGGAAGATCCCCTGGAGAAGGAAATGGCAACCCACTCCAGTACTCTTGCCTGAAAAACTCCATGGACTGTCTCCTAAGGAGCCTAGTAGCTGACAGTCCATGGGGTCGCAGAGTTGGACACGACTGAGCGGCTTTGTTTTCACTTTCAAGGGTAGTAGCTTACTGGGCTATTAGTAGAGCGCCTTCATGTGAACACCTCGATCAGTTTTGGATATTCAGAGGTGTTCCTGGAGCTGAGTTCAAAAGATGAGGCCAAAGAAAGATGAATATCATAGTGAAGAGAAGTCTGGGAGGGATGGAAAGGGCAAAGGAAGGAAGAATGAGGGCTGAGAGAGAGGGGCTGCTGCTGCTGCTGCTGCTGCTAAGTCGCTTCAGTCGTGTCTGACTCTGTGTCACCCCATAGATGGCAGCCCATCAGGCTCCACCATCCCTGGGATTCTCCAGGCAAGAACACTGGAGTGGGTTGCCATTTCCTTCTCCAAAGCATGAAAGTAAAAAATGAAAGTGAAGTTGCTCAGTCGTGTCCGATCGTCACGATCCCATGGACTGCAGCCCACCAGGCTCCTCTGTCCATGGGATTTTCCAGGCAAGAGTACTGGAGTCGGGTGCCATTGAACCCGCAATATTGCAAAAGCCTGTGTGCTCCATAGGGTCATTTATCTGATGGAAAATTCCCATTATGGGCTAAATGAAAGTGCTTCTGAAATAGGAAAAGCTAACATTCAATTTACAGTTCTTAACCTTTTGTAGATAAATTGTTCTTTGATCCATTATCATTTTGTAATAATAAATGTAACAATAATAGCTTGGCTGAGGGGATAGTGGGTGGGAGAGTGGATGGAAGACATGGGGGAGGAGGAGGCTACCCTGGCACAGTCTTCGAGGCTTCTGGGGTTGAGGGCTGGGGCCAAGAAGGAAAGAATTTGTGTGTGTGTGTGTGTGTGTGTGTGTCTGTGAGTGAAAGAGTAAGAGGGAGCTTGTGTGCATGCAAGCATGTGTGTCTTCTCCAGGACCACTATACCCTCTGTATATATGCATGCTTTTGTAAAAAAAGAAAAAAAAATGGAAAAAAATCTGAACAATAAATGTTTTATTTGCTTTAAAAAAAAAAACTTTTCACACAAAAATTTTCTATGAGTAATGTTTGTTAGCTTCCATTTTTACTACTGACCATGATCAAGTGCCCTGGTTATGTTGATACAATGAAGACAAGGTATAACACATAAGACAGCCAGATAGTTCTTAAAGTAATTCTGTAGAAGCAAGGGTTAGGGTTAGAAGTGTCCAACAAACCCCCTAGAAATTTGCAGAAGTCTTTGGTGGGACACTAGTCTTCCCTTTAGGTGTGCGTGCGTTCTTCGTTGCTCAGTTGTGTCTGACTCTTTGTGACCCTGTGGACTGCAGCCTGCCAGGCTTCTCTGTCCACGGGGATTCTCCAGCCAAAAATACTGGAGCAGGTTACTATGCTCTCCTCCAGGGGATCTTCCCAACCCAGGAATCAAACCCACGTCTCTCCCATTTCAGGTAGATTCTTTACCATATGAGCCACAGAGAAGTCCAGGAATACTGGAGTGAGTAGTCCATCTCTTCTCCATGGCATCAATAGGGAAAGGGCTGAAGGCAATCCTGCTTTCTTTTAAAAAGTCTGGTAACTGCAGTTGACATGTTTCATAAATATTTAAAATCGTAGGAAGCCATGACATAGATAGGTTTGAAGTTTGAATTCTGCAGTTGCTTCAAAAACCACTCATAAAAACCTTCCAAAACCAGTGTCTTGGCATTTCATGCTGCCTCTTTTCCCATCTGAAGTATGCATTCCTTCATCTCTTTGTTAAATAGCTATCATGTACCTACTCTATATGAGACACTGTGTTAGGCCCAGGAAACGCAAACAAAAATAAGTCATTGTTATTCTCATAAAGGGGGCTTCCAGGTGGCTCAGTGGTAAAGAATCCTCCTGCCATTTGCAGGAGCTACAGGAGACATGTGTTTGGTCCCAGGGTTGGGAAGCTCTCCTGGAGAAGGAAACAGCAACCCACTCCAGTATTCTGAACTAACCAAAGACAAATATGTTGTTTCTTAAGAGAAAGATTCAATGTTGTAAAGACATTATTTATCTCAAATTACTGTATAAACTCAATGCAGTTTTAGTAAAATTTACAATAGGCCCTTTTCTGAACTTTATGAATTGATTTTAAGGTTTCTTTCTGTAACTGTAATTATTTATAATAGCCAAGAAATATTTAGAACTCATCAAGCTATTGATTTTAACATTGTATATAAAAGAAACAACAAAATCCCAAACCTTAAAGATTGATTATGAAACACTGTGGAAAGGGAATATTAATCAGTTACTGAGACACACTATAAGCGCTACAGATTAGTAGGAAATGGTAATAATTTTAATGATATATGTGAAAACAAAATGTTTGTATTGGATAATGCAAAACTAAAAATATGAATACATGAGGACAAAATAGATAACATGAAAAAATAGTGTGTTAGAGATGAAGATAAAATTTTTTAATCTTAAAATGTCTCATAGAGTTGATATATCATTTTCAATACAACACAACAAAAAATAAAATCTAGCAAGTTGGATCATAAGAGATTTATAATACAGAAAACATTAATCAAAAATTTATTTTTCTTCTAAAGTCATATAGTTTAGAATGCTATTTTCATTTAGAATAAGTAGAATGACAAATAATTACCATGAGCTTATTCTCCCTTGTGGCCATCCCATGTCCTTAGCTATGAATCTTGGTGCTCTCCCAAGTTTCCTTGTGTGAATGGCTAAGTTAAGATCTTCTCTCACACTTCTATTGTACGTAGAATCATAGAAGCTTAAATTCTAAAAGAAATGCTTCAGGATTTTGTAATTTAATCTTTTACTTTGAGATTTAATCTTTACATTTAATCTTTTTAAAGCTTCCGCTTGAAGATTTACCAAGATCTGTAAGTTTGGTGAGGCTGACCATGCCCTGTAGGATGAGCCTAATGACACATTTTCCTGTGTACTGAACAAAATCTTCACTATTTATTTGGTTTTGCCCTTTGTTCCTGGTTTTGTCCTGTGGTCCTGGGTTTGTCCTTTTGAATACAGAAAGTGTTACCTTATCTAGTAGGCCTCCAGGTGTTTGATGCCAGTTTAATGTTGTCCTTCCCTGTGGCTCAGCTGGCAAAGAATCTGCCTGCCATTCGGGAGACCTGGGTTTGATCCCTGGCTTGGGAAGATTCCCTGGAGAAGGGAAAGGCTACCTACTCCAGTATTCTGGCCTGGAGAATTCCATGGACTGTATAGTCCCTGGGGTCACAAAGAGTCGGACACGCTTGAGCGACTTTCATTTTTGTCATCTCAGCATTTCCAACCTCTACAACCCTTTCTCATGTAACATTGCTCATCTCTCAATATTTTCTTCACCTTCTTTGATAGCTACTTTAGTTTCACATATCCAAATCAAATATGCTCTCCAGATGTAGACCAGCCACTGTAGAGGACAATAGGAATGTTATAAATACTACCCATGAAAAAGTGAGTCATGTCTGACTCTGCAATCCCATTGCGACCCCAGTGGACTGGAGCCTGTCAGCTCCTCTGTCCACGGGATTCTCCAGGCAAGAATACTGGAATGGGTAGCCATTTCTTTCTTCAGGGGGTCTTCCTGACCCAGGTATTGAACATAAGGTAGTTTAAAATTGTGTTCTTTTAAAAAATAATTTTTGACTCATGTGGACTTGCTGTTCCTAAGTACATGTTGGTATTTTTCAAATGAACTATTTAAGTTATACGTCATCTGTTCCACAGCTGAAAAATTACATTTAAGGACCACAGGTGGATCTGAACTGTATCTCTAATTTAGTCTTACTAGTTTTTAGTCTTTTGAAGTAATTTTGAATATAGACTGACATTCAACATACTACCTGGCTAACTCAGTTTTTATTTATCAGTGAATTTAAATGGCATACCATTTAATCTTTCAAGTTAGTAACCAAAATATTGAACTGATCAAGATGACATTGCCTTGTCACTAGAAAAGACCAGGTTGGTATGGTAGCTATTGTTAGTTTGTTCAGCTTCAACCTAACTCCACTGTACTCTTCTCCAGTTCACACTTTTTTTTATCAGAGTCTCAAGAATATCATGAGACTTTATTAAATTTCCTCCTATAGGAAAAAATATAAACAGGAAAATTTGGAGATTTTCTTTTTAAAAACAACATGATTTGTTTTCTCAAATGCAGTCTTGTATGGAATCATAATTTATAGAACATAAAAAATATGATCTACTTTGGTTGATATATGGGTAGAAAGATTGGACACCTAAAATCATCACCTCCATTCCTCTCCAGCCCTTCCTGAACTGTGGCTGCCCACAAGACTCAGGGGTGCAAGGAAAACATTTGATGACACTGATCTGCAGCATCCCTTCGTATCTATAAGTAGAGTCAGCTTCACTACAAAGGAAATGAGACTAATTAGGTATGGCAAAAGCTGAAGGAGAACACACTTATACTTTGGGATCAACTCTTCTATTTGAAATATCCTCAGAGCCTGTTTAATGCTTTTATTAGATAATAGAATGTCTAAGAGAAATACTTCCAAGCTTACTGGTTAGACATTCTCCTTTTATAATAGCAAAGTTATAATTAACACAAAGGCTAGATCCTGGTGTCTGTTACATCCTCTTACAACTGCAAGATAAAATACTTAAAAATATCTAGTAAAGGACAAAAATTACAATGGCACAGGAAACTAAAAATAAGAAAAGACCACATGTTACTGTGTGAGGGGAATTTCCAATGACTTTGAATGCACATTTCTGTGTAGACACAGTCAAGTTACTGCACCAGAATTGCATGGCAGCTGCATCTCAGTGTCTGCTCCTAACTTTGTGACTTAAAGATTATGTTGAACAGAAAATGGGGCAGCCAACCAAACCCTGATACATGAGAACTTTGTTAGAAAATATATAATATATCCAGGATGCTAATGCCAAAATATATGAAAGAAACAATCTACTGAGTCTTTTTTTTTTTTTTGCTTTTAAGTGAACATTTGCTTGTAAAATACACCAATGCAATAATAGAATAAAAATTTGGAATGATGTAAGATGGTAGGCTATAGGCAGACTATAAACGAACAATTCGTGATGATACACAGAAGCCCAGTATATGCATATTCCTGTTTTTTTTTTTGTTTTTCCTTTTTCAAGTGTAACAAAAAACCCATAATCTACGATTGATTTGGGAAATCAATTTTTTCCATTAAAAGAAGCTTTCTGGGAATTCACTGGCAGTCTAGTGGATTTTAAATTTCATTTATTTCTTACCATTCAGTTCAGTTCAGTTGTTCAGTCATGTCTGACTCTTTGCAACCCCATGAGTCGCAGCATGCCAGGCCTCCCTGTCCATCACTATCTCCCAGAGTTCACTCACACTCATGTCCATCGAGTTGGTGATGCCATCCAGCCATCTCATCCTCTGTCATCACCTTTTCCTCCTGCCCCCAATCCCTCCCAGCTTCAGGGTCTTTTCCAATAAGTCAACTCTTCGCATGAGGTGGCCAAAGTATTGGAGTTTCAGCTTTAACATCATTCCTTCCAAAGAACACCCAGGACTGATCTCCTTTAGGATGACTGGTTGGATGTCCTTGCAGTCCAAGGGACTCTCAAGAGTCTTCTCCAACACCACAGTTCAAAAGCATCAATTCTTCTGTGCTCAGCTTTCTTCACAGTTCAACTCTCGCATCCGTACATGACCACAGGAAAAACCATAGCCTTGACTAGACGGACCTTAGTCAGCAAAGTAATGTCTCTGCTTTTGAATATGCTATCTAGGTTGGTCATAACTTTTCTTCCAAGGAGTAAGCGTCTTTTAATTTCATGGCTGCAGTCACCATCTGCAGTGATTTTGGAGCCCAGAAAAATAAAGTCTGACACTGTTTCCCATCTATTTCCCATGAAGTGATGGGACCAGATGCCATGATCTTTGTTTTCTGAATGTTGAGCTGTAAGCCAACTTTTTCACTCTCCTCTTTCACTCTCATCAAGAGGCTTTTGAGTTCCTCTTCACTTTCTGCCATAAGGGTGGTGTCATCTGCATATCTGAGGTGATTGATATTTCTCTTGGCAATCTTGATTCCAGCTTGTGCTTCTTCCAGCCCAGCATTTCTCATGATGTACTCTGCATATAAATTAAATAAGCAGGGGGATAATATACAGCCTTGATGTACTCCTTTTCCTATTTTGAACCTTTATTTCATTTCCTATGTTTATATGCTAAATCTATTTTTTCATGATTTTTACTTCTTTAATGTTAAATTGTAATTGGAAACAGCATAAGTTTGGAATAGGTGAAGTCCTTGACATTACAGGAGAATGATGTTCCACTGTATAAGAGTCTCATGCACCTTCCTCCAATTTTCTCAGCAATCCTCTTTTTATCTAATTTTATTCAGAAGTTATTATTTCTGGAATAAAAGATGATGGAGATTAGAGAAAGGAGAAAGTATGCATTATATCCTGTATTATGCAGTTACTCAGGAAGAAGTTTGTATGTGGTGCTGGGTGAGCGATAGTGTGGACCATTTAAGTAGTGCACTGTTAAATATAGTTTTTTATTTACTTCCCTTATACAAAAAGAATTACAGTACCTCTGCTCTTTACTATAGTTAGATAGGCTAATTAGAGGAAAAGGCATTTCCTTAGTGGGACAGATGACACTTCCCTTCTCCTTCCAACACAATAGAGGCTGAACAGCTTATTCCACACAGCACTGCAGGCAGATTTGATCTGAAAGCAAGAATTCAAGAGTATGTGACATATGCTAAGTATCTGGATAGGTGTAATACCTGTAATCTTTAATCTATAAAATAAAACATCAGTATAGAAGTTTAATTTTTGGGTAAACAGGGTAATATTAAATGACATGGCATACAGTTTATGGAAAGACTTTTCAATATCAAGGTAAATAAGAATTATCCTAAAGATTCAGAAAGAGAACATATTTCAAAAATAATTTTCTATAAGCTGAAAATTCTTGACAATATTTTCCTTACTCTCCTAATAAAAGTGTAATAATATGCTTAATATGAAATAGAGGCCAGTATTAATTATGTGTTTGGCTGCAAGTAACAATTTTGATGTGGGATAGCTTAGACAATAAACACATTATTTTCTCATATAACTAGAGGTATGGAAGTGAAGTAGATGGTATTGTAAGTTCATTGCATTTGCCAAGTTGTCATCAGTTCAGTTCAGTTGCTTAGTTGTGTCCAACTCTTTGTGACCCCATGAATCGCAGCATGCCAGGCCTCCCTGTCCATCACCAACTCCCAGAGTTCACTCAGACTCATGTCCATCGAGTCAGTGACGCCATCCAGCCATCTCATCCTCTGTCGTCCCCTTCTCCTCCTGCCCCCAATCCCTCCCAGCATCAGTCTTTTCCAATGAGTCAACTCTTCACATGAGGTGGCCAGGGCCTCTATATTCTTCCAACCTAATTGCGCTGATTCCTTGTTTTGACGATGACTTACCTCATGGTGTCAAGATGACTGCAGCAGTTCCACATGTCACTCCACAGACATTAATGTGAACAAGACAGAAAGAGATGACACTTCCTAAGTCTCTTTGGTATGGGAGAAAAGCACTGTGCAACACCTCCCAGCTGATTTCTCTTCAATGGACCTGAATTGAATTATATGATATGAATGTTCCTCAGGAATTTACTAAAATGGGAAGTAAAACAACTATGACTGGTTTGAACAAATTATCTAGGGAAATTATGACATCCATTGCAGGAATATAAGGAGAGAAAAAGATGGAATAAAGTAGTAGATTATATAAGGAAAATACTTAAAATAGAAAAAACTAGAATTCCCATTGGAAACAATAAAGAAATGAAATTGAGAAAACTGAACTGGTGATAATAAGCTAAGAAACCCTTCTAGTTTTCTGAATAAACGTGAACGTGAAAATTGCTCAGTCTGTCCGACTCTTTGCGAACCCATAGACTATACAGTCCATGTAATTCTCCAGGCCAGAATACTGGAGTGGGTAGCCTTTCCCTTCTCCAGGGATCTTCCCAACCCAGGGATCGAACCTAGGTCTTCCATATTGCATATTGCTTCCACATTGCAGTTCTGAATAAAAAAAAAAAAAAAACACAAAGAAATTATAGGAAGTGAAAAAGGTTATGAAAGGGTAGTGACTAAGAGTTGTGCTTATTATGATAAAGCAAAAAACAAACAAACAAACAAGGATAAGAGACTAATCAGACTTAGGAAAGAACATATTCATGAGGTGAAAGTAAACTTGAGCCTGTAGATTTAGCAATGAACCTACACACTCCAGTTAAAATGAGTAGTAAGAGACATGCACTTTTACATAGCTATTCAGGGGAATTTTTCTAAAAATCACATAAAAAAGGACAAAATTATCTTAGTCTCAGACTTTTATTGTATGGTATTAAATTATAAAAAAAACATAGTGTCTATAGAATTTTCAAAAGAAAAAATCAGACCCAAGAATTCTAAGTGTAGTATAGCCAATATAGTTTGAAAGCAAGATAATAGCTGTGTTAAAGGGCTCTGAAAATACAATCCTTATTTTCTTTTTCTTGCAACTGAAGATATACTTAAGTGAATAACTCAAGATAGAGAAAAAGCCTGGCATTTAACTTTGTTAAGTTAAGTGCCAGGGACCAAGATTCATTTACTAATCTAAGATGTCATTCAAATGTAAAGATAGCAGAACAATTTTCTTAGGTATTAAAAGCTGCATTAAACACTAAACTTATGTATTCTTTCAAAAAAAAAAAAAAGACATTTTTCAGTCCTCTTGAGAAGCTAAGAATATTAAACTGGTAATATAAAAGGATGATTGTGAGATTTAAAAGAAACTTATGGAATAATTAAAAATAACTATGGTAGTGTGATTTTTTTCTGGGTTCCAAAATCACTGCAGATGGTGATTGCAGCCATGAAATTAAAAGACACTTACTTCTTGGAAGAAAAGTTATGACCAACCTAGATAGTATGTTGAAAAGCAGAGACATTACTTTGCCAACAAAGGTCCATCTAGTCAAGGCTATGGTTTTTCCTGTGATCATGTATGGATGTGAGAGTTGAACTGTGAAGAAAGCTGAGCGCCAAAGAATTGATGCTTTTGAACTGTGGTGTTGGAGAAGACTCTTGAGAGTCCCTTGGATTGCAAGGAGATTCAACCAGTCCATCCTAAAGGAGATCAGTCCTTGTTGTTCTTTGGAAGGAATGATGCTAAAGCTGAAACTCCAGTACTTTGGCTACCTCATGCGAAGAGTTGACTCATTGGAAAAGACTCTGATGCTGGGAGAGATTGAGGGCAGGAGGAGAAGGGGACAACAGAGGATGAGAGGGTTGGATGGCATCACTGACTCGATGGACATGAGTGTGAGTGAACTCCAGGAGTTGGTGTTGGACAGGGAGGCCTGGAATGTTGCGGTTCATGGGGCCGCAGAGTCAGACACGACTGAGCGACTGAACCGAACTGAGTGTGATTATTCAATTGAATGCAAAATTTAAAAATATTTATCAAAAATGGGTTTTATATAGTAAAACAATATAAAATAATAAGCCAAATCCATAACTCTCATTTAAGAAGTGAACAGAACTGAAAAATGGGTGGAAAAAGAATGTCATGAGTGATAAATTCCTATAGCAGAGAAATGATTCTAGTTCATAATTTCTTTTATCCTTAGACAATATAGAAATACGAATTTAGAAGTCTATGATAAATGTTATTACTCATAAAATTAAGAACAACAACTCCCCAAAGTACTACAGAATAAACCCGTAAATAAAGTAGCACAAATTAAAAATAAATACTTTGAACTGTGGTGTTGGAGAAAACTCTTGAGAAGCACATCAAAATAAAAGCTGTAAAACAAAATAAGAAATATAATACCAATCTTTTCAGTAATGGTTATAAATGTAAATGTTTCTGCTAAACATCAAAGGATGACTAAAAGAAGTTATACCAAGGATATACCAGAAAATCAGAAACAAAATAAGAAATTCAATTATTGGTATCAGATAAAATATCTAAATCAAGAATAACAGAAATTTGATTTTTTAACATTGATAACATTTTCCACTTTAAAACAGAATAAAATATGCAAGCATTGTGTAGAAACATTAACCAAAAGGTGACAATTAATATAAGGGAATGAAAAACAACAGGGGAAATGAAAATGGCTAATAAACATATCAGAACTCTTCAACTTCATGAGGATTCAAAAGAATGTAAATCAAAAAACAAGATAACATTTCTTAGTCTTAAATTGCATAATCTTAAGTAATTGTGATACTAAATTCATTTGAGGATTCCCTGGTAAAGCATTCTCATATATGTACATTGAATCAAACTCCAAAAAGCAGTTAAATAATGTGTATTAGGGACTTTTTATAGAGTCATTTTACCCCAAATTTTAATAAAGGAATGAATCCTAAGGCAAAATCTGAAAAAGTAACAAATATCTGTATGTAATGATATTCATCTTTATTTGTACCAGTGAAAAACTGGAAACAAATATCATTTAGAGGAAAAATATATATAATTTAAAAACTATATAGTATCATTTCATGTATAGAGTTATGAAAGAGATGTTTTTGAGAGTTATCATTGCATTGAAAAATGTTTATGATTTAATGCTAAAGTCAGGAAAATCCAATGAACAATTGTGTAGTCTATGTTATCACAGCTACATAAAATGCATATACAATTTCAGGAAGGAACTCTGCCAAAGTGGTAATCACAGTTGTTTCTGAAAGCTAAAATTATAGACGATTTCTTTTTTACTTCCTATGACCTTTCCATATGTCCTAAACATCCTTTTTCCAACATGTATTATTTTAATAAAGAGAAAACAAAATAATAGTTGGGGAGAAAATAATTGTTCTTTTACTCCAATTCCAATTTCTTCCATCCTTTGCTGCTGCTGCTGCTAAGTCGCTTTAGTCGTGTCTGACTGTGCAACACCATAGACAGCAGCCCACCAGGCTCCCCAGTCCCTGGGATTCTCCAGGCAAGAACACTGGAGTGGGTTGTCATTTCCTTCTCCAGTGCATGAAAGTGAAAGGTGAAAGTGAAGTTGCTCAGTCGTGTCCAACTCTTTGGGACCGCCTGGACTGCAGCCCACCAGGCTCCTCCGTCCATGGGATTTTCCAGGCAAGAGTATTGGAGTGGGGTGCCATTGCCTTCTCCCTTTCATCCTTTAGGAGTTCTCAAATACTGGGGTTGTTTTGTAATTAAATCTCTAGTTCTTTCACTCCATTGAAAAGTAATTTTTTCCTAAGGCTGGAGGATTAAAAACGCTTTAGATTTTCACTCTATCTCCTTGCCTGTCTTGGTTTTCAACTTCCTCCTAACCATGTTTGCTCTCCTTTGGATACTTTCCAGATCATTCTCTGGTTGTAGAGGATGAAAACTAAATAGGAGTTAGTTGAGTCTTGTTTGCTATTTGTCACCCGTTAGCATTGGTGGGCTGTCGTCTATGGGGTCGCACAGAGTCGGACACAACTGAAGCGACTTAGCAGCAGCAGCAGCAGCAGCAGCAGCAGCACTGTACCATGTGTTACCAGCAAACTGCCTACCTTCATCTCCTCGCTCTGAACTCAGCAAAAAGAAAAAATGTCCACTATTTTGCCTTTGAAAAGTTTTTGTAAACTGGAGCTTATTTGAAATATTCAAACTCCTTCTAGACATCCAAATCAGTCTTCTGATTTAATCTTAATTTTATGTCCCCTTTTCCTTGAATCCCCTTCCCATTTCCTTTACAATCTGAGCTCATTGTTAGACCAGACTCTGGCCATGACAGGCTTAGCGAGCTACACTAGGTCTAAAAATATAACCTGAGTCATGCTTCCGGGAATTATACCCGTAAAACCAATCAGGAGAGTCCCCATTTGCGCCAAAACCTTGAGCCAATCCGGGTGGGATGCAAGGTTCAAAATTCGCGCGTGCATTGATCAGCCAATCATTGTAAGCCTAGTAGCCTAGAGGTGGCCTATAGAGACAAAGATGGAAATTCTTCAGGAAAGCCCGCTCCCACTAAAAACTGACCAACCAGCAGTTAATGAGTAACCCGTGCAACTAATCTAAGTTTGCCAGCTGCCTACCTTTGTTATAATCCTATAAATACGCCTCGAACCCAGAAGAGGTCAGGGCCTCTGTCTTACTCCACTGTGTTGGATGTGGCGGGGGCCCTGACTGGAGTCAGAAATAAATTTCCCTTTCTGCCTTTTGCATTGTCGTGGAGGTCTTGTTCTTGTCGGTCTTGGGATTCGGACTTTCGGGCATAACACTCATCAGAAAATTTCCTTTGCAACTATTAATGGTTTTGTGTCTGTCCCCTTTAAAATAGATCAGTTTATTTACCAATCACACACCCTTTGGTCCACGCATGTAAGTCACAATTGCTAACCTGTTTTCTCTTCCCCGGGTGGGGAAGATCCGCTGCAGAAGGAAATGGCAACACCCTCCAGCATTCCTGCCTGGGAAATCCCATAGACAGAGGAGCTGGGCAGGCTACAGTCCATGGGGTCACAAAAGAGTTGGACACAATTTAGCGATTAAACAATGACAACAATAAACTATCTACTTTATTGAGTCCAACTAATTAAATGCTAATCCCATCCAGAAATACTCATAGACACAGATAGAAACAGTGTTTAATTTGGACATCAGTCAAGTTGACACATGAGAGTAACTATCCCATATTCCTGTAGTTTTATTTCCCCTCACCATCCCCTCTATATTGGGTACTTGGATTTCAGCTTCCTTAGAAGTATCTTCCATAGCTCTAAATCCTCTGAAGTATTGCTTTTGCCAATGTATATGGTGGATCATCGGAAAAGGCAGTGGCACCCGACTCCAGTACTCTTGGCCTGGAAAATCCCATGGACGGAGGAGCCTGGTGGGCTGCAGTCCATGGGGTCGCTAAGAGTCGGACACGACTGAGCGACTTCCCTTTCACTTTTCACTTTCATGCATTGGAGAAGGAAATGGCAACCCACTCCAGTGTTCTTGCCTGGAGAATCCCAGGGACAGGGGAGCCTGGTTGGGCTGCCGTCTGTGGGGTTGCACAGAGTCGGGCATGACTAAAGTGACTTAACAGTAGCATGGTGGATCATTGTGTGTGTGTCTATGTATGTGGGTGTGTGCCATGGTTACATATGTTTGTGTAGCAAAAGACAAAGTATTTTGCTTGTTTCCCAGAAGTGTCCTCTGCTTTGGTCTGAGATCTTTTGTGATCAAATAATCAGAATTTAGTTTTCTTGGGTGTCAATCTCCACATATCCTCCATCATACTGCATGACTAAGGACACCAGATTCTGGAAACATGAGGTCACAGGTGTTCAGTCTTGCTTGAGGCCTTCAGCTTCCCTCCCACCCCTGTGGTCATTTCCTCCCCTGTTCGAGAGTTCACTCATTTCCTCATCTTTTTGACTTTCTCCCATGCCTCTACCCTCACCTCGCATCTGTTAACCAAATTTGGATCTCTCACTTTAGGGTGCAGTCCTCCCTAAGAACAAGACTTTATATCACCTTTTGCTTCCTTCTCTAAACTACTGCTGGTCATTGCATCAACCCTGGTTCAGTGCTGAATGACCTGAATGGTGTCATAAGTGAATATTATCTTACTCCCAATACAGGGGAATCATTTCCAGAAAGCTTCATTTATTTACCCCTTGTACATCAGAAAATGGAGGAGGGCATAGCAACCCACCAGTGTTCTTGCTTGGAGAATCCCGTGGACAGAGGAACCTGGCAGGCACAGTCCAGGGGTCGTGAAGAGTCGGACATGACTAAAGCGACTGAGTATGCACATTAGAAAATGTACCTCCTCTATACATTAAAAAACTTTCTTGAAATCTGTTACACAGTTGATATATTATTATTATTATTAACATATTTTCTGAAGATTTTAATTGTGCTAATTACTGTCCTAAGTGTTTTATAAGGAGTAAATTCATTCAATTATCATAGCAACTCAATGAATGAATTACTTTTATCATTTCTATTTTCAGAAAAGCAAACTGAGGCATTAGAGTGATTAAGTATCCTGTCCAAGGCTATCCCTCCAGCTAGTGTCAGAGGTATAATTTGAATCTTTCAAGTTGGGCTCCAGAGGTATACCCTTAATAACTGTAACTATTATTTCTCTCTTTTTACATTGTTATAAACTCAAAGATGGTATAATCATTTTCTCCCCAGGTTCCCATCACTTCTATGCCTTCATCCGTTCTCATTGTCGATTGGAATTAGGTGCCAATAGCATTTCCTCTCACTGCTGCCTTTATCACCTCTGCCTTTTGAGCAATGAAACTATCAGCAGGGCATGTCAAGAACTTTTTGATACTCTCCCTTTAGCAGAATAAGGCTTCCAGCAGCTTTATTGATGGTTGAAGCTACTTTATCTTGCCTCAGCACCAGTTTTGTGATTTATTGATCATTTACTTTTAATCTCAAAGCTCTGAAGTGTGCTTCTAAAACAGCATCAATATATTTTTTTTCATTTTAGCCAGATCATATACTTCTACTTCATAAACTATAAATTTCCATCTAGGTTAATATTGTGTTTATATACAGTGCCACTTCATTTTTGTGTTACTTCTAAGTTTCTCTGACTAGCCTCATAATCTCACTTAAGACTTTAACTTTTCTATTCCTTTGATTAGAAAAATCTTTCTCTCTTTATCTCGAGTCCACGATGAATCCCGGGCTGCAAATATGTGCATGTAAGTGACTCCTGAACATCTTCACCCTCAGGCACCTCAAGTGCATTTGGACTCCTTCCCATAACTTCTTTTTTTTTTGGTCACATGGCATGCAGGATCTTAATTCCCTTACCAGGGATCGAACCTGTTACTCTTGCAGTGGAAGCTCAGTGTCCTAACTTCTGGATCACCAAGAAATTCCTAACTTCCTTCTTTTATCCCAAGTTTACCATGTACCTCATTGTGCCATCAAGACATATTGGTCCCACTTATCTGCTCATCTTCACAAGAAAACATATTAACATAATTGTTGGTTATCATCACTCCCATTTTAACTTCTCACACCTGTTCTCCACTCAAGTAGGCTTCTGTCCTCATGACCCAAACTGACACTGCCCCGTGAGCATTATGGACTTTCATACTGGCAAGACCAATAGTTACTTTTCTTCACTCACTACACTTTTTCTCTTAGGCACATTTGATGCAGTTATTTACTTATCTCTCCTTTTGGTTTTTATAATGCCGTTGTTCCATGAATTTCTTATTCTCATATTCTTTCCTTGTTCTCAGGCTTTTTGGCTGGCTATTCCTTGAGTTAGCTTCTAAATATTGAAAGTTCCCAGAATTGAGTCCTTCCTCATTAGTTTTTTATTGCAGATATGAAAAATGACCACAAACTTAGTGGCTTAAAATAGCAAAAATATATTCGCTTACAGTTCAGAAGTCTGACACAAGTATCCCTGGACTAAAATCAACATGTTGTCAGGGCTGTGTTCCTTTCTGAAGGCTCTCATAAAGAGCCATTTTCTTATATTTTCCAGCTTGTGGCTTCCCCCATCCCCCGTCTTCAAAGGTCTCTCAAATCTTTCCCCAATCCTCTTTTCACGATCTGGCTGTCGCAGACCACAGCCAAGAAAAGTTCTCCACTTTGAAGCCTCATATGTTTACTTTAGGCCCACTTGGATTGTCAGGGAAATTTTTCCCATCTCAAAAGCTGTAAATTAATCATATCTGCAAAGTCCCTTGTGTCATGTAAGGTAACACATTCCAAAATTCTGTGGATTAAGACCAGAAATCTTTGGGATCCCATTATTCTACCTCATTAGCCCTCTTTGCTTTTCTCTATGGAGGAGATTCTCTGAACCCTACAGTTTCAAATGCCATCTGTGTGATGCCACTCACATTTACATCCCTAGCGTTGACTCCTCTGAGATTTCAATTCACATGTCCAAAGCCCGACTGAACTAACATCGTCCCTCTTTCTTCCCCCAAACTTCATTACTCCCACAAATCAAAGCCATCACAATCCCATCAGAACAAGAATTAAATTTTGGTGACCTTCTCTGACCTCTTGCTTTTATCTGCAATTCTAATTGCAAAGGTTTTAACAGGCACCCTCACTTATTTCATTCACTGTCTCCACTACAGCTACCCTAGTCAAGGCTACAGGGTCAGTAGTTTCCTAACTCCAGCTGCTACTTCTCTCTTGATGCCCTAATATTCACCTGGCATTAAAAAGAAAATCCTTACAAAAGAGTCACAGTAATATTTTAAAATAGTGAATGAGATTATTTTATTTAACTGTTTAACAACCTCCAGTAGCTTCTCATTTTTTCTTTTTGGCCACACTGCGTTGCATGCAAGATCTTAGTTCCCCAACCCAGGGATCAAACTTTGGCCCCCTGCATTGAAAGCATGGAGTGTTAACCACTGGACCACCAGGGAAGTCCCTCACTACATTTTTTAAAGTCCTCTACAAAGCTCCCCAGGACCTGCTTCTTTGACTTCATCTTCTACCACTCTCTTCCTCTCCCACTGAGTTTCAGCCGCTCCACCAGGGTTCTGTCTGTTCCTAGAGCATGATAAACTTGTGTCTTGCCTCAGGACTTGTGCACTTTGTCTGGAACCCTCATTTCCAGATCCTTACAGACCTGGTTGATGTTTATCATTAACTCTTAGCTTGGGCCCTTTTGCAACCATGAAACTGTCATCTGAATTACTCTACCTGCACTTTTATTTTCTGTCCTATGACTCTCTCTTAATTCCTTACCACTGATCACTATCTCATTTATTTATATCAGTGTCACTGGAATGAACTATACATAAAATAAATACACATATTTATGTACACAATTTGATCAGTTTGAACAAATACATATACTTGAATAGCTACAACTTCAATTAAGAGGTAGAATATTTTCATCACCTCAGGAAGCTCACAAATGCTTCTTGGCAGTCAAGGCCCATGACAACCCAGGAAGCATCTGATCTGATTTTTTGTAGCTACTGATCTCATCAGTTTTCTTGTTCCAGAGCATCTGTCAAATAGAAATAGGTAATTTGAAAATGTTTCATAGCTCATATAGCTTTCTTCTAGAATGCCAAACAGCCTCATAACTCTAGAGTATGTTTCCTTTTGCTGAATATGTTTTTGAGTTTCATCCTTGATATAGCAGTAGTTCATTCTTTCCTATTGGTGGGCAGTATTTTATTTTACATAAACACAATAATTTGTTTACCTATTCTCCAGTTGATGTTGCGCTATTTTCAGATTTTAGCTGCTTTGACAAAAGTTACTATGAACCTTCAGGCACCAGTCTTTTTAATACATGTTTTTCTTTTAGGTGATACAGGAAGTTAATTTTTAAGTTTATCAGAAACTGCCTACCTGCTTTCCAAAGTGTTTGACCCATTTTATACCACCTCCAGCTATGTGTAAGAGTTCTAGCTGTGCCACATCCTTTCCAATACTTTGTATTTTAGTCTTTTGTTTTGTTTTAGACATTCTAGTTATATCCTGTAGGGGCTTTTATTTTCATTTTATTGATGACTAATAATGTTGAATACCTTTTAAAATGTGTGTTGGTGATTTGTATATCTTTTGCGTACAGTCTGTTGCAGAATTTTCTCTTTTTAAAAATGTAGTCTTCTGTGGGGAGAAAGGACACTTAGGGAATTTGGCATCAACATGTTACAAACTGCTATATTTAAAATGGATAACCAACAAGGCCCTACTATATAGCACAGGGAAATCTGCTCATTAACATGTGACAGCCTGGATGGGAGGGGAGTTTGAGGAATAATGGATACATATATAAGTATGGCTGAGTCCTTTTGCTGTCCATCTGAAAATAAAATGTTTTAAAAAACTATCTTCTAATTGTTCCATTGTAAGACTTCCATACATATACTGTATACGAGTCTTTGTCCTGTATGTGTTGCAAATATTTTCTCCATTACTGTTGCTTGGTTCTTAATTTTCTTAATAATGTATTTTGAAGGATAGAGCTTTTAATTTTGATGAAATTCAATATATATTTTTTTCCTTTTTGGTTATTGCTTTTTGTGTCCTCTTTATAAAATTTTTGCTACTCATTGTATCAAAAAATTTCTCCAATGTTTTCTTCCTAAAATTTATAATTGTAGCCTTTATGTTTACAGCCATTTCTCTCATGCTCTCTTTTTCTTTCTCTTATTTTACCTTCTTTTCCTCATTTCTTTGTTCTCTTTTCTCTCTTATATGCTCATGTGAAAGCTAGGGCACTCTGATCTTAGTTTTCACTTTTTCTCTTTCTCTAATGCCTGTCATCAAAACAAAGGTAGTAGCAACAAAACCTGAAAAAGATGTTTTCTTTTTTAAAAGGCGGGAGGTGGAATGGCAAAAGGCAGGATTATATATAGTTCTTTTTTTTTTTTTTCACTTCTTTTGCACAAGAAATTACCTCTTTGCACAAGAAATTACATTGCAAAAGGAATGTGCTTGGAGAGCAGAGGGCTCAGAAGGATGTGAGAAGATGGTGAAAAGCAGGATGATGAAAGAAGGGATACATCCAGAGCCAGAGAGACATGCGTCTCCATTTACAAGGAATGGCCCCAAAAGAAACAGTGAGTAGTGTGACATCTGGAACCCATTCTGTGTTATCTGTATTTCGTTTTTATATCCAATTCTCTTTTCCCCTGGCCAGGGCAGACCAACCTGACCAATGGGGAAATAAAAAGTAATATCGCAAGTACAGTATGACTGTCTTATTTCTACCCTCTTTTTTTGACAGGCCCTCCTGCTACCCTCCATTCTCCCCATTCACCTTGTAGAAACCCCCAGCATCACCTCATTTATTGGGTTCACAGACCCAGTCCTAATGGGTACACTACTTTCCTCTTCTGTTTGCTAGCTCTGCCTTCTTAGGTGATGTCTGCTGCTTTTGAGGCCCTTTGGAAGTGCCTACCATCACAATAAACTGTGGAAAATTCTAAAAGAGATGGGTATACCAGACCACCTGACCTACCTCTTGAGAAACCTATATGCAGATCAGGAAGCAACAGTTAGGACTGGACATGGAAAAATAGACTGGTTCCGAATAGGAAAAGGAGTATGTCAAGGCTGTATATTGTCACCCTGCTTATTTAACTTATATGCAGAGTACATCATGAGAAACTCTGGCTGGAATCAAGATTGCCGGGAGAAATATCAATAACCTCAGATATGCAGATGACACCACCCTTATGGCCGAAAGTGAAGAGGAACTAAAAAGCCTCTTGATGAAAGGGAAAGAAGAGAGTGAAAAAGTTGGCTTAAAGCTCAACATTTAGAAACGAAGATCATAGCATCCGGTCCCATCACTTCTTGGGAAATAGATGGGGAAACAGTGTCAGACTTTGTTTTTTGGGGCTTCAAAATCACTGCAGATGGTGATTGCACCCATGAAGTTGGAAAACGCTTACTCCTTGGAAAGAAAGTTATGACCAACCTAGATAGCATATTCAAAAGCAGAGATATTACTTTGCCAACAAAGATACATCTAGTCAAGGCTATGGTTTTTCCAGTAATCATGTATGGATGTGAGAGTTGGACTGTGAAGAAAGCTGAGGGCCAAAGAATTGATGCTTTTGAACTGTGGTGTTGGAGAAGACTCTTGAGAGTCCCTTGGACCTCAAGGAGATCCAACCAATCCATTCTAAAGAAGATCAATGCTGGGTGTTCATTAGAAGGACTGATGCTAAAGCTAAAACTCCAATACTTTGGCCACCTCATGTGAAGAGTTGACTCATTGGAAAAGACTCTGATGCTGGGAGGGATTGGGGGCAGGAGGAGAAGGGGACGACAGAGGATGAGATGGCTGGATGGCATCACCGCCTCGAGGGACATGAGTTTGAGTGAACTCTGGGAGTTGGTGATGGACAGGGAGGTTGGCGTGCTGCAATTCATGGGGTCACAAAGAGTCAGACACGACTGAGTGACTGAACTGACTGCCTGACTGACCATTACTATTCACATGGGTTTCTATCTCAGCTTGCCAGAACAGTGCTGTGCCAAAGCCCTGATGTTCTGAAGCTCTTCTGCTCTGCCAAAAAAATACTACTGCACTACTAATATATCAGATCTCCTGAGTCAGCAAGATCAGCCTGCATTTTCTGCTCATCTAGGAAGAATTCCTCTTCCTTAGCTCTGTATTATAAACTCCTCTGTCTGGGTCCTAAAACCAGTTTATTCCATACTCACAGTTTCTTAGGAAAACAATTCTTTACACCTGACTTACATCTTTCTCTTCTCAGACGAGACTTCTTTACTCAGAATCTCTGGACAATCGCTTTTGCCCCTGAGGGTCTAGGACAGGAGAATAAGCAGAGGGACAGATGATGCCCTAACTCACTCTTCCAGAATATGATGCTGTGAGTGGACCACATGCAAACATGTCCCTCTTTCCTTAGGAAGAGTTCTTTGTCAGAAGCACCTCAGCACCAAGGGCATCCCCTATCCCTGCTTCCATTCCAGCCATTTTAACTTCAAGCTCAGCCATTCCAGCTCATTTTAACTAAACTGTTTTGAAAGAGGTATGCAAGTCTCAATCTATCATGTGGTATCTGTTGCTACAATTGATTAATCCCTTTTGTTTTCTTGTAAAGTACTGAGTTAACAGATGATTTATTGTATGGTTTTGGGTAGATACTTGGCTTAAATGAACTCTAAATGACAACTGTAGACAATATTCTGGTCTATTAGGTAAATAGCACATACTAAAGGCTGATGTGATCAGCTTTTTCCTTCATTTTTTCCTTCTTCCTTCTTTCCCTCCCTCTCTTCCTCCTTCCCTCCCTTCCTTCCTGCTTACTATTTTCTCCGTTGCAAAGTCGTCTGTTGATAGTGGCAGAATTACACATTAGCCTTGTCAGCCATATGAATGGTTAACATGCTTGTCTCAATATGGAGTCTCTACCACCCTGTGGGTTGCATATCCCTTGGCTGGTAATGGATAACTCCCATATGCTAGAATCTGTGGGTCACCACTGTTGTCTGTGACAATGCTGAAGGAAGTCACTGTTTCTTCTAAGGTTGAACTTCATCCTTCATGACCTGTTTCTTAATCTTTTTTTCATTATCACCCTCCCTTTCCAGCCCTCCACTCCACCAGGACATTTTTAGTCTCCTCCTCCCCCCATTCTCTGTGATATTTCATTACCACCTATGTATGTGCTGTTTATCTGTTTGCACACCACAGTCCTTCAACGATTGTAGAAACTAAGTTGTTTTTTTTTTTTCCATACATACTATCCCCACTGGAACTGAGGATTTTTACCACTGGGACAGTATTAGTTTCCATGTAGAACTCATGCTCTGAAAAGAATGGTGTGATGGTTGTGATGATGCTTAGTATCTTTTTCTTTTCTTTCCTTTTTTTAGAGGAAGGCTTTTGATATAACAGAATGATTGGAAACTTGAGAGACAGGAGTCCTGATTTTGCCATCACCAGCTGTATGATCTTAGGAAAACATCTCTGAGCTTTATTTCATCGAAAGTAAAGTGTGGGAAAATATACTTTGTTCATAAGGCTGTTTGAGGATTATTAAAACCCCTATGCAATTCTTAGCACAATGCCTCTTGTGTAAGTTTAACTCCCCAATTAGTTTATATTGGTCAACTCATCAATTTATTGACACCAAGTACTCTCCATCTTCTTGAAATCATACATCATCCTGAATTATTTCACACACTGTCTGTTATGTCCAATTACACAAAATGCTGAAACTTATAAAGACCTTAAAACAAATTCATTTTCCTTTCTAGAAGGGAAAATAGCTAATATTTACAGCTTTCCCAGCCCAGATCAGGTTAGGCAAAGTGTCAGGCAGAACATAGACAGGTGAAGGAAGCAGTTCCAAAGGTATCCATATGTCCTGGGTCTCAAACTGAATAACTTTTTTGATTTCTACTGGAAATTTTAGAGTTGGCTCAGAAAATTCATTTTTATACTTCACATAGCTATTTATAGTATTTTTATACTTCAAATAGTTATTTGAAATAACTATTCACCAGAGGTTCTTGGGAACTTTCTTTTAAGCCTACATTTAAACCTTCTTAATCCTTGCTACTCAAACTATGATCCACAGACAGCAGCTCCCGCATCCCCTGGGAGCTTGTTAGAAGTGTAGAATCTCAAGTCACATCCAAGAGCTACTGAATCGGGATCTTCACTTCAATAAGAATCTAAGCTCATCTGCATGCACAGTGAAGTTTGAGAAACATTTTGCATAATCACTTTTCTTCCTCTAACTGCATCCAATGATTATTAATCTTTTAATAAACCATAATGAATGCTATTTACAAATATTATTACCTATTCATACCTATTAACACTATTAACTAAGTAACACTATTAACTAAGTGCCAAGCCCAACCTTCTTCAGTACATGTATTTTTGAACTCACCCATAGAGTGATCATAAACTTTGGTATATTTATGACTCGCCTGGGAAGCCTGCCAAAAATTCAGGAGGCTACTTACAGAGACAGGGATTCATTAGATCTGAGATGACATCCAAGATCTCAATTTTCCATAGTCACCTAAGATTTTGCAAGTCGTCCATGGACCATAGTTTATAAAAAATGGTGTTATACTCTAAAATTTGTTAAAAAAAAAAAAAAAAACTCCCTTTCCCTTTCTTATCCCTCTAATCATGCTAATAGAAGATATAGGGCTTTCCAGGTGGCTCAGTGGTAAAGAATCTGCCTGCCAATGCAGGAGTCACAGGAGACATGGGTTCGATCTCTGGGTTGGGAAGATCCCTTGGAGGAGGAAATGGCAACCCACTCCAGTATTCTTGGCCTCAGAAGTGCATGGACAGGGGAGCCTGGTGGGCTACAGTTCATGGGATTGCAAAGAGTCAGACACAACTGAGCGATGGACCTCTCAGCTACCCATAGAGGTATATATTAGAAGTGCAGAAAGACCAGGAAACACACCAAATCAAACTTTGTAAACATTTTATGGTCTGATTATGCTGTTCTCATTCTCTCTGTTTGATGTTGTAACTCTGCTCTGGAAAAGAACATGTGAACATGGCTGAGGCTGCAGAAAACATATTGCAATGCTTATTAATGAAGGGGAGTGATTTCTATCACTTTCTCTCTAATCAATGAGAACTACAAAGATTTATAAATAATTTATTATAATATTGATAACTATTTTTATAATTGTGAGAGGAAGGAGGAGGGTAAAGTTAAAAAAAATAGATATGTCACAATGCTTAGAGGAGAATTTTAAAGTAATTCTTAACCTAGCAGTGTACACTATTTTGTATATGTTGGGCAGTAAGTAATTAATTGATAGTCATAGCTTACTGATTGTTCTTTCCACCAGAATTAAGGTAATTGGTAAAATGCATTAGAAATCTTTCAGAAGTTGATGTACAAACAAGAAAAGGCTTTAATAGAAGTACAAAGTACAATTTTAAAGATAGCAGACAGAGTTTCCCATCTTCATTGAGAAACAGAAGCTGAAGAATAATCACCTTATACAATTTTCTTTCAGAAAGACTAAAATTTAGTAATGTAAGGATGTGAGAGTTGGACTACAGAGAAAGCTGAGCACCGAAGAATTGATGCTTTTGAAGTGTGGTGTTGGAGAAGACTCTTGAGAGTTCCTTGGACTGCAAGGAGAGCCAACCAGTCCATCCTAAAGGAAATCAGCCCTGAATATTCATTGGAAGGACTGATGCTGAAGCTGAAACTCCAATACTTTGGCCACCTGATGGGAAGAACTGACTCACTAGAAAAGACCTTGAAACTGGGAAAGATTGAAGTTAGGAGGAGAAGGGCACGACAAAGGATGAGATGGTTGGATGGCATCACTGACACTATGGACATGAGTTTGAGTAAGCTCCAGGAATTGGTGATGGACAAGGAAGCCTGGAGTGCTGCAGTCCAGGGGGTTGCAGAGTTGGACACGACTGAGGGAATGAACTGAACAGAAAATGTGTTTATCAATGGCTGTTATTTAGAATAGAACTGGAAATATAGTAGCAAAAGTTAGTAACACATATTTTATGAAAGGATTGAATAATCTATATATTTAATACTATATAAAAGACTTTTATGTTCAATGGAAAAGCTCCATAAGGTAGGAAAACCAGGGCCAGTGGGAATATTTGACATTTAACTATATTGAAACTATCTTGGGAGCAGATATTGCAAATTTGACTTGAGTTACTAGAGTTACCTTTGAGATGCTTTATGAAGAATAATATCTTCTTTAACACTAGACTTAATCAGAAATTGTGGAAACAAGAATTATGTTTGAGTATTTATCTATATATATATAAATATATCCAGAGAAAGTATAAGTACCTTTGAGCCACCAGGGAAATCCCATTTATCTATATATCCAGAGGAAGTATAAGTATCTTTAAGGTCCCTTATCTATTTAAATCCAGTTTTATTCACAGGATTCTGTGTGGACATTTCTGGAAGCTATTTCACAGTCGTTTAGTGAAGCGATGTAGGACTAAGTCAAAAAGCTGGGGGTCACAAGGAAGCAGATGGACTATTTAAGACAGATACAGGAAGGAGACTATAAACCCTGAGAAAGGATTTGTTTCATCATTAGTTGTTATTAGAAAGTAGTTCCCATGACCTGTCCTCATCAGGAAAGCCCTTTTACTTTTCTATAAAGAGGTGGTTATTAAAAGTAAGATTACTGGCAGTATAGCCAAGGAACTGCATCAGGTTTTCCTAATCCTTATAATGTGATTGATAAGAATCACACAGTGTCCTGGGGAAATGATTCGATTGACATTTCCTCTGGTGCACCTTTGTTAAAATGTTTGGATCAGCTTTAAAGGAATTGTGTTTTATTTTGGCTAAACAGAGAACCCGTGTTTTCTTTTTATTTCCCGGGGTATATGTTTTTCCTTGTCCACATCTGGTTCCAAATAGAACGGTTGCTCACATCAGCCTTTCGGATTTTCTTTTAATATTATGATTTACACCTTCCAAACATCTTCATGTTTACAGGTAGACCAACATGGGGAGCTGAAGAGTGAGTTCTTTCTGGGTCTTTCAGCTGCCCTTGTATCCCAGTTATCAGAGATGTCCAGTGGACCCCAGTAGTTGGTGTTGATGCAGCTTTGTTCAAACTCTGGCAATGGGAAATTTTCCTCATCATATCATGGTCACACCAGTTACAGATATGAATATCTGCTGGATAATACAGAAGATAAAGAAAACTTTTTTTTTCTTTGAAACTTATAGGTAAGGGGTAGATTTAATGAAACCTAGATAAAAGAAGTCAAAGTTAGGTTTTATTTACATTGGGTCTGTTTAAGAAATTCTTAGAATTGGAAGGACTTACTGACTGAATTTATAAATAAAAGTAAGATAAGAGTGGATAGTGTTCAAGAAGAAACAGAGAAGTGAGACTGAGATCCACAGAGAAATCTAGAACACTTTATTAACTTATACAGAAAATAGCTTTGCTAAAAAAAAAAAAAATTTCTACTACAGTTATTGACATTTTTTCAAAATCAGAAGCAAGAAACTCTTTGAATTTCAAGTGAGAGTTTTACTTAGGGTTATGGTTGCAGTGGGGCCTCTGGAAAACAGGGATACGTATCTTTCCTAACAGGGAGTGAGATGGCATCTACACTTGGGAACCAATGTGTTATAGGGAATACTTTATGACCTAGACGTGTTGGAATGTGCAATTCACCCTAAGGTATGGGACCTATAGGTGAGAATGTTTAAGCAGGTTTGAAAGAGATATAAGAGAAGCCACGTTAAGGTCATTAGGAGCAACTAAGGCTATGGCCCATGGCCTGTAAAGAAATTGAGAATGAAAGTTATTATAAAAGAAAGTGCATTGCAAGGCTATTAAAGTATGCAGATGCTATTAAATGCATGGAGTATTTTATATAATATAAAAGTATTCCATGCTGCTATTTAAGTCTGATATGGTTCCCCACATTTAATTCATAGTTTTCACCAGGGAGGCTCAGCAGTAAATAGTTAACATAGTCCTTAGCAAGCCAGAGTCATTGAAAATGATAGTGGTAACTTGCATTAAAATTGAGGAACTAGGCAAAGCCCCAGAATGCTTTCACAGGAAGTGACTGAGAAGCACAGACCTCATCACTGAAGACCACCCTATCAAGAGAGGAAACATATGTGTTCATCTTTACTATCCTTGGAACCTAGTGCAGTACAAGGTACATAGATTTGTTGTTTTGTTTGGCAATGAGTTTTGTGTGTGCATGTCCCAAAATGGACCAGTATAATGGTTTCTTGTTAATGCTAAATTGAAGTCTTAGTGTAATACGCTTTAAAACATTCTGTGTGCCCCTCCTTCTCATCCTCCAAAAAGCTGAAATGGGAAATATATAAATTTAAAAAGGGAAAATAAATTAGAGTGGCAAATGAAAAAGCAAGACAAATCCCAAATAAGTTTCTGGACTGGAAAAAAAGCCAAATCAATAATAACAGGAGCGTTAACATACCTAATTAAACATGATACTTAGAATCGGGGCAGTGGGTTAAATTGGAACATTGAGGTTTAGCAAAAAGAATTCATTTGCATGAAGAAATCAGAGCTGTCATCAACTGCTATTATAGTTTTAGTAAGTCTTTAAATTTTCGTCTTTTTCCTTTGTACTTTTCCATTACACGCGGCACATTATAACCAGATCAGTGGGGTGGCCAAGAGAGCAGAATTTATATTGCAAAACGAATGCTGATGGTTAATAGCCGAGCAGCATAACGAGCCACAATTCTGGTGGAGAGTCCAAGCTTATACAGATTGTTCAGGTCTAAACAGTGACCCTCCCAAGGCTGACGATTTCCTCTGTACTCCCAGATGGCCCAGGCTGTAGGAGACCTCGTAAATCAACCCTTGCTGTAACTGCTGCTGCTGGAAATGATGAGAAGCAGCCTCGTAAATTTTCCTCTGTGATGTGAGGATGGCAGGGCTCACTCCACTTAGCTTCCAGCATGATTCCATGCATGGTGAGGTTGGGTACATTCTAAACAGCTTTTCCTCTTCGTGACAGTCTTTAGCCAAATCCATGTTCTAAAATCGACCGTTTTACCTAAGCATAAATTACTTATGTTTCTTGCACAACGGAGAGTGAGGGGATGAGCAATACAGTAGTGAAGGGCGAGATTCCTGGTAATGACAATAGTTTATGTTTATTAGGTGCTTTCTGTGAGCAAGGTATTAGGTTAAGCCCCTTTGGTGCATGCTGCCATTTAATCCCAACAAAATTCTAATGAGTTAAATACCATTCTAATCCTCATATTAATGAAAAAGAAAATGAGCTTTATAAAGGTTAAATAACTTGCTCAAGTAGCAGAACTGAGATTTGAACCCAAATCTTGTCTGATCCCAAATCCCATGCTTTTAACCACAGTATATTGGTTTTCCTTGAAAAGGAGCAAGAGAGAACTAAAATTTGTTACCATGGTCTATCTGGGCAATGCTTTAACGTCTTGCTTTACTACAATATGATTCTTTTAGAATTTAGCGAAGCTAAGACTGGTGGCTCAGAGGTTAAAGCGTCTGCCTCCAATGCGGGAGACCTGGGTTCGATCCCTGGGTCGGGAAGATCCTCTGGAGAAGGAAATGGCAATCCACTCCAGTATTCTTGCCTGGAGAATCCCATGGACGGAGAAGCCTAGTAGGTTACAGTCCAAGGGTCACAGAGTCGGACATGACTGAGCAACTTCACCTCACCTGACCTCACCTCACCTCACCTCAGGACCCATTTGGTAGATTTCTTTCTGTTTCCAGAGAAAGAAAGAGATCAGAATGAAAGCTTGTCCTTTGGCAGGACATGATTGTACTCCTTGCCTCTCAGCATTTGATCCACATTTTCAGGCTCAAGTTAAATGTCATCTTCCCTGAGTAAACTTTTCCAACAGAACCCTCACCTGCAGAGTCAATATTAAGCACTCTTTCTTGCACAGTCACCACCACACCTCACACATATCATTTCCTCTCTTCTCTGCATCTCAAAGATTTCTAGAGGGCAAATGTAGATTCATTTCCAAAGCACAGCTCCAGGATGAGAAGAGATTGTAGTACTGAGTTAAATATTATTAAATCATATAGTTAGATGTTTTTATTGACAATTTAAAAATGCCTAAGGATTGCAGCCATGAAATTAAAAGACCCTTACTCCTTGGAAGAAAAGTTATGACCAATCTAGACAGCATATTCAAAAGCAGAGACATTACTTTGCCGACTAAGGTCCATCTAGTCAAGGCTATGGTTTTTCCTGTGGTCATGTATGGATGTGAGAGTTGGACTGTGAAGAAAGCTGAGCGCTGAAGAATTGATGCTTTTGAACTGCGGTGTTGGAGAAGACTCTTGAGAGTCCCTTGGACTGCAAGGAGATCCAACTAATCCATTCTAAAGGAGATCAACCCTGGGATTTCTTTGGAAGGAATGATGCTAAAGCTGAAACTCCAGTCTTTGGCCACCTCATGAGAAGAGTTGACTTATTGGAAAAGACTCTGATGTTGGGAGGGATTGGGGGCAGGAGGAGAAGGGGACGACAGAGGATGAGATGGCTGGATGGCATCACGGACTCAATGGATCTGAGTCTGAGTGAACTCTGGGAGTTGGTGATGGACAGGGAGGCCTGGCGTGCTGCGATTCATGGGGTCACAAAGAGTTGGACACAACTGAGCAACTGAACTGAACTGAACTGAAGGAGAAAACAAAAACTCAGTGAAAACTGATTAATTTGTATAAAATAATTTGATCCTGGACCAGACGCCTTTACCCAGGTGAGTCATTTGTCACATGGGTATCAGGTGAGAGAAGATTATGTTCAGGTTCACAATAGTGTAGAGAAATACCATGGGCACATGTTGGCTGCTGCTTATGGGCCAGCACCTCTTCTTTCATTTATCGGAGTTAATTCAAGCACTCATTCAGAAAACATCATTTGTATACTGTGCCCTAAGTTGGGTAGTGACCAGAAGACTTAAGTGGTTTTTCAAGAGAGGTAAATTACCAAGATGAACATAATGGCAAAAGTCTCTATTTTCAAAGGACGCATTTTCTATTAGAGAAACCATGCTTCCACCTATGTACCGTGCTGTGCTTGCCACTCAGCATGTCAGACTCTTTGTGACCCCACAGACTGTTTTGTCCATAGGGATTCTCCAGGCAAGAATACTGGAGTGGGTTGCCATGCCCTCTTCCAGGGGATCTTCCCAACCCAGGGATCAAACCCAGGTCTTCTACATTCCAGTTGGATTCTTTACATCTGAGCCACCAGGGAAGCCCAACAATACTGGAGTGGGTATCCTATCCCTTCTCCAGGGGAACTTACTGACCCAGGAGTTGAACCAGGGTCTTCTGCATTGCAGGCAGATTCTTTGCCAGCTGAGCTGCCAGGGAAGCCCTTGCTTCCACCTATATTTAGTATTTATTTTTTTCTGACTTGTCACAGAAACAATCTTTTTATTTAACACTTGACAGTCTATGAAGCATTATCACATTCATTTATTGTTTCATTTATGTTCAAGAAAGGCCCCCAACCAGCATCTTACTGAGGCTGAAGACCTAACACTTTGTTATTTCTTGTATCTAGTTTCCAGGAATTAGAGGCAATCAGTGGATGGTCATGCTAATTTAAGATCATGCTGATGACATAGAGAAGAGGTTGAGCTTTTGTTATAAACATCAAAGGAGCATGTTCTAGGCTAGATTTCTCTATTGTAATAAATCAGTCTCTGGTTCCATTTTTAGCTCTTAGTCTAAAGGAAAAAATAAAATATTTTCTACCTTAAAAACACCCATATTGAAACTGCAGCACTTCTTTTATGCTCCCTCACAGTTTCTCATTGTAATGCTGTCTTCCTATTGAGATGCCGCACCTCAGGCCATTTCCGCACAATTGTAACCAACTGTCATCAATAAAGTCAAGAAAACAAGACAGAAGATTTTTTACTGTGGTTGTAGTTTTGTTTTGTTTTTAAGAAAGAAGAGCAGAAGACAGGTAACTTTGACAACCAGGGAAAAAAGCTTTTACAGATAAATGGCATGTTTACATCCATTTTTTTTCCCTATCATAAAAGCACCCAAATCAGTCTCCTCCTTCTAATTGATAACAGTGGACTATATCTGAGAGATGGCACATTGCTTTGAGGATCAGTTGAGTCAATTTTATTAAGGCTTAAAGGGGTGATAGGAGATTAATGTTTGCCTTCTTGGCACTGACTGTGCCAGCCTCCTCCTGAGAAGGAAGCACAATATCACTCACTGAGCAGAGACAGTAAAGATGAGTTCTGCAACCAGTTGGACCCTGAGGGTCACACACCCCAGTGACAGTGCTGTCAGTACAACCGTATCCCACCAAATAATAATGCAGTCTTAAATTTAAGTATAGCTCCAGGCTAGATCATTTCTCTTTTGAAATAGCAATTGACTCACCAACCATGGGGAAAAAAAATTGTGATTTTGGAAAAAAACCAGAAAGTTAAGGCATATATGCTTGCTCAACAATGAATATTCTTCTCCAAAATGTACATGACTCATTGGTACAATTACCACCAAAATATTCCCCACCACCCAAGTCCTAGAAAAGAAGTAAACATATTGATGAAGGTGAAGTGGTTTATCACTTTCATTAAAAGAGGAACAGGTAAAAATGCATATCCAGGTTTTCAATTGGTTTGTTTCTACTTTCCAAATACAAAGAAATGAAAAGATTATGAAATTCTATCATTTGAACAGATAGGAGAGCTTGTCAGACATTCAGCCACTGAAATATCAGTTGAAAGTGATAATTAAATTATTTCCATTTAAAAATGTCATTTTCTATATGAGGAATAACATTCTGAGGATGGTGACCTTTTCTCTCTCATTAGGCTCAGAGAAAATAAGCAGATAGAGAGCACAAGCTATTTAGATTAGATGAGGGAGACTTTTTCGATGAGGGGAGAACACTAAATGGGAAAAACTTTCTCACAAATTCTTGAAAATTAGGTGATATTTTCTGTTCAGTCAGTCAGTCAGTCAGTTCAGTCACTCAGTCGTGTCCGACTCTTTGCGACCCCATGAATCGCAGCACCTCAGGCCTCCCTGTCCATCACCAACTCCCAGAGTTCACTCAAACTCACGTCCATTGAGTCAGTGATGCCATCCAGCCATC